>BPTQ01000006.1:23374871-23974871 GCA_019973895.1 Chrysanthemum seticuspe
TTGATATATTATTTTTACATTTCGTTTACATTATTTCAAAAAAAATATTAATATATTATTTTGCCTCGAGCTACAAACCATCAATCACATCAAAAAAGTAACTTTCACTTGTTATAATATATGATATTGTGTTAATATCAGAGTTAGTTATTTAATATATGATATTGTGTTAATATCAAAGTCTCTTAATATCAGAGTTAGTTATTTAATATAGATTTCCAAATATACGATGGTTTTCTTAATATCAGAGTTAGACATACGATGGTTTTCTAAATATTTAAAAACGTATAACTTAAATACCTGTAACTTAAAGATGAAAATTAAAAATATATAAATAAAAAATATAAGGAAAAAACTAATATCAGGCTAAAGTAAATATTTATAAGTAATATTAAAGTTTAAGAATGTAAATTGTATATTACGTTAAATAACAATTATAACAAAATTAATTATATATTTATTTTTATTTTTTTTAAATTAAAATCAAATTTGACAATTAATTTTTTTAATCTTCGCGTCTACAGCAATATTTTTTCTCTGACATTTTTTTATGTCTCGATTTAATGATGTTTTGTCAAATATTATGTTTAATTTTAAAATTTTATTTTTAAATATTTTCACTATATAAATAATTTTGATGTACTGTGATATTAAATTTAATATCTCTGTAATTTTATTTAGTACCGTGTTATAATATTATTCTCTTAATATCACAGTAAATTAAATAATTTGAAAGATATATGTATAAGACTCAAAAAATATCACTTTATGTCAACAGCTTAACATTTAATTTTAATATAGTTTTTAATTAATATTCTTTTTTAAATTTATGTTTTTATAAGTATATTTTGTTTATATTTAATTTACTAGATAATTTTAATTGAGTTATATTATTTTAACGTAAATATACAATTGATCAAGCCTAGTTTCAAAAAATTTAGTATATATCTTTTTAATTTCATTGTAATAATATTTTGAATATATATACTATATTAATAAACAAAATGATGAATAATTACAAAAAATATTCACGTCTATTCAGAGATAATTTCTCTGACATTTTTGGTAGCTCGATGTAGTGATGATTTGACAAATCACAAGATATTCGACCAAAAGATATTGATTATATTATTTTTACATTTCGTTTACATTATTTCAAAAAAAATATTAATATATTATTTTGCCTCGAGCTACAAACCATCAATCACATCAAAAAAGTAACTTTCACTTGTTATAATATATGATATTGTGTTAATATCAGAGTTAGTTATTTAATATATGATATTGTGTTAATATCAAAGTCTCTTAATATCAGAGTTAGTTATTTAATATAGATTTCCAAATATACGATGGTTTTCTTAATATCAGAGTTAGACATACGATGGTTTTCTAAATATTTAAAAACGTATAACTTAAATACGTGTAACTTAAAGATGAAAATTAAAAATATATAAATAAAAAATATAAGGAAAAAACTAATATCAGGCTAAAGTAAATATTTATAAGTAATATTAAAGTTTAAGAATGTAAATTGTATATTTACGTTAAATAACAATTATAACAAAATTAATTATATATTTATTTTTATTTTTTTTAAATTAAAATCAAATTTGACAATTAATTTTTTTAATCTTCGCGTCTACAGCAATATTTTTTCTCTGACATTTTTTTATGTCTCGATTTAATGATGTTTTGTCAAATATTATGTTTAATTTTAAATTTTTATTTTTAAATATTTTCACTATATAAATAATTTTGATGTACTGTGATATTAAATTTAATATCTCTGTAATTTTATTTAGTACCGTGTTATAATATTATTCTCTTAATATCACAGTAAATTAAATAATTTGAAAGATATATGTATAAGACACTAACATACATGTCAGATATTAATTATAGTGTTGAAAAAGTACCTCCTCGAGACTCAAAAATATCACTTTATGTCAACAGCTTAACATTTAATTTTAATATAGTTTTTAATTAATATTCTTTTTTAAATTTATGTTTTTATAAGTATATTTTGTTTATATTTAATTTACTAGATAATTTTAATTGAGTTATATTATTTTAACGTAAATATACAATTGATCAAGCCTAGTTTCAAAAAATTTAGTATATATCTTTTTAATTTCATTGTAATAATATTTTGAATATATATACTATATTAATAAACAAAATGATGATCAATTACAAAAAATATTCACGTCTATTCAGAGATAATTTCTCTGACATTTTTGGTAGCTAGATGTAGTGATGATTTGACAAATCACAAGATATTCGACCAAAAGATATTGATATTATTTTTACATTTCGTTTACATTATTTCAAAAAAAATATTAATATATTATTTTGCCTCGAGCTACAAACCATCAATCACATCAAAAAAGTAACTTTCACTTGTTATAAAAACCTAACATTACAACCATATCTATCCTACACTTCAATAACAAAGTTAGTTCACAAAAAAAAAAAACAAAAATTGTTCTTACTGAAAATTATGTATTTGAATTTACTATTTTTTTTCCAATTGGTTATTCATGATCCTGGAGGATATACTATGGTTTTTTATTTGATAAGAAACTTAGATATTTTACCGAAATATAAATAGCGTCCAAGGCTACAATGTGAAGATGGCCTTGGTGAAATGAACATTGCAATCAACGACATTGTCAAAGAAACATGCTGACATCGCAAGCAATGATAACTTTGGACACTTGATGAAGATGGGCTTGGTGCATGACGAAATTTTAAACATTTTCTCCCACAACGTTGTGATCGTTTGAATCCGATTATATAGACGGAAAAAGAGATGATTTTAACTTTGTAATATTAATGATATGGTGTAACCATCGACTATGTATTTTTTATTTTTTTATCTAGTGTGATATTTAATAAAATAATACGTAGTAACATGAACATCATGTAAATATTCTGATATCACATATTGAATAAAATTTACTATAATTAACTTTTTATTATATAGTCGTAATAATAAATTACGTGCCTCAAGTTGTTTCTTTAATCAATCATTACATGCAGACTAAACAATTTGCTTATATTAATTTATGTATAAATAGCTTAATATCACAGCAAAAATTGTGAAAAAAAACACATAAAACAAAAACGCAAAAAGAAAAAAATGATATTTAATAAAATAATAACATTAATCATGTAAATATTGCGATATCACATACTCAATTAAATTTACTAGAATTAACCTTTTATAATCAAAATATTGTTAATATAATATTTTTTTATCTACTGTGATATCTATTTTTTTTTTATACTCTGATAATTAACTAAAACTTATTATGATATTTAATTAAATCAATTCTTTTATGTAGTGTGATATTTAATTAGATACAATTTCATAAACCTTGATAGTCGTAATACGGAGTAATAAATTAGGCGGGTCAAGTTGTTTGTTTAATCAATCATTACATGCACAGTAAAAAATTTGATTATTTTAATTTATGTATAAATATCTTAATATCACAGCAAAATTTGTGAAAAAAACACATAAAGCAAAAACACAAAAAAGAAAAAAATGGAAAACAAAAATATCAATAAGAAAAGGAAACAATATAATCGAGAAAAAAAGGAAAATGACGAAGAAAAAGAAGTTAAAAAAGAAATTGAAATTAAAAAAGAAGAAAATGAAGTTAAAGAAGAGGAAGATGAGGAGGAGGAGGAGGAAGAAGAAGAAGAAGAAGAAGAAGAAGAAGAAGAAGAAGAATATGACTGTGATATTTTTAAACGAATAAAGTATATTGATGAATCTGAAGATGACTATGATTATCAGAAATCTCCATCATTAAAAGAATATGAGAAAGAAGTAGCAAAACTTGAAAAGATGGGTGATCAAGGAGAAGAACAAGATAAAGATTCTCAAGATAATTGCAACTCTGATGAAGACTAAATTAGTATTTATGTTTGTAAACTTTATATTTTGTGTTTTTAACTTTATCTTCTGATGAAAAAACGAGTTGTATCAAACTCATATTTTGTGTTAAAATGGTTTAATGAATTAATTTTAAAACAAAAAATCACATAATTTTTTAATATCACAGTACATTTTTTTTAATATCGCAGTACATAATTTTTTAATATCAAAGTATGAATTTCACTTTATAAACTTTAATCAACATTACAACTTAACAAAATGAAAATAAATAATGAAAAAAATATAAAGAAATAACATTGATAATATCCCAGTACATAAATTTGACTTTATAGCTTTAAAAAAATAAATAAATAAATAAAATAATGCAGATTCAAATCTTAATAAAACCGACTTACTCCTTAAAGTTAAATTCTTCAGTACCGTGCTCAGCATTAGCATTATTTGATTTCCTTTTAACTTTCTTTCCGGTTCGTTTCAACTTCTTAATGTCTTTCTTAGCTCTAAGAAGTTTCCTGTCTGGATTATTTGGACAAGTCCTGAAATCATGATCTGTTAATATGTTACAGATTCTACACTTTCTCAAATTTTTCCCACATTCTTTAGGATCTTTAAATCTAACATCATTATTAGAAGGTTTATATCTTGCACCAGTAACGCCACCCTTATTTGATCCAATATCAGGAGGAAAAACATCAAGAGCAGCAGGTTTAGGAATACCAATCATAGATGATATACTATCCTCTTTATTTCCTTAAGACTGTGCAACAGTTGATGATTCCAATCCAGATTCATAGATGCTCAATCTTTCAAAAAATATACCCAGTTTTTCTTCATCATATCCGCAATGATTGATTATAGAATTCACTTTAGAATAAATTTTAGAAATACAACTACCTGAAGATCCATTTGCTTTAAAAGAAGATCCAAGAAGAGGTAAAACAACAGCTTCTTTTTTCCAACGTCTTAAAAGATATTGTTTAGGAATCTTGTTAATACCATATGCTCTAAGAGTATAAAAAGCATGACGACATAACAGACCACGTCTTTCAAAATGTAGACAAGAACAGTTAACTGAACGAGTTCCTTCATCATAATCAACCTGAAAAAAAGTAAATGAAAGAATTAACTCCAATTTATAATGAATTTAAAAAAAAAAAAAAAAAAAAAAAATCTTCACAACACTTATTTATTTAAAAAAGACAATACCTTAAACTCTCCAAACCACTCTTTATCAATGTCTTTTACATAACCCAAGTTTTTCATAGACCCAGTACAACTCTCAATAGAAGCAACAATCTCAGCCTGAACCACATAGAATGCTTCAAGAGTATAAAATTCTGCAGCATGTTGTTCAACTAAATGATTGGTTTTCAATGAAGGTCTATTAATTCTTGAATTATTATCAAGAACACGTTGATTATTCCTTTGTTGATCTAAGGCACTTTCATAACGAAAAAGAAAATGAACTAGAGTAGAACTCCAATTAGAATTATGACCAAAAAAATAGTTTTCACTTTCAGATCGTGAAGTAGTTTTCATCAAACCACTCATTGGGATGTCTCTAAAATAAGCAGGGATCCAACGTTCTTTAATGTTAAACATATCATTCAACCATTTATGCTTATCTAAATCAAATTCATCCAATAAAGCTTCCCATTTCTGAACAAATTCAACAGGTTTATCGCTTTCCCTCCATACAAGAGAACATAGACGTTTCTTAAATCCTCCTTCTTCACATATACTAGAACCGATCTATATAAAAAAAATAAAAATAATAATAATAATAATAATAATAATAATAACTAAGAAAAAATTATATATATAAATACCTTGGTAGGAAGTTTATTCATTATATGCCACATACAAAGCCGGTGTTTAGCAGTTTTAAACATATCTGGTATAGCTATTAACATTGAAGGATCTTGATATGTTAAAACAAGGTACGGCTCCTTAATATGAGTGTTAAGAAAAGCTTGCAGTAGCCACTTATATGAAACAACATCTTCTTTCGAAAGTAAACCACAAGCAAAAATTACACATTTTTGATGATTATCAACACCCGTAAAAGGCACAAAAACCATATTGTACCTAAAAAAAATATATATATATAAATATATAAAAATTAATATTATATATAAGAATACAAAAACTAAATAAATAAGAATAAAAGAAAGAAAAATAAAACTTACATATTGGTTTTGTATGTAGCATCAAAAGAAAGAACATCACCAAAAGCTTCATAATTCCTTTTACTTGTATCATCCGACCAAAACAAGCAACTTAACTGACCATCGGTGTTAGTCTTAAACTCGAACGTAAAATTTTCATCTCTTTCTTTCAAAATACTAAACTTGTCAATAATCATTTGAGCATCATATTTACCAATATAGCTATAAATGTCACGACTCATATTCTTAAAATCAATCTTAGTAGCACCAACATTTTCATATCCTCCCAAAAGCTCTGCGATAAAATTGAATGACATACAAGGACCGATGTTTAAGTTTGAAGCCTTAATAGCAAAATACTGATGCGCCAAACTCATAGACCTATGAGACTTTTGCAAATGTCTATCCTCATCAGTAAAAAAACCATGATTGTGCTCTTCAGCAAAATATTTAACCCTATACTTTTCACCAGATCTGACAACATAAATTCTAGCTTTGCAATTTGTCCTAAACTCTGATCTTATTCTCTTTACAGACTTAGCATCACAATTATCCTTTAAACTATCAAATTCTTTAACTTTAACTTTCTTGGTACCTTCTTTACTGCAAAGAAATTCCTTATTCATAACAATACCTCCATCGTTAGTTTGATGGCCTCTACGAACAATAAAACCAGCTTCAGCAGCATAATCTTTGTATGCTTTATAAGCATCTTCAACACTATCAAACAAAGTACCTTCCACTGGTACAAGAGTTTTAACAACAACAGGTTTAATAAGAATTGAAGTTGATGTAAAAAAATCTGGTGAATTTACTTCTTCATTCTCTTCAACATTAACATCAGCTGACAAATTTTCATCTTCAACAAACTCATTGCTTGCACAATTTTGTCTCATTGAATCACCTAAAAAAAAAAAAAAAACACATAGAAAACTCAACTTTACTTAAAATATCACAGTAACTATACTTGAAAGTGCTACTGCAACAACAAATTATTAGCATCTCAATATGACTATCCTTGAAAGATATATAATAGCATCTCAGAAAGTGCTACTACTGCTGCAACAGCTTACTACTGCTGCAGAAATTATTTCTACTGCTGCATCAACTACCTTGAACAAAAATTTAGATAAAATATCACAATAAACTATCATTCAATAATATTAACAGTTTTAATATCAAAATAACTATTATTCAAAAACTATTTTCTTACCTATAACAAGAAATATAATTGAATGATATACACACCTTTAATATCACAATAACTATCATATTAAAATCATTAAACATCACAAAAATAAAATAAACTTGAACAAAATGTTTTATTAAAATAATATTCCAGTTTTAAATATCAGAATAACTATCTTAAAAAACAAGTGTTACTCCAAAAAAAAAAAAAAAAAAAAAAAAAAAAAAAAACATTACTCCTACTGCAACAAATATTACTACTGCTGTTAATACTAATTAAACAATATTAACAAAACAAAATACATAAATCATAAAATCAATGCGATAACCGGCATATTCGTCAATGCGAGCCAAATCTTCCTAGTCTAGCAGACGAACTTGAGCCAAATATTGTTATTGATGTTGTTCTGTATTTCTCATCTTTGCTGTCTTCATCCATCAAAAACTTTTAAATAACGGATTTTCGTTCAAGCGTAATATCATTGCAAATCGTGTAGTCTTCCCTCATACGTTGCTTCTCTACCCTTGCATGCTCAAACAAATTGATAACGTCTATAATAGCATTTTTTCGAGCCACATCATCTTGTTCACATTGTTTTTTAACGTACATTTGCATATCTTCAAGGGAATGGGAGGGACAACAAGCCATAATAATTTTGTGCTTGAAATTGTATGTTTAGAAGTATATGAAAATAACAAAAAAGATTAATATCACAATAAGAACACTTTATATGATATTACCAGGTTTAATATCACAATAACTATATATAAGATATTACCAGATTTAATATCAGAATAAGTATCATATAAAGGTTATTGATATCAGAATAACTATCCATATATAAAACGGTTTTAAAACGCATAATAAGAAAAAAAAAAGCTTAATATCAGAATAAATATCAACATATTAACGTTATTAATATGTTGATATCAGAATAATTATCATTATATGATATTACCAGATTTAATATCACAATAACTATCATTATATGATATTACCATATTTAATATCAGAATAAGTATCATATAAAGGTTATTGATATCAGAATAACTATCATATTAATATTATTAATATCAGAATAACTATACACATATCAGAAATAAAGAAATTAATATCAGAATAACTATCCTCATATCAGCATAACAAACTTAATATCAGAATACCTATCGTAATATCAGAATAACTATAATACTAACGATAGAAACCTCAAAGTGCAGATGTACTAATACTCATAATAACAATAGCAAATATCAGAATAACTATCCTCATATCAGCATAACAAACTTAATATCAGAATACCTATCCTAATATCAGAATAACAAACTTAATATCAGAATAACAATAATACTACCAATAGAAACATCAAAGTGTAAATGTACTAATACTCAGAATAACAATAGCAAATATCAGAATAACTATCCTCAAATTCATTATAAAAACCTTAATATCAGAATAACTATCATAAAAATACCTTCAACAGCGTTTTTTAATGAAAAATGTACCGATAGATCAGGACCGATACGAGAATACTGATCAGGTAATTCCATTGTATAAAAAATTTAAATAAAAAAAAAAGATGAGAAAAATAAGGAAATAGAATATTCTAATAAAAATAAAAATATACGGAAAGAAAAAAGGGATGAATTTGGTAAAAAAATCAACGGATGAGGTACATCCGCACTAAAAAAAATATCCGCACGTGATCCTCACTCTATATATATATATATATATATATATATATATATATATATATATATATATATATATATATATATATATATATATATATATATATATATATATATATAGGGGTGAGTTAAAATAAAAAGACAATTTTTCATAAAAAGGATAAGAAGGATTTTTGACCTTTGATTTAAAAATTAATGGATGAGATTAAACTATAGTTTTAATTAAGACTGGAAGGGCAAAAAGGTCTTTTCATCAAATACATAAACACTCACTATCTGTTACATTCATAACAGATTCCATCCTCACCTCGTCAATTACTTTCTCTCTCTAAAAAATTCACTCTCATCTCACTATTAATCCTTAAAAAATTCTTCAGATCTTTTAAAAATCATCAACGAAAACCCAGATCTAAACAATATTCATCTAGAAATACATAAAAAATCGTAACTTCATGATGTGAACAATGATTTAATGCCAATCGAATCCGCAATCAGTGGTTTTACAGATAAAAATGGTGTTAAGTGGCAACAAAATATATGTGATGATGGGGAATGAAGATAAACGGTATTTTTACGTCAAAAACTTCAAATTTCATAGGTAATGATTTTATTAACCTAAAATTGCTTTCTTAATAGATATTGTGATAAAAGTGTTCATCAAATTTAAGTTTACATGCTTTGTGCATAATAAATGGATATATGTGCATCAATTTTCACAGATTATTGTGAAAAATATGATATGTTTGGGTAATTGTGAGTTATGTGAAACGACAATGTTTTGTGTATTAAAAAATGGGCTAAATATGCATTAATTTTTGTAGAAGGTTAGTAAAAGTGAGATACGTTTAGGTAATTGTGTGTTATATGAAATGACGCTGCTTTATGAATTAAAAATTAGGCTAAATGTGCATTGATTTTTGTAAGCAGTTAATAAACGTGCATTAAATCTGGATAATCGTGAGCTGTGTGGAATAACATTGTTTTGCACATTAAAAAATAGGCTAGGGAGTTAGTAAAAGTGTAATACGTTATGTGGAATAACACTGCTTTGTGCATTAAATTATGCTAAATGTGCATTGATTTTTATAGGCAATTAGTAAACGTGTGATAAGTTTGGATAATCGTGAGCTATGTGGAATAACATTGTTTTGCACATTAAAAATGGGCTAAATGTGCATTAATTTGTGTAGGGAGTTAGTAAAAGTGGAATACGTTTTGGTAATCGTGTGTTATGTAGAATAACACTGCTTCGTGCATTAAAAATGGGCTAAACGCGCATTAGTTTTCTGCAACAGGTAACTTTTGGTTTGTGATATTTTAAGCAGTTAATAAATGTGCATTAAATTTGGATAATCGTGAGTTGTATGGAATAACATTGTTTTGCACATTAAAAATGGGCTAAATGTGTATTAATTTGCGTAGGGGGTTAGTAAAAGTGGAATACGTTTTGGTAATCGTGTGTTATGTAAAATAACACTGCTTCTTGCATTAAAAAATGGCCTAAACGCGCATTAGTTTTCTGCAACTGGTAACTTTTGGTTTGTGATATTTTAAGCAGTTAAGAAACGTGCATTAAATTTGGATAATCATGAGCTGTGTGGAATAACATTATTTTGCACATTAAAAAATGGGCTAAATGTGCATTAATTTTTGTAGGGAGTTAGTAAAAGTACAATACGTTATGTGGAATAACACTAATTTGTGCATTAAAATTAGGCTAAATGTGCATTGATTTTTGTAGGCAGTTAGTAAATGTGTGATAAGTTTGGATAATGGTAAGCTACGTGGAATAACATTGTTTTGCACATTAAAAATGGGCCAAATTTGTATTAATTTGCGTAGGGGGTTAGTAAAAGTGGAATACGTTTTGGTAATCGTGTGTTATGTAGAATAACACTGCTTCTTGCATTAAAAAATGGCCTAAACACGCATTAGTTTTCTGCAACTGGTAACTTTTAGTTTGTGATATTTTAAGCAGTTAAGAAACGTGCATTAAATTTGGATAATCATGGGCTGTGTGGAATAACATTGTTTTGCACATTAAAAAATGGGCTAAATGTGCATTAATTTTTGTAGGGAGTTAGTAAAAGTGCAATACGTTATGTGGAATAACACTGATTTTTGTGTTTCATGCACAAAAATTGGTCTAAATGTGCATCACTTTTGTAGGAAGATAGTAAAAGTGTAATAGGATCGGATAATCGTAACTTGGGTAAAATTCACTATTTTGTGTATTAAAATGGTCTGAATAAGCATTAATTTTTGTAGGAAATTAGTAAATTGTGAAACAATTGGATTATCGTGAGTTTCCAATTGTGAGTTGTGTAGATTAACACTATTTTGTGCATGAAAAAGTGGTCTAAATGTGTATTAATCTTTGACAGAGGTTAGTAAAAGGGTGATATGTAGGGATAATCATGAGTTGTGTGAAATAATATTGTTTTCTACATTAATAATTCGCTAAATGTGCGTTAGTTTTCATAAGATGCTAGTAAAAGTGACGCACTTCGGCGATCTGCTTGTTTGGAATAACACCGTTTTGTGGATTGAAATTGGTCTAACAATGAATTCGTTTTTATACTAAGTTAGTAACGGTGACATGCTTAAGCAATCGGCACTTGTGTGAATTAACATTATTTTGTGCATTAAAATGGTCTAATTGTGCATCTGTTTTCATAGGAAGTTAGAAAAGGTGACATGAGGAAATCAATACACTATTATTTGAAATGACACTATTTGTGCATTAAATTTTTGCTAAAATGTACATTAATTTTTATAGGAAGTTAGTAAAGGCGACCTACTTAGTTAACGATTATGCTAATGTTTAAAAATACATGGTTTTGTGCATTAAAAATGGTGTAAATCTGCTAATGTTTATAATGTGATATTTGCATTAGTATTAATGAATAATGTCGGTTCTTGATGACCACAGGTATACTAATGGAAAACAACAAAAAAGATTATATGGGGAGTTCAGGTCTGTAGTCACGAAAGATGAGACTTTCAAGATATGTTCATCAAAAGAGGCTAAGAATCTTCATGTGGAATTCATTGGCTTTAACTGGTGAAGATAAAAGAACAATTAACATGTACCTTTTACTGTATTAGCTGTATATCACTGTAAATATGTGATCAAGAAAAGGTCTCTGTTTTCTTATTGTTTCATTTGGGATTGATTAGAGATTTGTAATAACACCATGCTTCCTTGTAATTCTCACTCGATGTACAGAGTAGAGATCAATCCCACGAAGAAATTGTAACTTATATGATAATTTTATAAACAAATGTGTTATTTTGTTGTTTGGAAACAACTATGTTAAAAGCCGTCAAAATTACTGATATGGTGAATTACCTTATCACTTATTACAATTGCATGTCTTTTCTTACTTTTAGTTAACTTCAGTACGAACAAACGAATGTAATATGTTGTCAGCTGCAAGCCGAACGCCAATATTGTGAAACTGAGATGGTAATGGTGTCAGCTTGATGACATATACAAGCTTCTTCATGTAGAGGAGCAAACGACATGAAAATTATAGATGTAAATAATGCGTGATGCAGAACGAATTGTATTCAATTTGCATTATTGTTTTGTGAAATGGGATTAATTATAATGTTTTCATTACTTATTAGGTCTGTTTCATTGATCGGCATGAGTTGCATAAAATAAAGTTATTTTATGCATTAAAATTAAGTGAAATGTGCATCAATTTTCATATGATGATGGTTAAAGTGCTTTATTTCACTAATAAAGCTATTTTGTGCATGAAAATTGGGCAAAATGTGAAATACAGTATTTTGATGAAAAGAAATCAAGAATGACAACAACAGCAAGACAATCATTTAATAGAACCATGACAAAAAAAAACATTAATCATTTAACCAAAAACAGATGAAAATGCAATTGTTGTAATTCGATTAAATAAATTGTTCCTCACGTATAAAAGCATCCCTAAATTAACCAAAAACCAAAATTACATTTCATAAATTAGATGAGTTGCTAAGCATAGCCTAATACAAACTTTAGATTGTTTATGCATTTGTCATCTCGACATAAAGATTCATTGGCTTGAATTCGGGCGGTGCTGAATATGTTGTTGGCTATGAAAGTCTAACATCAGAAAACTGGGTAGACTAGGATTTGGATTCAACCAGAGGCCCAAGGAGGAGAATGTAAATGTACGACAGGGTATGCAGCCTTGAATCTTGCTCATATCCCCGTCATCTATCAGTCAAGCTTAACTTAATTGATTACCAAGTGGCGTACACCTGTTGCATCAACCAAGATAATTTTATAAGCCATCACGATGCTATAAGCAATCAACAATTAATACATCGAAAATACCTATAACATGGTTTAAATAGTTCAGACTAAACTAAAACATTTAATCACATCAAGTTTACATATTTGCAGTGATATGTATAAACATGTAATATAACATGAGATTGCTTACACTACGTGTGTGTTGTACATCCGGGCAAACAAATCATGCTTTGTTGCTCTTGGACTGATTCTCTCCAACAAAGGATACATCTGAGATGAAGATTGACATCATAATTAGGATCACTTTGCTCTCAAAACACTTATCATTGGTAAAGTAAATAACTGAATCAAGCAACTAAAGACAGTTGGTATAACTAAAAAAGGATAAATATTAAAGGATGGAACAAGTATTAACCTCGTCTTGCTTACAGATGGTTTCTTGAACCTCTGCAACAATGACATCAGTGTCAATATTCCTATTAACTACAATTGTTTTGGACTAACTTATTAAGTCTCCACTTCATCAATATAGCATTAAAGTTGCACTTTGGTTCGGTATGACATAACTTTTACTAGTATCCAAGGTACATTTAATTTTGCCTTGAATCTTGCTCTTAGCCCGTTATCCACCAGTCGAACTCCACTTAATTGATTACCAAGTGACATCCATCTACTGCATAAAAAATATGCACAATCATATAGTAACACTTATAACACAAAATATGTATCTAATGAATAATAACACTAATTTGTGCATCAAATTCTACTTCAAATACAAATCTTCATCAAATTACACTAATTACACAAATTTTTGTATCAGTAACACTATTAACACTAATTTATGCATCAAATTCAATATAACACTAAATTGTGCATCAAATTTGACTACATATTGATTCACATCAAATACACTAATAACACTAATTCTTATAGCATAAACACTATTTTGTGCATTAAATTTCACTACAAATACAGCTTTTTTTCAACTTAGACTAATAACATAAATTTATAAATAAACTTACACTAGTAACATAAGTTTATATATCAAATTACATTGAATGACATTCATTTATGTGCCAGATACACTAATTTGTGCATCAATTTTCATTACAAATACAGAACTGCATCAAATACACTGATAACAGAAATTTGTGCATCTAATACACTAGATTACAACAACAAAAGCTTAATTTTACAAACTTATGCATCAAATACACTAATAATACAAATTTATATATCAAATTACACTAATATCAATAATTATATATTAGATACTGTAATAACACATTATGTGCATTAAATTCTACCACAAATCTCTAATTACAGCAAATTAAACCAAAAACACTAATTTACATATCAAATTACACTAATAGCATATATTTATTATCAAATACACTAAATTACAACAAAAAAACTTACTTTGATGTTGAACCAAAATTGATTTTAACGCAAAAAAATACATACCTTGATTATCACTATTATGAATCGATAACGTTATGGAAAAAATCAAAATTGAGCTTAACATCAATGATGTGATTATGTTAACCGATTCAAGATCTGAATAAAAGTGTTACAACCCCTAATTTGTTGACTATTGGGAAACAAATTGAATATTAGAATTAAAGGGATTGGAGATTGTGTGTGTTTTTGGGTTCGTGATTTCTGGCATGAGTCATTGATTGTAGTTAATTGCAAAAAGAAGCTGGGTTTTATTATGTCAAGTTTGAAATTACTTTTACACCCTTAATAGTTAGTTAGGATTATATTTAATCTCATCCATTGATTTTAAATCAATGGTCAAAACTCATTCTTATTCTTTTTACCAAAAATCATCTTTTTATTTGATCTCACCCCTATATATATATATATATATATATATATATATATATATATATATATATATATATATATATATATATATATATATATATATATATATATATATATATATATATATTAATTTATTATTTTTTATTTTTTATTTTTTTTACAATCTCTTTTATAATTGTATAGCCAACTTTTAGATTGTGAACTCTATACATTGTGTCTTAGCATATGTTCTTTATAATAGTATATTTTACCAGTGACGAGAATCAAACGAGGTGGCAAATGGATTAGTGTTCATTTGGGCTAAAGTTTTGTGAGATCATACGTTTCTCCAAGGCAAACGAGAAGTACTATTCTATTGGTCATAGTTCATAACATTGTTCGATAGGAATCTTAACCAAATGAGGTGGCCACTGGACTAGTGTTCGTTTGGGCTAAAACTTTGTGATAACATATTATTCCCGAGGAAACGAGAAGTACTCTTTTACTGGTCATAGTTAGAACATAATATTTTTCGATAGGAATCTTTAACTGCTCTATTTGATAATTTAAACGTAGTTATGTATTTAAGTGATTATTTTTCAAACCAAAGGTGCTATTTATTTTTTAAACCATGCATCTCATTGATATTATAGGGAATTGAAGAACTAGAACCAAAATTAATGCAATTAATGCTCTTTTGAAGGATTATACTAAAGTGGTTATCAAACATTAAAACATAAAATATTTAACAAAATATATACAAACCATTAACATTAGTGCAAAAACACATATAAAACATCCTACATAACTAACAAACACTTAAACAAGTGACAAACATAAATTACCATTTTTCAAAACACAAAAAACCATAATACCCTACTACTGTAATAAACGTTTTCAAACCAGCTTTGTGACATTGAAAGAAAGGCATCCATCTGGACACCAGTTCAAACATCTTATCACCTAAATTCAACTTCAAAATATCTTTCACCTGAAGCCATTCACCAACCATGAAAACACGTGTATTGCGACCTCCTTTCAATCTTTTATCAGCATGGATTTTTAACGACATATAAAAGGATCTGCTCTTGCTTTTACCCACACCTCACAATAACCAACACTCATTTGATGATTATGAAATGACGAAGGAATATTCTAATAACAAAATAATAACAATAATAATAAAATAATACTGGAACGTTAATGTTTTATTCACAAAAACTAAAATCATACCAGGTATCCTATACATGAGGTACGAACCGCAAATAATTGTAAAGATAAATTAAAAAAAAATAATAATTAAAAACCATAAATAAAACCAAGTTAAATTATTTGTTTTTTAATAATTAAAAATACATTATTCTAAAAATTAGAAAAAACCCCGCGCGTGCGCGGGCATTATAACTAGTTTTTACTAAAACAAAAGTTAATCGTAATCGGACATTTGAACACACTGTTACACAATCCCGTCTCAAAGAAAATGGTTGAATGTCCAAGTATATAACGTCGGAACTCATGCCATTATAGGATCAACGACAAGTGACTTGATGTGATTGATAAGTTCAGGTCCGACATGTGTAAAATGGTCCTTATTCTTATAGAGAACATCCATGGCACGTGCCAAATTGATCACCCGCATGATAACAGGCAATTTGACATCTTTACACTTTAAGGATTCTTCATTCATTTCGACCCAGGCATGTTCGACTTTTGTATTGAATTCCGGAGGCGACATGCTTTCTTTCTTGCTCCTCCTGAATTTGTGTTTAATTTTTAAGTAGTAGAATTCACTTAACCAAAAAAATAAAATTAAGAATGTGCAAATTTTTAATAAAATACAAAGGTTAATTAGTTAGGTTCTAGTCGGATGTACCTTGTGGGTGACTATATCATCCATGATCCTACAAAGCACACAACAAGCTTTGGCAAGGGGAGGCATAGTGAGAGCCCATTTGAATGTCTCGTCTGTAATTGCGTCACTCATGGCAGCAAAACTGTTGGAAATGTATATATTTACAAACATGTGAATGTCCGGATTCGAACTCGTGACCACGGGATTGCACACATTAGCGAATGAGAATTAAAGTTAATAATTAATGTTTATGTTTACGATTAATTATTACACATTAAGTCCGGTTAACGATCGTTAAGTATTTAACGGAAAAATGACTAACGACCGTTAAATGGAAAAGAGAAGGACTAGAATTGGAAACTTGGAAAAGTTGAGGATTGGGCTTTGGGCTTACATCATGGCCGGCCATGGGGTCTCTCCAAGGCCTTGTTCCCCTAACTTGTTCTCTAAGTTTTACCTACTAGTATATAAGGAGGGGTAGGGTCTAGGGTTTCATTCACACCTTGTGCATTGAATTAACCCTAGATCTCCTCTCTTCTCTTTCTTTTGCATAGCTTGGCCGAACACCCCATTTGTTAGGGAGTTCGGTTTTGTTTTTGCATATACGAGGGCTTGTGTTAGATCTAGCAATCGCTTGATTCGTTGGTTAATTCGTGTGTACAAGAACGTGGTTGTAAGACATTATTCTTACACCATTAAGTACTTCTTTGGTTTGCTTTGCTCGAGGGTGGTTTTGCTTTGCTCGAGAGATTTGATATTCGCAAGAGGTACGTTACGCATACTTTCAGTTAATTAATTTATTTGTTATGATCTTAAGTCTTCCGCTGTGTACTCTTGATGCTTTTATGTTTTATTTTATCATAAACTTAACAGTGGTATCATTTTTTAAAAGAAAAATAAACTTATTTTAAAAGAAAAATAAACTGACAGGGTATTTTTATCATAAACTTAACAGGGTATTTTTTAAAAGAAAAATAAACTGACCTAAACAATGGTGAAACATGCATTTTTAAGAATAGTAATCATAATCGTTTAATTGATTGATGACTTTGGTACAAATGACTGAAAGGCTCACCCATGAGAATGAACTAATAAAAGGGGTTTAAAGAAGTGCGCACAGTCACACTGAATGGATGTCTAAGGTTGTGCTTTAGCACGTACCTGGTCCTCTGCCCCCTGTAAGTTCGAGTGGAGCTACTTAGTAAGTCATTAAATGTGCAAGCTCATCTTAAGGGCGAATTCGTGTTGATTCCATGCGCCACTTAGGTGGTAATTATCCGAAACACTAAGTGTTTACACTTATGCAAAAGTACGGTATAATGGATGATAATTAACACTAATTCCTTGATTGGTGAACCCAATACCTCAATTAAAGTTTGATGATGAAAAACTTAAACATTAAAACAAGATATAAATGTTTTAATAAAAACTATGCTACAAAGATGAATGCATGACATCTTTGTACATATTTGATTTAACATCAAAACTATTACCCTTTAAATTTAAGTTATATGCCATCCAACGAAACGGAAACACCTAAGATTATTTTCTATTTGCGTGAGAACGTGATTTAGATCTTAATCAAAGGGTAAAATGTCCACGTGTCGTGAGAACGGGCATGGACGATTTTGCAGTTTCTTAAGTTGGACAACCTAATTGAGTTAGGCGGTGAAAACTGAAAACTCAAGGCATAAGATGGGATAAAACATGTTTACATGGCGATTGATATTGGCTATATGTAAATCCCATAAATCTAGGAATTGCAATTGAAATTGGCAATTGAGCAAATGCTCTACCATTTTGTATAAGGTTCATCACTAACAGATCAACTGATGTGATGAGATTATGACAATTTGGATCCTAGTTTTCAATAAATATTAATTGGTTATATGAATATGAACCTTGGGTATTTAATTGTTTATTGAAAAGGAAAATTATCAAAATACTAATGATGGTTTTTTGAACTTTTTCTGTAGATGGCTCAATCTGATAACACTATGAGCTTACTGAGTGCCGCTTTCAAAGATATGATTGGAAGGGACAAGCTGACTGGCCCTAATTTCAATGATTGGCATCGTTCACTTAGGATCATCCTTCGTGTTGCCAAAAGGGTTGAAATTTTGACTACACCTCTGCTTGAAGCTCCTCCCAACACGGCAACTGCTCTTGAATTAGAGGCATATCGTGTTGAATATGAGAAGCATAATGATGTGGCGTGTCTAATGCTTTCGGGGATGTCTGCTCAATTGCAAAAACAATTTGAGCACTATCCGCCTATGAGCATGCTAGATGAACTCAAACGTATGTTTGAGAAGCCACCAGCAGCTGAACTGTATGAACTAATTGAAAAGGTTCACAGCTGCAGGCAGGAGGCTGGCAAATCTGTCTCCGACCACGTCCTTGAGATGAAACATCACTTGGACCAATTGGAGAAGCTCGGCTGTGGTTACTCGAACGATGTATGTGTCGGACTCATCAATCATTCCCTTAATCAGGAACGATTTGGTGATTTTGTCCGCAATTTTAACATGCATTGCACGGGGAAGACAGTGAATGAGTTACATGCAATGCTTGTAGACTACGAGAAGAGATTGCCAAAGAAGGCTCCTACACCTGCTGTGCTCGCTATACAGGGTGGTAGGGTGAATAAGCCTAAGCCGCAAGCAGATAAGAAAGGGAAAGGAAAAGGAAAGGGGAAACAAGTTGTCATCCCACCAGCTCCTAAGAAGAACCCTGGAAAGAAAAAGGAGAATCCTAAGAAGGATTTGTCTTGCCACCACTGCAACTCACCAGGTCACTGGAAGCGGAACTGTCCAGTTTATCTGAATGAGTGCCTTCAGAATAAAAATAAGATGGTGCCTAGCTCATCAGGTATTTTTATGTTTGAATTATTTTCTTTTCCTCATAAGTTAAATTCCTGGATATATGATACAGGATGTGGTACTCACATCTGTAATACATCGCAGGGACTTAGAGGGGCGAAGAAGCTGACCTGTGGAGAGAGATACTTGTACGTTGGAAATGGAAAGCGTGCAGCTGTCGAAGCCATAGGGACTTTTGATTTAGTGTTTCCTTCGGGCTTAATTTTAGAACTAAATAATTGTCATTATGCACCCTCCATTGTTAGGGGTGTCATTTCAGTTTCTTTGTTAAAAGATATTGGTTTTGTGCACACTTTTACAAGTTATGGAATTTCAGTTTCTTTAAATAATGTTTTTTATTTTAATGCAATTCCTATTCTTGGTGTGTTTGAAATTGATATGGATGGTTGTATATCCAATGAAAATAATTCGTTGTATAGCATTAGCAATAAGAAGAGCAAGTCGAACTGTGACTCTTCTTATCTTTGGCATTGTCGCCTTGCCCATATTGGCAAGAAACGCATGGAAAAGCTGCAACACGATGGGCTTTTACAAACGGTCAATGATGAATCATTTGACAAATGCGAGTCTTGCATTGCTGGGAAGATGACAAGGAAACCTTTTTCACCACAAGTGGAAAGGGCTTCTGATCTACTTGGATTGATACACACTGATGTGTGTGGTTCACTTAGACATGTGTCAAAACGTGGTGCTGTCTACTTCTTAACCTTTACGGATGATTTCAGTCGTTATGGTTATGTTTATTTACTTAAACATAAACATGAAGTCTTTGAAACATTTAAGGTTTTCAAAAGTGAAGTAGAATTACAACTTGGAAAGAAGATTAAAGCTCTTCGATCCGATAGAGGTGGTGAGTATATAAGTCAAGAGTTCAAAGATTACTTAGCTGAGTGTGGAATTATCCAGCAGCTCACATCTCCTTATACTCCACAGCAAAATGGTGTATCTGAAAGGAGAAATCGTACCTTACTTGACATGGTACGATCAATGTTTGAACTTACGACTCTACCTTTTACTTTTTGGGATTATGCCCTTGAAACTGCTATTCGCATTTTGAATATGGTTCCAACTAAGAAGGTTGTTAAAACTCCATATGAAATATGGACTGGAAAAGCTCCCAACTTTTCTTACTTAAAGGTCTGGGGATGTGAAGCGTTTGTTAAACGTGACACACCTGATAAGCTCCAAGCCAGATCTGTTAAGTGTATCTTTGTAGGATACCCTAAGGAAACTATGGGTTACTATTTTTACTACCCAGCTGAGAACAAAGTCATTGTGGCTAGGTATGGAGATTTCCTTGAAAGGAATCTCATATCTCAAGAACTCAGTGGGAGAGTATATGATCTGGAATATGATCAAGAAGATACAACACCTTCTGAAACCACTAGCCAACTTCAAGAAGAACCTGAAAGCTTAGGTGCTCCTCCTGAAGTTGTTCCCATTCGTAGGTCTGAAAGGACTATACGTGCACCTGATCGTCTATGTTTAAACGTAGAGGTGGAGGAAAATATGGTTGGGGATCTTAATGAACCTGCCAACTATAAGGCTGCCATGGCTGATCCTGAAAAGGATAAATGGCAGATTGCAATGAATGGGGAAATGCAATCCATGAAAGATAATGATGTCTGGATTGAAGTTGACCTTCCTCCCAAGGCTAAGGTCGTTGGGAGTAAGTGGATCTTCAAAAAGAAAACTGACATGGATGGCAATGTACACACCTACAAGGCTCGTCTGGTGGCTAAAGGTTTTACTCAAACCTATGGCGTTGACTACGAGGAGACATTCTCTCCTGTAGCGGACATAAGAGCTATTAGGATTCTCATAGCTATAGCTGCACACTATGACTATGAGATTTGGCAAATGGATGTCAAAACCGCTTTTCTGAATGGCCGTCTAGATGAAGACATCTATATGGCGCAGCCGGAAGGGTTTGTGAATCCATTATTTCCTAACCGTGTATGCAAGCTTAAAAGGTCCATTTATGGACTGAAGCAAGCATCAAGGCAATGGAATAAAAGATTCGATGGGGAAATCAAAAGTTTTGGATTTACTCAGAATCTTGATGAGCCATGTGTATATCACAAAGCTAGTGGGAGTCGTGTTACTTTCCTTATTCTGTATGTCGATGACATATTAATCATGGGAAATCATATACCAAGTCTAAATGAGGTGAAAGCCTATCTTGGTAAATGTTTTTCGATGAAAGACTTAGGGGAAGCAGCATATATACTCGGAATCAAGATCTACCGGGATAGATCAAGGCGGCTAATTGGTTTAAGCCAAAGTGCTTACATTGACAAAATATTGAAGAGATTCAATATGCTAAATTCCAAGAAGGGATTTTTGCCAATGCAAGTAAATCATGGTTTGAGCAGCCAAGGCTGTGCTTCAACACCTGCAGAGGTGGCGCGTATGAAGAAAGTTCCTTATGCTTCGGCTGTAGGATCTATCATGTACGCGGTACGATGCACAAGGCCTGATGTGGCGTTTGCTCAAAACTTGACAAGTCGGTATCAACAGAATCCGGGTGAAATTCACTGGACTGCTGTTAAGCATATTCTCAAGTACCTTAGGGCTACAAGAGATATGATCATAGTGTATGGAGGAAATCCAGAAGCAGAACTGTCTGTTACAGGTTACTGCGATGCATCCTGGAAGTGTGACAAAGATGATACGAAGTCTCAAACGGGTTACATTTTTGTCATCAATGGAGGTGCTGTGGATTGGAAGAGTAAGAAACAGACAACACTTGCGATGTCTGCTACAGAAAGTGAGTACATAGCGGCGTCTTAGGCTGCCATGGAAGCTGTTTGGATAAGGAAGTTTGTTTCGGGGCTTGGTGTTATGCCGTCGATTGAACATCCTATTAAAGTGTATTGTGACAATTCAGCTGCAATTACTTTTGCCCATGAACCTGGAGTCATGAAGGGCACCAGACACTATCCTAGACAATATCACTATGTTCGAGAGCAAGTCGAGATAGGTGAAATTGAGTTGCTCAAAGTTCACACAGATGATAACCTAGCAGATCCGTTAACGAAGGCCTTGCCTGGTGAAAAACTTAATCATTTGTCTGATAAGTTTGGACTTCGTTTAGCTAGTAGTTTCATGCCCATCTGTGACTAAGTATTTTAGATAAAAGGATATTGTAAACATTATTATTGAAATGAAATAAAGTATTTTTTGTTATGTTTATTATTCATTTATTATAATGTTGTCCTATATTTACATGTTTAAATCCTTGAATAACTTAAGTTATTTCTAAATAGTCCGTTGTCAATCAATAACATGGGAATGATATTGAATTAAGACAAATCTGAGTATTAGTTAGAATATACTTGAAAGTATATTGATGCGTAGCATGACTAATTTCAGATGATATTCAATGAATTGAATATAGGACTTATCCCACCCACATGATGATACTTTATGGATCTTTGTCATTAAGTATATCATGGGTATTTATCCTCTGACTTGAGATACAAGAGATATGTCATGGATGTAGTGCATTTTTGTGAAGCAATCTAACGCTACACGTAACTGGTAGTTATAAGGGTTGTTTTCAGAAGTGTTGCGAAATTTATGAATCCTGCTTGTAGTCAAAATGGGATTTGTTTCCTTCAAATTCATTTTGAAGTTTAATACTACTGGGCCCCTCGTAGGATTGTTAAGATGTTTGTATGGCCATACCCAAGGTCTTCTGTTCAGAAGAATTGGTAATCTTAATAAATCATAAAGCGAGAAACAGAATAGTTAATTAAGAAATGAGTGAGATCCATATTCTTATTAACATGGTATTAGAAACAAAAGGATGAATATGATGATGAATCATCAAACTTGGTTTTTCTCCAGAAAACCATACACGAGTTGTACTGGGGGCATTGGCGTGTTGCTAGACGCTAACCAATGTCATTTCACGTTTTGTAAACATATCCAAGTGGGAGCTGTTGGAAATGTATATATTTACAAACATGTGAATGTCCGGATTCGAACTCGTGATCACGGGATTGCACACATTAGCGAATGAGAATTAAAGTTAATAATTAATGTTTATGTTTACGATTAATTATTACACATTAAGTCCGGTTAACGATCGTTAAGTATTTAACGGAAAAATGACTAACGACCGTTAAATGGAAAAGAGAAGGACTAGAATTGGAAACTTGGAAAAGTTGAGGATTGGGCTTTGGGCTTACATCATGGCCGGCCATGGGGTCTCTCCAAGGCCTTGTTCCCCTAACTTGTTCTCTAAGTTTTACCTACTAGTATATAAGGAGGGGTAGGGTCTAGGGTTTCATTCACACCTTGTGCATTCAATTAACCCTAGATCTCCTCTCTTCTCTTTCTTTTGCATAGCTTGGCCGAACACCCCATTTGTTAGGGAGTTCGGTTTTGTTTTTGCATATACGAGGGCTTGTGTTAGATCTAGCAATCGCTTGATTCGTTGGTTAATTCGTGTGTACAAGAACGTGGTTGTAAGACATTATTCTTACACCATTAAGTACTTCTTTGGTTTGCTTTGCTCGAGGGTGGTTTTGCTTTGCTCGAGAGATTTGATATTCGCAAGAGGTACGTTACGCATACTTTCAGTTAATTAATTTATTTGTTATGATCTTAAGTCTTCCGCTGTGTACTCTTGATGCTTTTATGTTTTATTTTATCATAAACTTAACAAAAACTAGCTATTAGAGTGTATTTATATCCGCTGCTAATAGTCGTAACTTCTTTGTGCTCCTCCATTGTTGGTATATACTCCTCATTTGCCCATTTAGCTTCTTTCAAGTAGGATTCGATGTATTCCATCATCTGTAAATGACGACAAGCACTTTTACAGAAACCAAATGAAACCTTAGAGATCATAACACATACTTCTTTAGTTGACGCCAAAAAGATACAAAAGTTTTAATTTTTTGCATTTTAGGATACATAACATTTACAATACAATTGTTAATATAATCGCAAAGAGGAATATGTAATTGTAAATAAATATAACAAGTTATCAACTTTACAACGTAAAGATTTGTAGGAAACATAGAAATAAAGCATAAAAATTCTATCGCCATCTATCATAAGCTGTGAAAGCATGTCATGTTACCAAGATATTTTAACAAATAAGGTGTGTTGGAATCTAACCGCTTCTCTGATATAGTTTATATGATGTGCTTTTCCCATCTCTGTCAAGATTTTTTCCATATCTTCATATAGACTCAGGAGCATGCGGTATACAAGCTTATATTTTTCTGGAAGAGCGTCCAAGCATGTAACCGGCCACCTAAAAAAAATTTTTGGTAACTTTCTAAGTTTAAATAAAACTAATGGATGACATATAGGTTCGCATAGTATATACCTATGAATTGCTGCAGTAAAGATCTCAAGTTCTTCATATGTTCCATAAGCATCATACGTGTCATCCAAAATTGTCGCCATTGAAATACCTTTTGCTAATAACATTCTGGATTGAGAATATTTAGGCTCAAAGAACACGCTTAATGACCAAAAGTAGGATTCAACCATTCTATTTCTTGCATAAGCTAGATTAATTGGGACTTTGAAACCCTTCCACCACCTGCAGTAAGTTAATTGATGAAGACACACAATTTATAAAGACATTTCACATCTATAATAAGATCTTTGAGAGTGGAAATAACATAAACTATATGGCTAATTATTTATATATTACGGACCTAAACAAATAATTCATTTACAAACCAACTGACTTAGCTCAGTTGGCCACCTGAGTTCCTTATGGAGCTTTGGGGGGAGTTTTCCCCGGGTTCGAGTCTCGCAAGAGACAAAGAAAATCCGGATTTTCTTCCTAGTGCGAAGCCGTGAGTTCTAGGGGTTTCCCTTCGCGGGTCTCTCCTAGTGGTTCAGGTCCCGGGGCCTGCCTGGTTGGATGGTTTAACTTGGGGGTCAGAATTCAAGTGTGGTGCCGTTCTTAATTTAAAAAAAAAAATCATTTATATTTGCATACTTGTAAACTTGGCTAAGCTCTTTCTTATGTAGGCATTGGAGAAGGTTGAACCCCAACTTGGCAAGCTTTAGTAAGGACTCGTTACATGAAGCCTGTTGTTGGTAGAAAGCTATGTAGCGCAACGCCTCGAGCCTGGGTAACCTTTTGTGCATAGGTTGCTTCAATGCCTCTATTATTTGTGTAGAGACGATAGAGTTTCTCCATAAAGGATCATTTGATATGTCATCAAGACGAGCTTTTGTAAAAGCAAGAGCATCATCTAATATGACTTCGCCAGGAACCCTTAGATATGTTGCCTCATACAACTCAAGTAAACCAGCAATGTCATTTTCTAAGGGTTCCTTAAAAGCTCCATTCTTGTCCTTGTAGCTCTTGAAAACATCTGTTTCATATTACGAATCAAAGTTTTAGCTTCTTTTGCATCATGTGTAATAAATATTACTTTAATTATGCACACTAACCACTTGAAACAAAGAAGCCTTGTTGTCGCATAACTCGAAACCAGACGGAAGTAGCACCACCGGTCCAATTGTCACCATATGCATCATAGAAGTGATGCAATGTTCGATCAACCTCTTCTTCAAAATGATACGCAGTACCTAGGCGTTGGATGGAATCAATCAATCTTAACAAATTTGTATGCTGAGTGGGAACATTCAAAGCTCCCAATATTTCTTGCCTTAGTTTATCTTTCAAGTCTTCAACAACCTTTTCAAGTCCGGCTTGATCTTCTCGCTTCATGTACAAATCAAAAACTATTACGATTCGTGTAAATTAGGCCAAAGGGTAATTTTATAAATACATTCACCTACGAGCTTGCAGTTTAATGGTACCAAAATGGCCTTTAGCCATGCGATTAATGTCCCAATGTGGACAATATCATAGGTTCAAAGTATGTTAGACTACAATGTCTGTTTGCCTTAGACTCAGGGGCGGAGCTAGTAGGGTGACTAGTGGGTGCTAGAGGTGGCCATTTCCCGGTTCTTTCAAAAACTGGTTACGGTTACTGGTCAAAGTCAACGAACAGGTTCGGTTTTTTCGGATCCGGGGTATAAAAAACCGGGACCGGTATAACCGGTTCCGGATCGGTTTTAAAACCGGTTCCTTGGAAAAACCGGTCGAACTGGTTCCAAAAAACTGGTGCTAAAACCTTAACAGTGGCATGCAATTTTCTCGATTTCGGGTTTTAACCGTTAGAACCGGTTTGTCTACTGTCTAAATCCGGTGCTAAAAGAGTTTTGTGGAAGAACCGGTGCTAAAACCTTAACATGGTGCTAAAACCGGGGCTAAAAGAGCCTTGCGACATAACCGTTAGAACCGGTTTGAAAAATCGGTTACAAACCGGTTCTAACGGCTAAAATGAGGGACCGGTTAGGAACCGGCGATTTGTGGAAGAACCGAACCGGTTTTTGGAAAAACCGGTTTTGACCGGTTTTGGTTTTGGATTTTTTTCGGTTCCGGTTTCAAAACCGGTTTTTTTGGCCACCTCTAGTGGGTGTTGAGCCACCCCTAAAGAGCACACTTTGTTAAGTAATTATTGACCCTACAAGTTATTTTTTTAATAGTTTTACGGTTAGCCTCCTTTATTCATATCGATATTTTGGTACAAGTTAAAAAAAAACGAATAACTTAACTAACATTATATTATGGTCTTAGGGTACCATGGATTAAAAAAAATCGTCTTTTGTGCGATATATATTGCTATAATTTTTACATTATGTTCGGCTCTTCTCAACTTAAAATTCTGGCTCCGCCGCTGGTTAGACTTAAAAAAAATACTTTCATCATATGTAATACATGCATGCAAATTAATTGTTGCTGTTTCCGTACTAACTTTCGATAAGAAATACATACCTCATCATATGTGAGAAACTGGTCACCCCAAATGCTGGGAGGAAATTTCGTAGTGGGACGTATAACATTCTCTTGTGCAGACATGCTTTTTTTTTATACTATATTCAGATCAGTATATATTGTATAAGTTGCTTGAAGTTGAAGAACAGCAAAGTGGCATATATATATAGGGTGGTGATCAGGGGCGGACTTATGTATTAGGTACGGGGTGGCGGCGCCCCCATGGCTAGCCAAAAAAGTTGCGATGTTAGTGTAATTTTTTTTTTTAATTTTGACCTTTTTTTGAAAGTGCATCATACTCAAAACTCAAATTGCCCCCCACCAACATACTAAAACATAACATTCAACACTTTAAAACTTTATAAATCCTCAATCTCTAAGCAATAATACTCGATTTATCATTTTAAATCCAATTTTTTCATCCGCATTTTGCTGCTATCGTCAAAAAAAAAAATTTTGCCCCCCACATCGGATTTTTCTAGGTCCGCCACTGGTGGTGATCGAAGACATCACTATGACATACTTTGTGCAAAAGAATGGTAAATATTAAATTAATACGGTACATTAATCGATTAACACATGATAAAATTATTATATGCTTGGACGATTATTCATCTATCTAGAAACCTTAAAATAATAGTAACAGTATATATACAATTATTCTTAGAGCATCGACAAAGGCAACGCCTCAACGGCGTTAAAACGCAAATAACGGCGTTATTTCGGCGTGAGCCATTGTAACCACGGTGTTATTTGGGCGTTATAACCTCCACGTTATGCAGGCAACGCGCGTTTTTTTTTTTTTTTTTTTTTTTTTTTTTTTTTTTGCCCTTAAATAAGGGGTTGTTTTTGTAAATTGTTGTGAATGTTATTGATGTTATTGTTGTGGGTGTTTTTTTGGGATGTTAAGGTGAAATGTTAAAGCTGATGTAGCGCTGACGGAACGGTGTTATTGATGTTATCGTGTTATTGTTAGGAATGCTCTTATAAATGTGTGATATATTCATATTTATACTACTATATAAAGCATTTAAGTTGTGGGCTCCACAAAAAATTAAGATAAGGAGCTCCAATCATTGAGTGACATGTGTCACTTATCTAACTAAAAAATAACAAAAAGGGATGAGCTCTAATAAACTAAAATAAGGAGCTCCAATAATGGGGTGACACATGTCACTTCTTAACTAATTAATCACCTTTATTTTTAAATTTAAATATCTTTTAATTCGTTTAATTTTTTTATGATCTAATTGCACCATATTTTTTAAAATTTTGTGTTCTTTAATTCAACATCCATTTTGATATATTTTTATCAGTTTTTAATTTTTACATTTATAGTAGGTTTATTTCATTTTGATTCAAATTTTTATAACTTTAACCTTTATTTCAATTAATACAAACTTTATTTATCAAAATCATTTACTTTTGGGAAAGTGTTTGACGGGTAAGAGATTGTGAAGGTCTTTTTATATGCGGGAATAATGATGTCACGGGAAAGATACGGAAAACCCAAACAAACATATATAACTAACACATATACATTTGGAGTGTTGTGAAATGAATTCACTAAGCGGGTAGGGAATTGCGAGGAGAGTTGGGTTAACAATTCATTTACTATATTTATTATATAACTATATTTATCGCCGCCGCTGTGCGCGGGTATCCGACTAGTGCATATAAATACACATTGCGTGCACCTTTACTTTGAAAATGAAAGAAAAAAAAGTACTATTTATCAAAACTATACATTGAATATAATTTATCTATTTTGTTGTTTCATTACAATCTTGTGTTTGACTTTACCAAAAAAAAAATACAATCTTGTGTTTGAATTATGATTTAAGATCGGACAAAAGATTCTTTACATATCAAAGGGATCAATTTTCACCTTTCATTTTTGTTTGAACTAATGAATGAGATTTATCCCAACAATTTAAAAAACGCACTTTCATCGTTTTTTTTCAAATATTAATATCTTTCAAACCGTTAATCGTTAAGCGAAAAAAAATATATCATTGCGACTAGCATTTAATTATCTTTCTATAGATAGGCACTTTGATATACTTTCGACAAAAATAAAATCGTATTTTTCACCTTTTTTTTAAAAGTTTGTTCGTTTTTTTACGTTACTAAAATTTGCATTAAAAAATTATATATGATAAAACACTAATTTGAATATCACATGTGATATTAGTGTTAAATCATATATGATATGTAATATCACATGTGATATTAGTGTAAAAATATATATGATATGTAATATCACATGTGATATTAGTGTAATATCACATATGATATTACATATCATATATGATTTAACGCTAATATCACATTTGGTATTCAACTTAGTGTTTTATCATATATGATTTTTTTCATGCAAATTCAAGTAACGTAAAAAAAATGAAAAAAATACGAAAAAACGTGAAAAAACGATTTTTTTTTTCTTTTTTCGAAAGTATATCAAAGTGCCCGTCTATAGAAAGATAATTAAATGCTCGTCGCGACGGTGTAAATATTTTCACTTAACGATTAACGGTTTAAGAGATATTTAAATTATAAAAAATAGGTGAAATAATAAAATGTTTTTAATCTCAGTCATTGATTTCTTTATAAATGTATGGTAGAGATGAGTCCCTTGGTATGTGTGAAAAGTTTGTTATGTAAAATAACTCTCCTCTTGAATTATACTATTATACATGATTTAAGATCATTTGAGGACAAAAGATTATTTACATACCAAGGGATCAATCTCCACTCTCCATTTTTATTTGATCTAATGGATGAGATTAATCCCAACAATTTAAAAAACCCACTTTCATCATTTTTTTTTCAAATATTAATATTTTTCAAACCGTTAATCGTTAAGCGAAAAAAAATATATCATTGCGACGAGCATTTAATTATCTTTCTATAGATAGGCACTTTGATATACTTTCGACAAAAATATTTTTTTTCGTATTTTTCACGTTTTTTTTTTTTAAGTTTTTTCGTTTTTTTACGTTACTGAATTTTGCAATAAAAAATCATATATGATAAAACACTAATTTGAATATCACATGTGATATTAATGTAATATCATATATGATATGTAATATCACATGTGATATTAGTGTAATATCACATATGATATTACATATCATATATGATTTAACACTAATATCACATGTGATATTCAATATAGTGTTTTATCATATATGATTTTCTTCATGCAAATTTCAGTAACGAAAAAAATAACGAAAAAACGTGAAAAAAAACGATTTTTTTTTTTCTTTTTTCAAAAGTATATCAAAGTGCCCGTCTATAGAAAGATAATTAAATGCTCGTCGCGATGGTATAAATATTTTCACTTAACGATTAACGGTTTAAGAGATATTTAAATTATAAAAAATAGATGAAATAATAAAATGCTTTTAATCTCAGCCATTGATTTCTTTTTAGATGGATGGTGGAGATGAGTCCCTTGGTATGTGAGAAAAGTTTGGTATGTAAAATAACTCTACTCATTATACATTTGGTAAATAAAAAAGATTTAAAATCATTTGAGGATAAAAACTTTTTTACATATTAAGGTATCAATCTTCACCCTTCATTTTTATTAGATCTAATGGATAAGATTAATCCTAACAATTAAAAAAATTCACTTTCATCATTTTTTTTTCAAATATTAATATCTTTCAAACCGTTAATCGTCAAGCGAAAAAAAATATATCATTACCACGAGCATTTAATTATTTTTCTATAGATAGGCACTTTGATATACTTTCTACAAAAAAAATCGTGTTTTTCACGTTTTTTAAAAGTTTTTTTTCGTTTTTTTACGTTACTGAAATTTGCATGAAAAAATCATATACGATTTAACACTAATTTGAATACCACATGTGATATTAGTGTTAAATCATATATGATATGTAATATCATATGTGATACTATGTATATCATATATGATTTAACACTAGTATCACATATGATATTACATATCATATGTGATTTAACACTAATATCACATGTGATCTTCAAATTAGTGTTAAATCATATATGATATTTCATGCAAATTTCAGTTTCGAAGAAAAACGAAAAAAATTGATGAAAAAACGTGAAAAAATGATTTTTTTTCTTTTTTCGAAAGTATATCAAAGTGTCCGTCTATAGAAAGATAATTAAATTCTCGTCGCGATGGTGTAATTATTTTTGCTTAAGGATTAACAGTTTAAGATATATTTAAATTATTAAAAATTTGTGAAATAATAAAATGCTTTTAATCCCAGCCATTGATTTCTTTTTATATGGATGGTGGAGATGAGTCCTTCGGTATGTAAGAAAAGTTTGGTATGTAAAATAACTCTCCTCAATAAAAAAAAAAAAGGAGTAAAATACACTGTTAGTCCCTAATCTTGTACTGACGCATCACGTTGAACCAAAACTTGTTATTTTCATCGCCGGGAGTCCTTTTTCCAAGTTTTATAGTCTTAAGTGGTCCTTTGACGACTTTTTCGTTAGTCAACCACCTCAGTCGCCGTTTGCTTTGTCTTTAGTCCAAGGGCACAAATGTCATTTCCTTATTTCGATTAAAAATGTCTGTATTATTGCCACATGTAATCTAACCCTCTTCCCGCCCCATAAACACATAGACTGTATTATTTTTCATCCCAGAACTTTCGTTACAAGAATTATCACAATTCACAAACCCTAATTGCATGTCACAAAACCCGTATTTATTAATCAAAAAACCGAAACATTGATTTTACTCTATGGAAAGTAAGAAAACATCCAGGTTATCCAGTTGATGATACCGTCCTGTATGACTCTGCTAAGAAGAAATACGGTACTGTTTTTATTTTGATTATAAACATTGGAATTTCTAACTGGGGTATTTATTTTTTAGCAATGAACTTTTGAGAATGTCCTAAACATATATTGACATGTTTTCAGGTGGTAGATCTAATATGTTTAGCATGAGGGTTCATCACAACGGTTTCTTTAAAAACTGGCCTGGTAGAATGTACGTTGGAGGTATGAAAAATTTAGTTGATTTGGTTGATGTTGATAGTGTATCAGTTGAAGAATTGGATGTTCTTATGTATGAATTGGGTTACACGACTTTGGTTTAAAAAATTACTATTACTTTGTCAAGCATGATAGTAATTTAGATGATTGTTTGTATAGCTTAAGTGAGAGTGCAAATTTAGAAATATTGAAAGATCTTGTTGATGACCATAAGATAATAGAAGTTTATGTTGAAAATGGTAAGACAACATTGAATGTTGATGAAATGTCACCAAGGTCAATTAAGACAGTTATTGCTAATGTGGATGCAACAAAGAAAAAGGCATCTCTTGCTATTGTTCCATATTGCTCAAATAAATTATTCTTAGAAAACATTGTTAATAAGTATGTGGTAGAGGTTTTATGTCAGGTTACACATCAACCTTTGGAAGTCAATACTTTGGTACAATCTAGTCAGATGCCAGAAACAGAACCCTTGTTTTCATCTGTAGAGGTCTGTGAAACTGAAGATGTTGTAGCTGATGTCAACCAGCAAATAGATAAACATGTTGAGCATATCCAAATAGATACTCCTGAAGAGGTATGTTAAAATGATCAAGAGTTAGGTCATCAAGAGGAGGAAATATGTAATCCTGTTGAGCATATCCAAAAAGGTAAATCTGTACAGGTATGTGAAATTGATGAAGCTTTAAGTGATGACAATGTGAGTGAAACAGATAGTTATGTGAGTGATGATGATAATATTGAGAACAATTGAGATGGAAACACAGTTGTTGATAAGGCAAATACTTTTGAGGAGCCTGATGTTGATGTTAATATGTTCAAAGTGACTAAGACTACAGAGTTACCATATATAGGTAGCTCCAGCCAGATACCAGATGATTTTTTTAAGAAAAGTGAGTTAGATCTGTTAGATGATAATGAGTTTGCAAGTGGTTTTGAGAATGAAGATGAGTATGTTATTAGGAAAAAAAATGAGGGCATACAAGAAACAAAAGTTAAGTGAGGCAGCACAAGTAGAGGACGAAGTATATTTTTTCGGTGTTCAAACTTTTGTAACTGCAAAAGAAGTGAAAGGTAAGATCAACCTGCTTTCAATAAAGACTAGGAAGAAATTGCAGCTCATTAAGAATGACAAACAAAAAAATAGGGTTAGGTGTGTTGGAAAAATACATGTTTGTGCTACAAGTGAAGGTGATGGACTGGGAACAGCCCCAAAGAGGAAAACTAGTCCAATAACTAGAGGCCTTGAAAGGGATGTATATTTGCGATCACTCAAGGAACAAGCAAAAGATTGCCCATGGTTGTTGTATGTAGCCAAAAATACAGCTAAAGATTTATGGAGTGTTCGAACTTTCAGGGATGAACACAAATGTTTGCAATCAAGAGAGATTAAAGCTTGTGACTACAAGTTTCTTTCAAAGCAAATAGTTGACCAAGTTCAAGTCAATCCAGATATTCTAATCAGGGCTGTTCAAGATCAGCTCACTAAACAGTTTGAAGTTCAAGTGTCTATGCAAAAGGCATTAAGGGCAAAAAAACAAGGCAGGAAATGAGATTAGGGGTGATCATAAGCAGCAATACGCCCTTTTAAGAGACTATGTTGAAGAATTGCAGAAAATAAACCCAAATACAACAGGTATGATAAGTGTACAAACTGTAACAATGCAACAAGTTCAAACAGAGTTTTCAAAAGAATGTATGTATGCTTAGGTGCTTTGAAGGAAGGATATAAAGCTTGTCAAAAAGAGTTGTTGGGGTTTCAAGAGAATGTATGTATGCTTAGGTGCTTTCAAGAGAATGTATGAGGGATCCTTTTGCTGGTCAGCTTCTTACCGCAGTCGGTATAAATAGTAACAATGGAATATACCGTTTAGCCTATGTTGTTGCAGAAGTTGAAAGCAAAGACTAATGGATTTGGTTTCTTGAATGTCTAGGAGATGATCTTGACTTGCAACCAAACTCAAACTACACTTTTATCAGCGACAGGAAAAAGGTGATGTTACCTTTTAGTTGATTATATTCACTTGTATTTTCGATAAATGCTACTTTTATTAGTAATGAATTGATGTTTATTTGTTTAGGGTATCATTCCAGCATTAGCAGAAGTATTCCCTAGTGCTGAACACATATATTGTTTGAAGCACATCCATGATAATATGAAATTGCAATGGAATTCTAAAGCATACAAGGAACATTTGTAGAGATGTGCAACAGCAACAACCGTCCAACAATTTGAGGCAGCCATGCTGGCATTCAAGAGTTTTAGCGAACATGCCCATGCTTGGTTAAGTAAGATACCGACGACCCATTGGTCAAGGTCGCATTTTTCAGGTACTAACCAAATATATGTCTAAGTGTACATATGACATTGTTCAACACTGTTGTTTGTATAACTCAAACATGTTGTATAAATGTGTAGGGAGGGCTCATTCTGATGTGTTACTTAATAACATGTGTGAGGTGTTCAATGGGAAACTATTGGGAGGTAGGCACCAACCCATCATTACTTCTTTAGAATACATTAGAGAATATTGTATGAAAAGAATAGTGAATGTTGTGAAAGTGATTGACAAGTGTGCCGGACCATTAACACCAAAGGCAACACTCATGTTAGACTTGATAAAGAAAAAGGCTTATAAGTACACCATTTTACGGGTTGAAGGAGATAAGTATCAGGTCAGTGGATGGGGATATAAGTGTTTTGTGAATTTTGAAGCTAGGGCTTGTACATGTAAAAGATGGGAGCTTACAGGTATGCCATGTAAACATGATGTTGCTACCCATCGGTATATGAGATTCAATGGAATGCAAGTAGGATCTGTTGAATCATGGGTTCATCCATGTTACTTGCTTAAGACTTGGGAAGAAACTTATAAACACTACATCCAGCCAATAAATGGTTATCAACATTGGAATAAGTCACAAGTGCCTACAAGCATTCTTCCACCTAAACATCATAAACCATTAGGTATGCCACGAAAGAAAAGAACTAGGGCTTTTATTGAAAATGGTAATAGTGACAAAACCAGTAACTTGTCACAGTCTAGTAAGAGTGTGGTTTGTGGTATATGTGGCAATGCTTGACACAACAAGAAAACATGTCTTGGGCAAGGAGGTGTAACAGGAAGTCAAGGAAAAACAGGTTCATCCCGCCCAAAAAGTTACAGCAAAGAAGAAGGCAAAGGTTACAAGTCACAACTTTGAAGGAAATGAAAAACCTCAGTGTCAAACTGATGCTCAATCTCAAGGTGATTTTCAACCAAGTGTGGTCCAGTCTCAATCTAGAAGTCAAGTTGATGCTTCTTCTGGTGGGTCTCCAAAACAATTTTGGACTAAGACCAATATTATAGCAGCAATGTCTTCACCACAAAAAAATGTTGGTTTGTTGTCTTTAAACAATGTTTGTTTCTGAACTTTGTAGACTACAAAATTTTATACATTTAGAAATATATCCATTTGTAGTATGTATCAAATCATGTCATGTTAGTCTATGGGAAAATTTGTGTTTTAATTGTATTGAGTTGCCACTTTACCCATTTCTACATATTGTTACAAGTTAATACGCATATTAACTGTTGACTTTTACAAACTCAATTAATGTTCACCCAACTATTATCACAAACAGCAATGAAGAATAAAAAATGGATGAACAACACCATATCAACTATTATCACACACAGAAGTTCCTCAAATGGCATATTTTCTTCTTCTCAAGAAGGAGTTCAGCTAGGGTTTCTTGTTGACTAGCCTCTAGCTCGTTGGCCCTGGTGACTGCGTTGACAACCTCCATTGTCTCACCGATGAGGGATGCTTGGCATTCTTGTAATGCCGCCTCATTGCGGTGAATGTGCCTCTGCAAGTAGAGGATCACCTCCATTGCTCTCATTGTCAATGGTGGATCCAACCACCCATTGATCGGACATCTAGATCCCTAAAAAAGCAGAAATCAAAAGTTTGAAAACAAATTAAAAGCTTAAACCAAGATTAAACTATAAACATAACATGTTAAATTAAAAAAATACAAGCATTATTATATAAAGACTAGACAACCTCAACTGGACAAGCAAATTAATGCCTGCCAGCGTTTACATTGTTCCAGCAGGTCTTTACTACAACCCGCCTACCACAACCACAACGCACCATTATTACAATTTGATTGGAATTATTTAGGATAAGATTTTTTTTTAGAGGAGACTTTAGGGATGAGTGGTGAATAAGATTTGCTTTTATTAGCCACTAATCACTGTAGCACCCACAGAAAAGAGTAAACCACACACGGTTTGATTAAAATATAGAAATAAGGAAATGACATTTGTGCCGTTGGACTAAAGACAAAGCAAACGGCGACTGAGGTGGTTGACTAACGGATAAATGGTCAAAGGACCAGTTTAGACTATAAAACTTGGAAAAAGGACTCCCGGCGATGAAAATGGCAAGTTTTGGTTCAACATGATGAGTCAGTACAAGATTAGGGACCAACAGTGTATTTTACTCTTAAAAAAGAGGTGTCATACTTTTCTTAAGCCGCCGGTGAGTGAGGCCAGCTTGAAGGAGGAGTATGAGCCGCCTGCTTTGTGGAGCCGGTGGCTTGAGTCGCACTATTTACACGCCGAGTCAAGCCAGTATTATTCATAAGGAGTACGTTTTCATTGTTTACACAATCCATCAGAACAAACACAATCCACTATCCAAAACTCTTATCTCTTTCTCTCATCACTTTCAACATCAAACCTTAATTTTTTTTCTTTCATTTTTCTTTCACAAACATGCAATTAAAAAGACACAATCCGATGGTGTGACCCCACGGTTTTAATTCGTCTTCAATTTTTGGGTAGGATCTACCCTTAATATACATAATCAGTTTAGGACAAAGATTTATATTTACATAATTGATGCTTTCCATGTAACACTCTTGATGCTCCATCTTTTAGTGTCCTATGACCCGATACTGTTCTGAAGTCGCATGTTGGAGAGGATAGCTGGAAGGAGAATGATATTCATCAAGAAGAAGTGGCTCATTAAACACATATACAAATCAAAAAAATCGTAGATTCATCAACAAGAATATTAAAGAGGAAAATTGTTAATTGCATGTAAGTGATATCATTTTAATTTATACAAATCAATTTATAAAGATTTTCTTCTGATTTGGAGAAAAATTTGATTTTAATTTTACCTAAGAAAATTTTTTAGGAAGGTTATAATTGGTTTAATTTTACTTTGGCCCTCCGCAACCACTTGAAACACCCCATTCCTGACTCGACAAAATTTTTTGCACAAACGACATAATCAAAACTGACCTTCTATTACAAATCAAGTATACATATTTATTTTTATTTAGGACCAGCTCCTAAAAGTATTTTTATATAAAAGTAAACTCAATTACCTTTCTAACGATAGGTGGCTCGTCTCAAATGGAGCTAGTGTTCATTTTATATGATTTTTAGAAAATGACCGAAACTGACCAACCAAATAGTCAGCGGCCAAAATGCTTCAGTCGGTGACCGTTTGGGTTCTGATCCAAAATGACCAGTGGCTGTTTCACCCCAGACCTGCACAACTTCTGTAACATGCATATTTCCCGAAAATTTGACTTTCAAGACTCGATAAAACTTGAAACTTTCCATAATACCTTAAAACAACATATAATCTAATAATATGAACAAGTTTGGTCTCAATGACCTGCAGAAGCTCTTTTTTTACGAATCACATGTGTTATGCCAAAAACTCCATTTTGACCCACTTTGCATACATGATTTTAAAACCATTCATACACCCATATGACTACAATTTATGAACTTGACACATTTAAAGACATCATTCAAAGCACAAATACATTAAACTTGGGCTAATCACTTGGAAATGTATCATACTTGACACATTTTTCAATTCTGATCACTGAACTAATTTATGTGCACATTAATCCCAAACATTTTGAATTAATACATGTTCGGGTATCATGATACCCAAAACTGACCTATGTGGGTAAAATGTTACCCAAAATTGACCTTAAAAACCCAAATGTGCACTTATTTTAGTTCAATGATTATTGATTAGAACTGTAAAAAGTGTCAAGCATGATTCATTTCCAAATGATTAGCCCTATTAAACTTTGGGGGTTCAAACTTGATCAAGCACATCATTCTATCGTCTACATCCATACGCATAATTACCATGTTTCCAGTTCTTTACTTACAATCCTAGGCCTTATAACTAAAACCATTATTTCTTCACATTAACCTACAAAAACGGTAAGCAACTAAACCGTAAGCATTACGCTTAGAAAGTAATAGACATAACAAGCTATCATACATCATTGAAACATACTTGCATCATATACTTCACTTACTAGTCCAAGAGACTAAATCACATTACCACTTGCATTCATCCATATCAACATAAGTCTACATACCTTCACTAGCATAACAACTAAGAAAACCACATCCTGGATAGTTTTAACAAACTAGCCTCATTCTAATATTAGTCCAAGCACATTAAACCGTAAGCTTTCTATATCCTTATCACAATCAAACACATAACACATAAATACATAAATATGATAAACTGAATATAACACTTTGGTATAGTCAAATTACTTACCTTGATTCCATGGACAAACTACCTCAACACCAACATCAACATCCTTTGATTTCTAACCAAGAATCATCAACACTTAATACAAAATAAAAAGAGTTTACACAACCTACGAACATATCTATCAACATCTCTAATCGCTTGATCATATGATCAAAACCTCTAATTAACCCAAATTAATCATATACCAATAAAGGGACATAAGCCTTAAACACTATACTATCATTGCTTTAGCTTAAAACAATTTTTACCCAAAACCCCCCAATTTAGAGCATGTTTCTTTTTTCTTTGTGGGAAGGAATTGGGCCCACTATAATATTTAGTATTGTTTCTTTTTTGCGTGGGGACCACTTATTTCTTTTAATTATCAACAAATGATGCAAAATCATATCCTCCTCAACCAGAGGCTAAAACAGACCTGGACCTACATGGTCCCACTTGTATTTATAAACCCCTGAATCTAGAAAAAAAAAACAAACAAGACCCATAAACTTCTTGTATCAATCTTTTAAAAGGCTAAAATGGATACGCCTCCAACCACCTAGTTTAAAAGGCTAAAATGGACCCTATTGACCCGAATATATTTTTGAACCCGATTGACCCGACCCGAATTGACTCGGGTCGGTCAGCCCGAATGACACCCCTACTTACTAGTATCAAACTTTTATGTTATTTATGCTAAATAGCAAAAAGGTTAACTAACGTAGCTCATAACGACCTTTATTGGCATTCTCACAAACTTTATAACTCATGCCACATTAAAGTTATGAAACTGAAACCGAATGATTTGTTCTTTATCGGTACACATAAGTTGTGTTTGGCGCCAATTTATTAAGCGTTTAGGAGTGTTTAGCGTTTACATGTTTGTTTGACGACAAGGGTTTAACTTTAGATTTTGTTTAAACACTCATATTTGAAACCATGATATAAGAAGTGTTTGGCTTCTACATCGTTTTACGCTTTACAATTACAACTACATTATCAAACGCTTTTATATAACAAGATCAACCTATACTATATAAACAAAAATTATAATAATAATTAGGAAATTTGATCACAGTAATCTGAGAGTCGTGTAAACACTATCAGATTGAAGTATTTCGGTGGTTCTACCGAAATCTCAAATTGGATAAAACTCAGATTTGAACTTGAGAATATGTTTTGTGTGTTATGAACAGAACCAGAATACGAAATATATGACCAAAACTGGTTGTCGGTTACAACTGCTACCAGAGGCGCTGCCCCCGGACCCCCGTCATTCGGGGCTTTTCCCCCGAATAGCAATCATAATAACGTCATACAAGTGTGCACTCCGCACAACCCAGACTTGTTGAACATTCATCACAATTACACATTGGTCAACTAAGTCAATCCATTACACTTAAATAATATCGGTGATGTAAAATCACCAACAATCCTCCCCCATTTAAGTGTAATCTTGATTAACTTAAAACAAACTCATAACAAACAACAAACTGATGCATAAATGAAATGTCGAGACGATTGAATTTCACATTAGTACATTAGCATTCCAAATATTCGAATATAAGAGTGTCACTAAGGATTGAACTCCTTCTATTCATAGTGAATACATGAAGATAATATACACAACAGTTTACACATCCACATGTTCCACTTGACACTATGTTTTACTAGCTTGTGTCCTATCCTTCAATAAGCATATCAAAGCCAAGTCCCAAGCTTCTTGAAGCAGCTAAACTTCATGCTTATATAGGTGGTTCTTTACTCTTGCACCTGCACATGCAATTTGTCAAAAAACCATTAAGAAATATAATTTCAACCTCCTTTATCTTGCAGTTCTGAACACATACCGTGGGATGATGTAATTATATGTTCCAATCCAAAGATATCAAGCTTTCCACATTGAATTCAGCATTTAACATTACGTTAGATGAGAATTGGGTATCTTGATACACGGATTTAATTAGGTGGACTTTAAACCCATCCCAATAGCCGCCTTGCGTACGAGATCTCTTGCTAACCCTTTGGTTAAATGGTCGGCTAGATTCAGTTGAGTTCTTACAAACTCCACAGATATCACACCATTCATGATAAGCTCACGAATCATGCTATGTCTAACACCTAAGTGTCTAGACTTGCCATTGTACACTTGACTATAAGCCCTAGCCAAGGTAGCAGCACTATCACATATGATAGAAATGGTTGATATCAGTTTAGGCCACAAAGGAATTTCATAAACCAAATTCCTCAGCCACTCAGCTTCATTACCAGCTGCAACTAAAGCAACAAATTCAGACTCCATAGTTGAGTTTGTAATACAAGTCTGTTTCTTTGAAGCCCAAGAAATAGCACCTCCTCCAAGAAGGAATACCCAACCACTCGTAGAAGAGTGATCCTCCATGTTATTAATCCAACTGGCATCGGAATAACCTTCTAAAACAGAAGGATAACCACTATAAGTCAAACCATAATCCATGGTTCCTTTCAAATACTGAAATACTCGACCCAGAGCTTGCCAATGTAGAGCACTAGGATTGCTAGTGTACCTACTAAGCTTTCCCACAGAAAAAGCTATATCTGGTCTAGTGCTAATCATGGCATACATAAGACATCCAATAGCTCTAGAGTATTCCAGCTGAGACACTGGATTTCCTTTATTAGGTCGAAATTTCACAGTAGGATCTACAGGAGTATAAACAGGAGAACAATTACCAAAGTTAAACTTTGTCAGTATCTTCTCAATATAGTGTTATTGAGAAATAGAGATACCCTTGTTTCCTCTTTTGATTCTAATACCAAGAATCACCTCAGCCTCCCCCAGATCTTTCATATCAAAATTAGATGACAAGAACTCCTTTGTCTTATCAACTTGATCTTGGTCAGTACCAAAGATCAACATGTCATCCACATATAAGCAAATTATGACTCCTTTACCAGAAGCATCAAATTTGCTATACACACACTTGTCAGCTTGGTTTAAAGAAAAACCATTAGACAATACCACATCATCAAACTTTTGATGCCATTGTTTTGGTGCTTGTTTCAGACCATACAATGATTTCTTCAATTTTCATACCTTGTTTTCATGTCCAGGCATCACAAACCCTTCAGGTTGTTTCATGTAAATTTCCTCATCTAAATCACCATTTAAGAATGCAGTTTTCACATCCATTTGGTGAATAACTAGATCATGTAGAGCTGCAAGAGCTAACAACAATCTAATAGTGGAAATTCTAGCAACATGAGCATAAGTATCAAAGAAGTCAATTCCATCCTTTTGTCTAAAGCCTTGGATAACCAATCTGGCTTTATACTTATCTATGCTTCCATCACTTTCATCTTCCTTTTAAGGATCCATTTACTTCCTAATGCTTTGCATCCAGGAGGCAAATCAGTGACTTCCCAAGTATCATTTTGCATGATAGAATCAATCTCACTTTGAATTGCTTCTTACCAGAAAGCAACATCCCTAGAAGCCATTGCTTCACTCAAAGTCCTTGGATCCTCCTCAATAATGAGGCAATATTCACGTTGAGATAAAGTCATATATCTTATTCCTTCAACTAAATAAAGTTGAAAGTCAGACCCAAAAGACTTAGCTTTTCTTGTCCTAGTGCTTTTCCTAGGAACAGATAGCCCAGGTATATCATCAGTACCTTCAAAATCATCTTCAGCTATCTTACTCGAAGATGGCTGAATCATCCCTCTTGGTCTAGGTATAGACGTAAACCGTTATTCATCAAATATTGCATCTCTTGACTCTATTATAGAGTTCACCGACACATAATCATTAGGTTCTATAACATAAAACCTATAACACTTGGAATGCTCAGCATACCCAATGAAGATACAATATATACCTTTCTCACCCAGATTTTTCATTTTGGGTTCAGTTAATCTTACAACTGCTCTACAGCCCCAAACCCTCAACTTAGTCCAGAATAGCATAACATGGAATTCACCATTAATCTGAGAGTCGTGTAAATTTGATCACAGTAATCTGAGAGTCGTGTAAACACTAGCAGATTGAAGTATTTCGGTGGTTCTACCGAAATCTCAAATCGGATAAAACTCAGATTTGAACTTGAGAATATGTTTTGTGTGTTATGAACAGAACCAGAATACGAAATATATGACCAAAACTGGTTGTCGGTTACAACTGCTACCAGGGGAGCTGCCCCCGGACCCCTGTCATTCGGGGCTTCGCCCCCGAATAGCAATCATAATAACGTCATACAAGTGTGCACTCCGCACAACCGAGACTTGTTGAACATTTATCACAATTACACATTGGTCAACTAAGTCAATCCATTACACTTAAATAATATCGGTGATGTAAAATCACCAACAGAAATGATACTTTAAGGCCAAATCACCAACAGAAATGATACTTTAAGTCAATCCATTACACAACCAACAAAAAAAAGTTCTGCCATTTATGAAACAAAATTACAAGAAAAATAAGGCCAAATCTATTTCACCAAGTTCAAACAAATTATGATTTTTCAAAGATGTTCACATCATTTTGTCTAGGCTACTAACCATTAGTCTTTCTTGTCCCATATAAACATTGATCACAAACAGTTAAAATTTCCAAACTCTATTTAAATTTTTGGTTGATAATTATGGATGTGATTTGCCTTAGCCGTAGCTTAATCGAGAATCCATTTGCCTAGCAGATGTTTGTCGCCTAGGTGTTCCTATCTCGCAAGCATTAACTCTTGAGGCAAAACGAAGTGAGCAAAGTGACTCGTTGATGGAGCTAGGTGCTGGTGAAACATTTACAACCATCAATGTCTTCGAATCACCACCTAAGCAAGGCTGCTCAAGTCCACCATATAAATAAAAATGTCGTTAGAAACATTTCAACGTTTAAAAAAACACATTTTTTTCATAGTGATCATTAGGTGTGTTATGTGTACCTGAAGAAGATAAGTAAGTTTCGAGTTCCTAAAGGGAACATGATCTTCCTTCCTTGCTAAAGCAAATATAACATCGCTTAATGATGACAAACTTTTGTTGATGGCTTGAGTTTCTTTTAAACGGTCACCAGTTGACCCACTTTTGGAAAGACGTTCACTGCCCGCAAGGTCAATAAGGTTAAGCACACCTTGCACTTGTTGTTCCGTGCTCTAGAACATAAATCAAGATTTCATCATTAGCCATGAACATGAAAAAGATTATATGAAATTATAAAGAAAAGAACCCATAACTGTTTTACCTCGTTATAACCAGATATCCGTAGGGTGAAGACAAAATGGCTTCTAGACGATTGTTCATTCATTTGAGTCTTGCCAACAGACCTATTAATATGAAGGACGTTAATAGCTCCTCTTAACTAAACATAGCAACTTTGAACCATTTACTTATGGATGGATCAATGTAGGTTATGTAAAATCTATAACGGGTAAATAACCTAAAAAGAAAATGGGGCAAACTGCTTATCTGTCAGATAAATAGGCCAGAAGTGAACCAATGTGTATTTCACGATCTTGCGACATTAAAAAAAGTATAAAACCATTTAAATCATATTGATTCAGAGATCAGATAATTATTGTTAAAATAATTTAAATAGTTTGGACAAAAGGTGTCTAGGTTGTCCTGACCCGGATCAATACAACCCGTACTAGAATTTTACCCTTTTTGATTACCAAAGGTTGAATGGTATGTCAATACCTGCTTTGTGCAGCACGGTTTAACAAATATGACACTTCACGACTGCTGCGTACATCAAGTATGGTCAGGTCAGAAACATGTGTGTTGCCGTTTGCATCATGTTTAATTGAATACTGCTTAGTACCCGACGACTCAGTTAAGGGTCGGGTTGTTGACAACAGGTCACGTATCGTCTCATTGTAAATTTCTAACATTGAAACCTGTACAAAACCGATACTTGTTAAAACACTTTATTATAAATCTTAACAAGAAAAAACACAAAACTTGATAGAAAATTCAACCTGCATTTCATACTTCCACCCTTGGTTTTGAAGCGTTTGCTTGGCCTCGAATATTTGTTCTAAAGAACGGGGTATGAGTCCTTTGTCGTCATAGTTTCCAGGCGTACCCATCATAGTATGCGTTTTTCCAGACCCCGTTTGACCATAAGCAAAGATACAGACCTGAATATGTAACTGAGTCTTAATAACTCTGGTACGATATAAGATACCAGAAGATTTATAGTGATGGTTGCAATTAAGACCCGTGTACTTATGAAAAATTCGAGTTGGGTTGAAGTTTATCTCAAACGGTAAATTAGAAATAGTTTAGCTAAAAGGGTTGCATGATGTGATGACATCGCCCAAAGTCTTTCTTTAATTAATTCTATTTTAATGAACAAAAGCTCGTAAATCCTTTTAGCTTGTGAGAAACGTGCATTACCTTGTAACCATCCAATGCACTTTGCACGAGTTGTGAGACCTCCTCAAACACCTCTTCTTGGGAAGATTCGGGCACAAAGACCTTATCAAATGTGAAAGAATGTTTTTGCCCTTTTTAAATAAGAAAAAACAACGTATAAATGTAAAGCATTAGACACACATACTACATAAACTTACTATGCTCAAAAGTCAAAAGATTGAGTCTTTAGTATTACCATGTTGTAACAATTCAATACCACGACCAAGATTATCGGTTGTTGTAGGAAAAGTGACAGCCTTTGTTTCGTGATCAGCACCATCGTCAAACAATAGAGGTCGTACCCTGCAAAAAACTCGTATATTCCCTTTCAATTCCTGTGGCAAAACATAACACGTTAATTGTTATAGTGACAATATTTTTTTTGAAGAAAGAGTTCAGAATGAAAACTAATACTAACCAATATCGTGTTATGCAACTTTTTGCGCAAGGATTCTCCTTCAACAAGTTTTACTTCTGCCTCAGCTAAACGGAATTGTAACTCAGAATTAGCCTTCATTTGCTCTTCATATCCAGTTCTTATCTCAAATGCCGATACATCAGACATCTACAACATAGAAATGAGTGAAGAATTAGTCAACTTGAAACCAGAAAGCATCCAGGATAAGCCAAGTAACACAATTTTCTGTTTATAACATCCACGATACCGCTAGTTTATTCTCTGCAACAGCGAGTTTCTCTTTCAAAATCTTTATTTGATCACTCTGTGAAGTACACGTTGCCTGAAAAAACAACAATGGTAAGTAGAGGTGACAAGTTCATCTCATTTAGTAATAAACGGGCCCATTTAGGTTATGTTTTATCTCTAAAGAAGGTCAAACGGGTCAAAATAGCTAAAAGGAAACAGATCAAAAGTGGCCCGAAGTGTAATTTCAATGCATAAAATAAAATGCCCTAACTGAGTTTGTACATAAGGTGTTTCGGGCCAACCCGCATCGACCCTTTTGACCCAAAATAATGACCCATGTTGACCAAGTATAATTTATAACTAATGGAAAAAAGAGACATCAAGTAAGAACCTCAAGCTCGTTTGCTTTGGTTGTAAGGTTACCCACTTCAGCTGCTGACTTTCCAGTCCACTCCTTATATTTCAACACTTCGGCCGACAAATCTTGTACTTGTGACAGCTGGCGATCCCGGTCATCTCTCACTTGTTGTAAATCCAATCTTAAGCGGCCTACTTCACTAGCTGCAGCTTCTCTTAGATTCTTTAACTCAGTGTTACTTGCCTAAAAATAAATTCATAAATAATAGAAACTTTGTTGCGGTACAAAAGATGAAGTCAATTTATATAATAAAGTACGGACTTTTGTAGCAGTTAACTGTTCCTGCAAGGAAGTGCATTGGCCTCTTAAGCTGCTGATATTCTCCATAACTGCAACCTTTTCTTTTTCCGCGTTTTTAAGGATCTCATTAGTTTGATGAAGCTCCGATTGAAGCTTGCTATTGTATTGTTGTAAACTCGTGTTGTATTCTTGTAGTCTCTTGTACATATCATTAACTGATACGATCTAAGAACCAAATAAATAGACTTTTAGATTGAGTGGCAGAGTCAGATTTTCATATATTTACAAATCCTTTTAGATATTTAACCTTTTGATTAGCACTTGAACACTCTCTTTGAGCTCTTTCGAGATCTTCCAAGATGGAAGCTTGTGATCTCTCTGCAGACAACCGAGCATCTTTTTCCTTCGTTAATGTTTCTATTGCGGCCTGAAATTAAACACAACAGTTAGAAACATTAAACATTACGTAGTAAAAAATAACAAAAGCTATTCAAGACGATCAACTGATCAAGAATCAATACGGACCAACTTATCCGATTCTTCTTTCGCAAATTTCTCCTGTAACGATGTGTAATTCTTGCGTAACTCCATAATTATCGAATTCAATTCTTCTTCCTTTTCATTCATTAGCGTCTCTTGAGCCAAGAAATAGAAAACAAGTTTAAATTACAGAACTAATCTAGATCTAACATATAAACTTATTTAAATAATGCTATTAAAAGTTGTAGTTATAAGTTATACCCATATCATAGCATTTCTGTTCTGCTGATTCCAACATCCTCATATGTTTTTCTTGCTCGAAAAGAAGATCTCCTTCAAGTTCTTGAAACCATTTGATACACATTCTTAGCCTTTTTATGTAATCCATCATTGTATCACATTTCTCCTAAAAATCCAACAGCATCAACATAATTTTAGACAAAATTCAAAGAATCAACAGCAAGATACTTGCATTGCAAAAACATTTACTATATGTCTATAATTCTAAAAAACACAAAATATTTTCTTATTTTACAACACTTCTATAAGAATCTATAAGTCAATGCTTCAGAATAGCAAAGATTACTTGCATCATATCACAAAAATAATCAATAATATTAGCGTGCTGGCATTTTGTTACTGATCATAGCAACACGAGCAAAAAAAAATGGCCGGTAACTAAAAAAGGCGTTTACTATGACCGGTAATAAAATGTAATTGCATTCTGATATATTTCATGGTGCATTTTCACAATCACTAAAACATTTTAACTAATTTATCACGATAAAATTTATGATATGAATACTTGGTACAATTCTACAACAAATACTTATATCATTCGAGTCAAGTAACATAACATAAGGTCCAACAACAAAAATGAACTAACCTTGAGACTGAACTTATCCTTAGGTCTAATCTTCTCATTCAACAATGCTTCAACATCTTCTCTTCTAAACTCAATCCCTCCACAATCCGACCCAGCACGACTACTAACCGACCCGGCCCACGTACCCGGATCATGACCACCATTAACAACAGAAAAAACCTGCCTTGGCATCCTACCACCATTAACTGCCCCAACCATTTTCTTAAAAATAAACCAAACTTGACACCTTCTGAATGGTCTTGAAAATCTTGATCACTCACAAAAACACAATATAATCAAAAAAACAAAATGTGGGTATTAAGCTAATGCATAAAGGGTGTCCAAATTTGTAAAAAATAACCAAAGTTTCAACTTTTTTAATGATCTTGAAAATCTTGATCACACACAAAAAACACAAAATGATCAAAAAACAAAATGTGGGTATTAAACTAATGATCAAAGGGTATCCATTTTTGTAAAAAAGTAACCAAAATTTTCAAAATTTTAATAATCTTGAAAATCTTGATCACACAGAAAAACACACCATGATCAAAAAACAAAACATGGGTAATGAACTAATGAATAAAGGGTATAGTTAGTTAGGTGTTGTTACTTGAAAGGAAAGATTAAATTTATTAGGTGGTGGGTGTATATGAATATGAATTGAAATAAAAGCTAACTTATAAAGAATGTAATTAAATATGTTTGCTTAAATTTGCAGGGATGGAGACGATGGAGCTTATGATGGTGAGGTTTTTCTTACTTTTTAAATTTTGAAATTTTTAATACGTTGGGATTATTATTAGAGAATTATGGTTTGTAACAAAATTGCAATATTTTTTGGTTTTGTTTTATAAAGTTTAAAAATGAGGCCGGTTGAGGTGGTAGTGTGGACTTGACTAGTTCTAATGTACCAAATGGAGCAAGTACAAATGGTTAAATGTTAGGAGACTTTTTTTTTTGACAATTGTTTTTTTTGGGTACCTTTGTTTTTTCAACATAGATTTTGTCTTAAAGTATAGTAAATATAGGTTACAAAATGACATAATTGATAAAATGGGGATATCTATCTATTTTTGTGAGTGTATATGGAATTTGTGATTGCGGTTTTTTTTCATTTTTTGGTTTTAGTTGTATTTCTTATTTGATTCTAACTCTGGTTAAAATGAGATAAACGTGGAAGTACGTTGATCTTTTGTGACAAAAACTTGACGAAAATATCATGCGTTCAGTGTCTTTCACATGCTATTATTAGAGGGCACAATGCAATCTGTCATTCGTGTCGTTGCGTACCAATGGCTCGCCAATAACATGCCATTTTGCTCCCCTCCCCCTCTCTCTTGCACGCCATTCGTCCATAGCCATTATACTAATTGACACCATTCATTTTTTTTTGTTTTTTTCTTGTTTTTTTATGAGTGAGTGGGATATTTTTAGTGATGTATTTTGTGAGACCCACGTGCACCAATAACATTTATTGGTTTTTTTTTTCTTTTCTAAGGATGATATTTTAGTCTTTGATATGTTATTGAAAAGGTGCTGAGACAACGCTGAAGTGACACACTAATAAATGTTATTTATCTTTCACCGCACCTAGCTCTCTTAGTATAACACGTGTGAATTTGTCATTGTTGATAGTTTTTAATATTTACTAATGAAAATAAACAAAAATTATATTGATGTTGTGATTAGTCAGATTTTTAGTCGATACTTCATTATTTGACTCCACTAACAAGTACTCCGTACACAATAGTTCATGTCAAGTAATAATCTTTGCATTTCAAGACATGTGAGACTCTTAAATAATCATAATATCATATAATCAACAAGAGTATTCCGACTAGACTAATGATGAGCTTAATCACTGCCTAAAAGCAACTTATAAATGTAAATTTAAGTGCTATCATGTGCCTTTTAAGTTTGCTGGAATTATTTCTCAAAATCATTGTTATTCTTATCCATTTTACTAGCTTTTATCTATTTATAACTATTCATTATGCATTCACATATATACGCCCATTTAAAATGTACGATTATGGTTATTTCTTATTCTTCTCATTTTAACTCTCTCTTATATGATCCTAACTACAAAATTATGATCTCAATATCTTTTATGCATGGTGTATCTCTCTCTCTCTCTTTGTGTTTTTAACCGTTGCGCAACCATGGACGGAGCCAGGGGGTGTCCCGTGGGTGCCCGGGACACCTATGAATTTTTTTGAATTAGTGTTAATTTTAAGAAAAAACATCGACTTTTCTCAAATACATCTTAAATGACCCCGATCCATCGAAATGTGTTTTAAGCCTTAGTTAGTTAGCATCTTAAACTCTATTATATTATGGTTAAAAAAAACTTGTGCACCCGGTCATATTATTCCTGGCTCCGTCCCTGTGCGCAACCCTCATTTTTATCTCGCACATCCTTCTTATCTCAAAGTGTCGACACATGGATGTCTTCATTATATTGAATGCATTCATCGATCATAATTGCAATTCAATTTAACTATACGACATCCACTTTTACTAGCATTCAATAATCTAACTAATTTATTCATGTACGGTTACGTGCATCTAATTCTAGTCTAATGTTAATTGCATCTATATGAACCAAAAATAAAAAATAAACATTGTACATAACCCGAAATCATAAAATCAATGAAAATGCAAAAACTGAATACATGCAAATTGAAAAAATTATCGAAGCCAGCCGGCGTCATTCTTCGACTAGCTAGTCGCAACCCCATAAACATATAATAGCCACCAACATAAGCTAGGTACATACTTTTTGGATTTAAAGGGATCAACTAACACAGAAACACAAATAATTGAATATGTATTCCCTTGCTACACAAGCATTGTGGTGCTTACTTTTTCGGGATTCCATGCAAACGTAAAGATAACACAATACTAGCAGTCCATTTACTTTACCTTTTTTTTCTCAGAAAATGTATGTTGTCGTGGTTTCTGTTAAATCCAACCAAATCATCCATGGTCCTTTACATAATAGTTAGGAGTACCAAAACTTCATTCACAAAAAAGAAAAAGAAAAAGTTAAAACTGTGAAAAAAATGGGTTAACATGTCACTAGCTACTTCCACAGTTTATTTGTTAGTTTTTTAATTATTTTTTAACATATTTTATCACGTTTACTAAAAACCCAAACCGGCCATGTTAAGTTTGTTATATCACTTCTTTATTTATAACTTCATGGTAATATATTATGAGTAGAGTTATTTTACATACCAAACTTTTCTCACATATCAAGGGACTCATCTCCACCATCCATCTAAAAAATATCAATGACTGAGATTAAAAACATTTTATTATTTCACCTATATTTTATAATTTAAATATCTCTTAAACCGTTAATCGTTAAGTGAAAATATTTATACCATCGCGACGAGCATTTAATTATCATTCTATAGACGGGCACTTTGATATACTTTCGAAAAAAGAAAAAAATTCGTTTTTTCACGTTTTTTCGTTATTTTTTTCGTTTTTTTACGTTACTGAAATTTGCATGAAAAAAATCATATATGATAAAACACTAAATTGAATATCACATGTGATATTAGTGTTAAATCATATATGATATGTAATATCATATGTGATATTACACTAATATCACATGTGATATTACATATCATATATGATATTACACTAATATCACATGTGATATTCAAATTAGTGTTTTATCATATATGATTTTTTAATGCAAATTTCAGTAACGTAAAAAAACGAAAAAACTTTAAAAAAAAACGTGAAAAATACGAAAAAAAATATTTTTGTCGAAAGTATATCAAAGTGCCTATCTATAGAAAGATAATTAAATGCTCGTCACAATGATATATTTTTTTTCGCTTAACGATTAACGGTTTGAAAGATATTAATATTTGAAAAAAAAATGATGAAAGTGGGTTTTTTAAATTGTTGGGATTAATGCCATCCATTAGATCAAATAAAAATGAATGGTGGAGATTGATCCCTGGGTATGTAAATAATCTTTTGTCCTCAAATGATCTTAAATCATATATTATAATGAAAATAATGTAATATGTTGATGGCAAGTATACATCATTAAGCCTGCAACAAGTATTATACATGATATAAAAGTACAAATGCTTTAAAATCTCAAAATGATTTTCATTTCTATAATTCTATATAGCATTTAAATACTCAAAAAGTGCAATTACTTGACGTGAAGCTAGTAGTGTAACTAGTGGATGTTAAGTCATCCTTAATCAGCTCAGTTTGTTAAATAATTATTGACTCCATATTCTTATGTTCTTAATAGCTCCCCCACACCCAAAAAAGGTTATTCACACGATAATAACATATGTTATTATTTTGTGGATAATAACATATGATTATTCACAAAATAATAACATTGTTGACCTGTTAATGTATGTTTATTAATTTATTATTATGATAATGACTTTTTGAAATGATAAAAATTATCAAATTTCAAGGATTAGGTTAAACTTTACATAACTAATTAAAAAATAACCATCGGTGAATGTTGAACTCTTAATTTTTTTTACAATGCTAGACGAAATATCCGCAGAAAGCGATGGTGTATAACAGCAAATATTTATCCTTGCGAACTTGTGTTTTGTGATGACCATTGATACAACTTACGAGTTTAATCTGTAGTCATTGCAAGAAAAAACATTTATGGTTTATAAACGAAAAATAATAAAAGTTTGAAGAGTAAACAATATGTAAACTATTAATTAAATGGTGGATGTTGTTAACATTTCTAATCAAGAGTATTTTAGCAATTGAACTTTACTCTTTTTTTTTTTTTAAGTTTTTAAGCTTAAGGAAAATGATGTAAATGCATTATAAATAGTATATAGATATAAAAAAATTGAAGTCCATTAAGGGTATGTTTGTTATACACCTATGGGAATCATGGAATCACTATCATATGCATTAAAAGTGTTTGGTTAACAAAAAAAGAAATCAAAATATGCATTCATACCTATAGAGTCATAGGAGGGGGAAGAGGTGGGTTTTCTTGGCCATTCCAATGGGCTTATCTTGACTTATCTTTTTACACCACAAAATTCAATTTACTCTTCTTCTTCATATGTATTTTCAACTATTAACTAAATTTTAAACCAAACAACACTTTTGAAACTAGAGACAAGTTATACATACCCCCAAAAAACAAACGGTGCCCTCCCCCCCCCCCCCCCCTTCAATGTTTTCTTACGTTTTTTATATAATTTTGATTATATTAAAAAACTATAAATCCGAAAGTACGGAACAGAAAATTTTAACATATGAACAGAAAATTTAAACATATCCGAAAGTCCCTTAAAACTATCATACCTATATCTATTCTATCATACTATCAAATCCATAATTATAGTGATTCTTTACAACAAACCAAACCACACCTAAGTCTTACCAAAATCAACAAAATAGACCTTGATGGTACTGTTTTTTAAACATATGTTCTTCTTCACTAATAATCATTATAAAGTATTTAATTTAAATTATGTATTTATTCATATGATTTGGCCCCCCTTTTTTTCTTTTCTAGCAAAGCCTTCATTTTATCTTAACTAGACGAGTACTCGTATATAACAACAGGATTTTATAGTTGCAGATAATTTTAGTGATAAAAAAAGTTAATGGGTTATAAACTAAAAATAATAAAAGTTTGAGGATTTGGGGATTAAACATAATGTTTTGAAACCCGGTTCGACCCTATTGAATCGTTCCGGTCGAAAAACGGGTCAATTTAAACCGAGTCAATCCAACGGGTTGGGTCGAAAAACAGGTCAAATAAACCGGGTCAACCCACAGGGTTTGAAGCGTCCCGGGTCAACCCGGGTTTGGATGTGTATTAATAGTTTCCTTTTGAAACATATGTTTTCAACATTTTCTTTTTCAGTTTCAACTTTTTACTTTTCACTTTTTGATTTTTCATTTATATACTAGACAAGTACCCGTGCATAGCAACGAAATTTTATAACGATATATCGTTTAGTGATAAAAAAAAGTTTGTGGGTTATAAATGAAAAATAATAAAAGTTTGAAGATTTGGGGATTAAACATAATGTTTTGAAACCCGGTTCGACCCAGGTTGTTCAACCGGTTGAACCGATCCGGTAAAAAAATGGGTTGATTTAAACCGGGTCAACCCGACGGGTTGGGTCGAAAACGGGTCAACCTGCCGGGCTTGAAGCGTCCCGGGTCAGCCCGATTTTCGATGTGTATTAATAGTTTCCTTTTGAAATATAGTTTTTCAACATTTCTTTTTTTAGTTTCAACTTTTACTTTTCATTTTTTGGTTTTTCCTCTATATATATTATAGTAGGGTACCCGCGTGTTGCGACGGCGGGTACCCTGTGACGATTAATCGGAGAATAGATCTTGATGAGCCTTGATTCACCAGTTTGTATCGGTTTCAGCGGGTCCTATTTGATTCATTTTCGGATGGCTTTTATTGGTTAGCCGAACCGGTGGCGGCACCGGTTAACAGTTGGTTCGGTCCGGTTTTCAAAACTATATGTATCATCAACTTGTTAGCTTGTATGAAGCTTTGTATGTTTTATTAATGTGTATAATAACATGTACTTTTCATTTTAGGGTGTTTTAAAAATAACATTAATTAGTGTGTTTAATTATTTTATATTTTAGATTATGTTGTAGCTTATTTAAATTGTATATTGTGAAAATTTAATTGAACTTTTTAGTAAGAGGTGTTTTAATTGATTAGATTTAATTTGGTAGATATGTTTTTAATTGGTTGTATAATACGAATAAATCATCATACATTTAAGTAATGAGGTGTTTTAATATAATTTGGTAGATATCTTTTTAATTGGTTGTATAATATGAATAAATCACTATATTTTAGGGTGTTTTAAAAATAACATTGATTAGTGTGTTTAATTATTTTATATTTTGAATTATGTTGTAGCTTATTTAAATTGTATAATGTGAAATTTTAATTGTAATTTTTAGTAAGAGGTTTTTTAATTGATTGTATTTAATTTGGTAGATATGGTTTTAATTGGTTGTATAATATGAATAAATCATTATACTTTTAACTAATGAAGTATTTTAATAAAAGTATTAATTACACAATAGATTTCTTTCACTTTTGACTATTTTTAACTTTTAAATTAAAAAATTTAACTATTTTCATTTTATATTTTATATGTAGTATAGATAGTATAGATGTAGTAAATAAGGTATTTTAAATAATGAAAACTTCTATTAAACTAAAAAACGTTTATGACCGACACTAATTCTGCTTGATTTTCCATAATTTTTATGATTATTCATGAAAGCAAAATATTTGTTTTCTTTTAGGTAATTCCTGATTAGTCCTCTTGTGTTTCGCTATATACATCTTACCACCTTGATGTTTATTTATATATTAACATTTGTTTTTCTTTCACCTAATTTTTGGTAGTCAACTAATATACCATTAGACAAAAAGCTTTGAATTACATTTGTAATTTTCAAAGGGCTTGAAGCTTAGCAAAATTATTGTTTTTGTTTGTCTGTACACTTCTCAATCCTAATTATTTAATATTGCTAATTATTATATAAGACTCATTATTAAGGTGAAATTGTTATCGATTTTTTAATCTCTTAATATCACTCGTTTTTTGATACTAAAATCTTAAGGTGATTTTTTGTAATATAACAAAATGTTAGTAATTGTCTTAAAGTGCAAGGTGAGAGAGTGATGAATAATGCATTATTCGTCTATCAACTCAGTACCATTTCATCAGGCACACTAACAATTAAAATATTTTCTCAAATAAAAACTTAATAACATGTTATTGGTGCATACAAGCCTCATAAAATACCTATAAAAAATACTTGTTCATTTACAAAAAAACCAACAGCATCAGTTAGTGCAATGGATAAAACCTGAACGACGGAAGGACGATGCATCACAACGTGCCATTCATACGTTGTTGGGTCAAATGACGGACCAACAACTTACCATACCGAGCACTCTTATGTCGATAACACTTTGTTTTACCGATAATGGTGACAAAATAGAATTTTTGGTTTTAGACGTACTTAACGGTACTCCTTACGCAATTTTTTGGTACAATAATTGATTAAGGGTGTGTTTGATTGGTGCTGTATGACATGATTAAGTGCTGAGTGCTGCTTCGGTCAGCAGTATGTGTGTTTGATAGGAATTTATAATGTCTCTGGATGATAAAATACTCTCTGACCGATTCATGACAATAACACATGCAAAGTCATTCAGCAAGGAATTTGACCCCACACCCTTTCTTCACGTGTCTCACTTATCTCACTTATTTTATATCTTCACCCAATGTTTCTAAATGCAAATATTAATCTCATTATTTTATTCTCTCACATGACACCTTTTTAATTTTGTAGAGTTGCTTTGGTTTTTATAACTTTTTTTTGGTATTGCGTGGAGTACCCGAACACATTTATATAAAATCTACTTATATAGTTCAGTTTTAAATCGAAATGCAATTTACTTAGTTCTAATACAATTGTCACCATAATAATTTGAAGAGAAGCTTGAACTTATAATCACCATAATCACGCTACAAGTGTTGTTCATATGTTTGATGTAGTTAAATTAATTTTTTTGATCATTGAATTTTGTTAGCAAATAATTTGTAAAACAATGTATTATACTCCTTCGATAACTATTAGAATAGTCAATAAAAAAACATATAAACCAATAAAGGTTAAAATAGTAATTTATATAATTCAGATTGATCATTCAGTACAACTATCAAACACTCAGAACTCAACTCACTCAGAGTCACTAAATCATTCAGCTTTTGAACTATTCAGCACTAAATCATTTTATTTTATCAAACAGCCCCTAAATGTAGTTTAAGATACCGACAATTTAGACATTTTTAACGTATTATGTAATTACGATGACCCACATTTTAGTTGATTAGCCAATTTTACACACTTTGTTCTATGCAAATCTGCTAAGTTCAGCATGAATAAACCTTATATAACGTAACAAGTATGACATGAATACATGATCGTACTTAACATGACTATGCTTATTTGCAGCAACTTTATACTAAAATTAAAGTGAGTGAAAGACTTGGATTAGATATGGAACAATTTGCGTAACAACAATGAACTATTTATTTTTCATAATAGTTAAACTTTTCAGGGCTCATTATTTCGCACTGAGCTACCCAAATCAATTGAACATCCCTGCCCACAAACCAACTTATTCATACTAATGTTTTGTTAAAAACTCAAAAACAAATAACTTAATCGGTATAATATTATGGTGTTAGGCTATGATGGGCTAAAATAATCATTTTTTGGCAATATATATTGTTATAATTTTTACGATAACTTGAGCCCCTTATGAATTAAATTCCTAGCCCCGCATCGCACGTATTGTACATGATATAAACTACAAATGCTTTATTTGACAGGGAAATCAGTAATTTAATGACTTTTTTCTTTATTGACAAAGCGTAAACACTAGTTCTTAGTTTATGTTACTAGAAGTAGCATTTTGATTTGGAGTATTTAAAAAAATTACAAAACGTTAGTCGGCATTATGTACAAAACGTTAAACGCTCGCTGCTTCAAAACACTTGTTGCCAACACATGTCCCTGGTTATTGAAAAATCTGAAAACTTTAAGGAAACAATTAAATAGGTACCAACTTGTTGCTTTTTATTCTTGTACAAGATCTTGAGATTCAATGTAAATATTTTTCTTCAGCCCAATATGTCGTTAAATTGGGCCCAATATGAAAAAACAGTAAAAATAAAAAAGTGAAATGGAGATGCGGGGTATCGATCCCCGTACCTCTCGCATGCTAAGCGAGCGCTCTACCATCTGAGCTACATCCCCATCTTGCTACAATTATTCAACCTTACTTTAATAAATAAATGTTACTCAAAACTGTAACGCAGTCAAATTAAACAAAGTTAACAGCACTACGAGTATATATATTTTCACAAAGTCAGTCACATGAGACTTATCTTAAGTTCAAAAATTATGGTAGTGTTAGCCCATTAACAATGACTAAAAATATATGGACTATAACAAAGGAAAGAAATCATTGTTGATATGTATGATGTTTAACGTTAGTTCAAGTAGCGTTAGCCCAATACCAATAACCTAATCACTATTTATACATTATCCAAAAATGTTAAGTTAAACCCATCTAACACTCATATTTGTATCGATAAGAACCCGACATCCATATATCATCATTCATTAATCGAATGTTATTTCACAATACATGTTCGTGAGAGTAAGTTTCTAAGTATACACCGGCTGACGGTATTCTTTTGAAATGATTGGATTTTATAGATATTAAGTATAGTTTTCATCTACTAACGGATCAATTAAGTAAGTATTAGGAACACAATTTTTTTTTTTTTTTTGACAGGGTGTATTTACAAAAGTTTGGTATTTTTTTTATGAAATATGGACTACGAATCAACATTTCATTGGGGGTCCCTTGACATAACGAGAGCAGCTGGTTCATAAATCTATTGATAATGACAAATGATATGTATCAGTATCAGATTATCTGGCCCATTGTTGTGCACTATGTAATAGTCAATAGTGTATGACTGTACGTGGCTTAAAAATGTGTAGTTTATGTGGTTGTATTCCATTAAGTAAGTTATCCTGGTTGAACGGTCTAGTAGTTTGGTCATGATTCATTTTGTGAAACTAATTATTCCTCACTAATAATGTACTGTACGTGTTTAGCTAACAAACAAAGAAAGAAAAAGTCAAAAATGCAGATGAGTTGTTATACTAAACCGACAAAAAAAAAAAAAAAAAAAAAAAAAAAAAAAGACCATTGTGTTTATGATTTCTTGGTAAAATTTATGAATTACTTGTCTTGATCAAACTTATGTCTATGTAAATATACAATTGTCTTTAACAATAGGGACGGAACAGGAGTTCTCGCGGGTGCTCAGGATCTTTATGAATTTTTTTCATATAGTGTTAATTTTTAAAAAGTAATCATTTTTTTCTAAATACGTTTCCAAAAATTTATGCACTCAGTCATATTTGCTCATGATTCTATCCTTGTTTAACAAGTCGATTTGAATCATACAAAAAATGAATTTGAACCAACGAAGTTATACTTGGCTCAACTTTAGTATATTCCTGTTTCGAAGTTATGTTTGAAGTCGAATGTGTTATTCGGATCACCACGTATAGACCGAATTGGATTAACTGCGAACCCGACCATATAAAACATAGTTGGTCTATACGCTATATAACCCATTGTTCTAAATAGCGTAGGTGTAGTGTGCCGGCAAGACGACGCCTCAAGTCTTAAAAGTCTTTGCATTTCTTAAGGCGTGCTTAAAGCGGCACAAAAATATTTATAGATTTATGTATTTATAATTTTATATAATTTTTTAAGGATAATTTATTTCCAACAAACAAAACAAATAAAAACAAGGCATCCACTATATAACCAAGATGGTTAAAAATAAGGAACCAAGAAAAGGAAACATACAAAAAATACAAAATAAAATTACATATTAACATAAAATATATACAACTAATACAAACAAAGCTAGGATGCACCACTAAATAAAGACCACATGCATCACAAATATATATGTTTCACAAAACAATCAGAGCCATAAGAAACATGTTGAACCCACGACCTATAGAAGAACAAGCTCATTTAGATCATATTACTCGTACTATATTAGACATTTAGGTGGTGTTTGTTTTTTAAGAGACTCTGAATCTGAATCTTAGGCGTAAATGTCTGAATCTGACCGCATCTGAACGGAAAAAACACTCATGTTTGAACCGCACATTTGCTTGCTCGTACTATTTTTTTTTTTTTTTTTTTTTTTGTCAGCAAGAGGCAACAAGAGGCATTCAGACACCCCTCTCAAGTCTAGACCATTAAGATCTTACTGCCTTTGAACGGAAAAAAAAAACGGTCTGAACGACCAAAATGTCTGACCGCGTCTGAACAGTTCAGATTAAGAGGCTGTTAAGAGCCTCTTTATGAAAAACAAACACCACCTAAAGACTACTACTTATACAAAATCCCAAATAGCCCAAATTCCAAATACTTGTTCAAAATAGTTAAAAAAAAAATAATAATAAAAAAACATGTTCAAAAAATGCCGCCACGCCTTACTAAAAGGTGTGCCTTTGCGCGCCTTAACTCACGCCACACCTTAAGCCGACGCCAAGGTCCATTTTGTGGCGGTGAGGCTATCTCTCGCGCCTTGACAACGCCTTTACGTCGCTTTGGCACGCCTTTTAAAACATTAATATAACCTATATATATCAAGCTAAGTATACTCCGGTCCAATGAACATTAGAGGTTTGGTATCGAGGGACAAACCTAAAACTAAAAGTCATGAGGTGTATATTTTTAAACAAATAAAACTTATAACACAACAACTGAGATCAAGTATAATTCAGAGAAAACTGATTTATTTGACATAATTTTACACTACGTAAAAAAAATCAATGTAGTTCACAAGCATCTTCACAATCCCCCTCGGTTCGCCTCTTACTATCCGTTTAATTCGAAAAACTAAATGAACTTTAAATATTAATGTATCTTCACCAACTAAGGTATAACGCATTGATTGCTCTAAGCTATGTCACTCTTAAATACACTCTCGTAAGCGCACATGATGAATCTCACATTGCACACCTTTTAACTTTAGAGTAATGCTACATCGGCAAGGAGTTTACAAAATTATATGGACTACTTACAAAAAGATTTGGAGCGTGCACATGCCAAGTCATTTTGTATCATAATCTCTATTCTTTTTTTCTTAACCTTCACAATTGGTTGTCAAACTATTATATGAATATAAATTTATAAATATTTTGTGAATATAACATTTCTCTTGAGTTTATACATAATTTTTAAATAGGCATGTTGGCATGTTGCCTTGGACAATCAAACATCGTATGAATATTATTTTGTTTCCTACTTTGGAGTATATTTTTTGAGACTAAAATTCTAACTTTAAATATTTGATTAGTTCCATGCATCCGTGAATGTTTTGTTTACGAGTGATGAGCAAAACCAGGGTGGAGCCCTCAAGACATAATTCAAGATTCTAGTGGTCGTTTTTGTTTGAAATAGTCCAAAACAAGGCTCCCTTACCTAGACTGCCTCCTTTACGCGTTTATGGAATTTCTTTTCACACCATGACTCAAAAAGGATATTCATCTTAAAAAGTTAAAAAGGTGCCCTTTACAAGTCTTCACCTTCATCTTTGCTCAATTGAAATATTTGGACCCTTGATACATGGACTATATGATATAAATTCATGTAAGCTACAAAAGGTAACTAAAATGAGATTTAAGTGATATGTAATAAGTTATCTCAGATCATATGTGTTAAACGCGCCTTAAATTTAGTACTCTTTTTGGGTGTTTCAGTAGGTTGGATGTAATAAGGCCCCGAGCGACCGAGTCCATGCCCATGTGACACCTTCAACGACCGAGTCCCTTTATTACACTAGAAACCAAGCAACGAGTCCCCTATGCCAAATTGAGAAAAGTGGGTCGCCCCCCTGGCGTCTTGTGTGTCAGTATTTAATAAAAATGTATTTTTGTGAGGTATGTTTTTTGTGATGTGGGTTGTCTTATTATACCAAGTTGGTCATAAAGTAGTCTAAGAGTGAGAAAGTTGAGGTGGCAGGGGGAAAAGGGTCACCAACGGGTCTTTATTATATTGCGTCTTAGTATGCTTTCAGACCATAACATGAAATGGATGCTAGTGTTATTCCTGACCAATATGGATTCGGTTCGGTGAAAACAATTATTAGGGTTTTGAACAAGGAACGAGTATGTGTAGATCATATGTATGTATCTCGTCACCTGTTACATCGAAATTACGAAGAGTTGTTTGTCATGGTATGAATAAACTTACGTTTTCGATACAAGGGGGCGTTGGCATTAATATGTAATAGCATTTAAGGTTATGTATTTAAAACCAAATGCATATATCATGATTTAAAAAGAACTATAAACATATAGAGAAAAGTATACCTTTTATTGCATTAAAATGTCATTCATGTTAACCAATCTTCCGACATGCATAATCTTTATACACTTTAAGAGCATCACATTAGGTCGTTTAGAGAGCATTTTTAGTAAAAAAATAACCAAAAGCATTTTAAGACTTCACTAAATCATTAAAGACACAAACTTCATCAATAAGTTGTTGCATTTGTGATAGCATAAGGTCAAACGTTACCAACAGTTAATGGTACATGCATGTATACAATTACTGAAAATTTTAAAATATGAAAATCAAATATCAAACTAGATAGTAACACTCCGCTATTATACAACTTCCGTCTTAAATCAATTTAAACCCAAACTGTACCACAAGCAAGACCTAAACTCTGTATACATAATTGAAGTTAACTATTTACCAAAATAACATAGTATAGGTAACTAAACTCATACTCAACATATATTTTATCAGGGTTATCCGCGATCTTTTTACCCAAAATACTTATGCTGAACATTCGCTAATGGTCGAGTAAGTTAAAGATGGAGTTTTATTTTACAACTTTTGTACACTTTTAATACTTTAGGGACAAGTATTGTAATTGACTATACTTTTTTACTCAATCAAAAAAGGAAAAACCTTTGTTAAATCTGGCGGCCAATGTGTTCTTCTTTTTTAACTTTGAAAACATTAATTTTTCTTGTTTCAAATTTTTGGTCAAACCCTAAAACACACATTATTCATTTTCTCTTGATCTACCCAATTTCAAGTAAAATCCTTTCTGGGTATTGTTAAAGACACAAGATTAAGTACTTAAAACCCAAAATCTTGAATCTTGATTACTTTTTAGTTAAAAAGATTCGTGGGTTTTGTTAAAGATGCAAAAATAAGTACTAAAAGCCCAAAATTTGAATCTTTTTATAAAAAAGCTTGAATCTTGAGTGCTTTTTAGTTAAAATCCTTTCTGGGTTTTAAATAATTTGCAAGATTAAGCACTAAAAGCCCAAAATTTGAAGCTTTTTAAGCAAAATCTTGAATCTTGATTGATTCTTGATTTGGGTTTTTTTTTAGTGTTATGGTGTTATGAGATGATCAAAGATATACCCATTAAGGTTTTTGATATAAATAATGAAAATGGGTGTTCATTTGATGTCATTGATGGTGATTGTAGTATTAGTATTGTCTTTGGTAGTGGTTTCGAGAAGCGATATAGATCCACAAGAGATGTCCCTTAGGAGTATGGTTGATTTGGAGGAGATTATGGATAAAGAGACGGTAAATGTTTCGATTTTTCGTAGTTCTTTTTTTTAAATGTGATTGTATGATCGCTGTGTTCGGAAATAGTTTTTATTCTGTTTATAGTTTAGGTGTAGCTGCAACAAAGCTGATTATATGCGAGTGAATAAGCAGTTTGGTGATATTAAATTGTTTTGTTTAAATGAGCTAGATAAGCAGTTTTAATTAGCTATCTTAAACAGCCTGTACGGTAATCCTGTTATTTAGGGGTGTCATTTTCCATGTAAGCTCTTATATAATTAGAAGTTGCCAAACACTAAACATCTCATTATTCGATTATCTCAGCTTTAAACTTGAGAAGCACGGCCAAACACTATTTCTAGCAACTCGTTTTGCTATTACCATTATCTTAAGTTGTTTCATAATTACCTTCAGGAATCATTTAGGATTGCTTATTGAAAGTACATGTCTGCTTATTGCATATGAATATAGATAAGCAGTTTCCTTGGTGGTTGAGATTGTTTATCTCAAACTGCTTATTTGATTACTTGAAGGTGAAATAAGCAGTTTGTGTTAATTAGGCTGGGATTTGCTTCTTTTAAACTTAGCATATTGAATACTTTGTATTTTAAAAAAAAGCATAAACAGTTTTAGTATGCAAGTCCAGACGCCCCCCTGTGGATTCCAAAATTCAATCTTTCTGACAAATTGAACGCTCATTGCAGGCTGAACTAGTATGGGCCAGTTGTGGAACCGAGTTAACTCACTTAGCAGAAGCTATCCAAGATCTTCAATCAAGTAATGACCAAAAATCTATTTTACATCACGAGGATATTAGATCATTAGTCCGCCAAGATCTCCAATTCAAGAAAACCATATTTGATTGCTTAAGTTCTAAAACCATCACCTTCCCTGAATTAGGAGAAGAAAGTGCTCCTAGAAAATGGTATATGGAATATTTAGAGTATTTTTCACTTGAACCTAACCATGCTCGTAGGACCCGCAAACTAGCCGAAGCAAATGCACCCACCCCTGGTCCCAGTCCTAGCCCTAGCCCTAGTCCTAGTCCTTTACCAGTCGCTGATCCTGTTATTCCAAGCCCTCCTAGTCTTCCATTTTTTCCTGTTAATGATCCTAATTCAAATAGAGCTACACAAGCGCCTAGTGGTTCTGGCGCTAATCAACAGTCGAGTAATGGGAATAACGATACTCATAAAAAGGTTATTATTGCGGTTGTTGTTACTGCTACAACAACGTTTTTTCTTGCTGCATTGTTCTTTTGTTTCTATACCAGAAGTTGTGGTAGACGTCGCGGGCAAAATGATGGGAGGCCTCTTCTTGGCAGCGTGAGTTTGAGTGATTATTCTAATAGCGGTATGTTTTCTTTTCTTTGTTTTGTTTGGCAACATTGCACGTAAAAGGAACATGCTTGTAGTGGATAAATATTTTAAAAATCTTGCTTTCGAAAATTACATTTAAGAATCTATGCTTTTCAGGTGCTTCATATAAATCGTCATACAATTTAAGTAATTCGATGCACAGAGTTGGAAGTATGGGCAATGAGTCGCTATATGTTAACTCAAATGGACAAAAAATGGATTCTGGTATTCCATTAGGTATTCCATTACAGCCACCACCAGGAAGGGTAGAATCGTCATTACGACCTCCTCCTGGAAGAATGGAATCGGCCAAACGTTTGTCTGTGAATGCAACTCCTACTCCTCCATCCACCGCTCCACCTCCTCCCCCTCCTGCCGCTGGTCCACCGCCTCCTCCACCACCCAAGGGGGGCCCACCACCACCACCACCACCTAGAGGAGGACCGCCACCACCTCCTCCAGCTGGTCCACGCCCGCCTCCTCCACCAAGAGGTGGTGCACCACCACCACGACCACCAGGTGCAAGCCTAAAACCGCCACGGCCGGGACCAAGTCATTCAAGTGGCGATGATGCTGATCCTACCAAAGCTAAGCTAAAACCATTCTTTTGGGATAAGGTTATGGCTAACCCTGATCAATCGATGGTTTGGCATCAGATCAAATCGGGATCGTTTCAGTAAGTCATAGAATCTTTTTGCTTCCTTTTAGTTGTATGCATGTATGGGATGATTGTATAACATGATAAATTTCCTAATTAACAGGTTTAGTGAAGAAATGATAGAAACTTTGTTCGGGGCAACACAGAATAAACAAGATCACACCAGAAAGAATTCCTCCACTTCTCAAGATCCCACGTTCCAGTATGTGCAAATTATCGATCCAAAAAAGGCGCAAAATTTGTCTATTCTTCTGAAAGCACTCAATGTTACAATCGAAGAAATTTGTGACGCATTAAAAGAAGGTAATTTTTTTCTTGCACGTCTTATATGAATGTAACGTGTCAGCTGATGAGTCGGTAACTTTGACCATGTTGATTTTTTACTTGTGTGTAACGCTTAACTTACAAGATTATTTTTAAGAATTATTGGATTTATAATGGTTGTAACGCTGAACTTTCACTATTTTGATGGTTTAATCACTAAACTTTTTTCCTCGTGGTTCGTTCCCTCAACTTTTATACTCACATGAAAACCACGAAAAAAATATGACAAAATAAGTTAAAAAGGGCTTGAATCATGTGAAAAATGTTTCATGGGTTAAACGGTTAAACCACCAAAAAGCTGATAGTTTAGTGTTTTTACGATTATTGACACCAAAATTTTTTTGAGTGTTTGAAAATTTTTGGAACTCTAAATTAAGTATGTCACCCCAAATAGTAATAAAATCAAAATCTGTAATGTTTCAATGCGGTTTTGTGATCCTTTAAATTGACACTTAATGGTTTTGTATATGAATCAGGAAATGAGCTTCCCGTGGAACTTGTTCAAACTTTGATAAAGATGGCACCAACTGCTGATGAAGAATTGAAGCTGAGGATGTACAACGGGGATCTTTCTCATCTTGGAACCGCAGAACGGTTTTTAAAATTGTTGATTGAAATACCTTTTGCTTTCAAAAGACTAGAATCGTTGCTTTTTATGTGCACGTTCCAGGAGGAGGAATCAATGATCAAAGAATCCTTCACTACTTTAGAGGTAAATTTCTAGAACTTTGTACTGCAGTACGGGTCAAAATGTGTAGGTTAGGCTGTTTGAATAACAGGTTCAGGTCAAAAGCAAATATTTTTTGAATGGGTCAAAACTGTACGGGTTCAATTTCTTCAGGTTTTGCATTAAAAAATTAGTGAGTAAAAAATGGTTGAATATGATATTATTTAGAATTAAAATGTATAAGGAGATCACCCAAGTATGTATTCGATTTTGTTCATACAAATAACGAAGATAAGTAAAAATGATTTAGGTGGGTTGTGTATTATTATTACACATATAAGAGACTATTGACCCGCTTGATCAGTCTTTTTTAAACTATATTCTGCTCAACCTTTTGACCCGGCAGAGATAAACAGAACCTGAATCGACCCAATAGTAAGTAAAAATATGGGATACAAGTTGTTTTTGTTTGCTAATTTGAGGATATTCCTGAAAATTGTACAGGCTGCTTGTGTAGAACTTAGGAAAAGCCGTCTATTTCTCAAACTCTTAGAAGCCGTTCTAAAAACCGGGAATCGTATGAACGACGGAACATTCCGTGGCAGTGCGCAAGCATTCAAACTCGACACCCTTTTAAAACTATCAGACGTCAAAGGAATCGATGGAAAAACAACACTTCTACACTTTGTAGTTCAAGAAATCATCCGGTCAGAAGGTATTAAAGCTGCCCGAACTATCCGAGAATCAAAAAGCTTTAAAACTGAAGATCTTCTCAAAGAATCTTCATCTTCATCACAAGAAACAGAAGAACGTTATCGTACTCTTGGGCTTACTGTGGTCTCAGGTTTGAGTAGCGAGCTTGAAAATGTAAAGAAAGCAGCCATTGTTGACGCTGATGGGTTGACTAGTGTGGTGTCGAAATTGGGTCGGGCTTTAGTAAAAGCCCATGATTTCTTGAAAACGGATTTGAAGAAAATGGAAGACGATGGTGATGAGTTTAAAAGGGTTTTCGTAAATTTTGTTAAGAATGCTGAAACGGAGATCATGTGGATGCTCGAGGAAGAAAAGCGAATAATGGCTTTAATAAAAAGTACAGCGGATTATTTTCATGGAAAGTCGGGAAAAGATGAAGGGTTGAGATTATTCATAATTGTCCGTGATTTCTTGATAATATTGGATAAAGTATGTAAAGAAGTTAAAAGTGACCCCGTAAGGCCACCAGCAACACCAAGAACACCAAAAACCGACGATTCAACAGTTGGAACTCAAAAGAAAGATATTCAGCCAACGGAGACTCGTCAATCACCGTTTGAGGAGCAGCGTCAACGGTTGTTTCCAGCTATAGTAGGCCGGCGGGTGGACAGTGATAGTTCAGATGAGGATTAGTATGTAGGGCTATTTTTGTTATAAACATTTAAGATTGATTCTTTTTTTACTTTTTTATTATTCTACTTGATGGATCTTTAATGGTGTAGGTTTTGTTAATGTTGTATATGAACACTAATTCTATCTCACCAATTGTAATACTGTGCATTATGGATATGATTACCGATTAACAAGTGCGTCGACGATTTTACATATGCTTGAACGAGATACAAAGAAGACACTAGCTGTGTCGCGATTGCGAATTTGCTACTAAGATTCACTTGCAAAAAACAAATACGAACCAACTGAAAAATGTACTTGTAGCATTTTACTTGTTTGTTTCTACCTGGTCTAGCCCATTTGTAAAAGCCCGATCCGTGTGCTTCACCCTCATTGGCCAATATTCAAATTCAATCCAACGGTCAAAAACCACGATCCGTGTGCTTGAATCCTATTGGCCAAAACACAACTGCCCACCCTATAAGGCTTGTCGCATTCGATCGAGTAAGATCGGTTGGGCACGAGAATTTTTGACCCTCGACCGATGTTAGATCGGTTGGGCATGATTGTGTGAGGCAGGTTGCCACATCGGGCGTCATCTCATTTTGTGAATATCGGTCCATTTGTCGCTCGATATTGGAGCATGTATTCTCCTTCCCAACGCATTGAATTAATACAAAATTTAAAAACCGACCGTTTGGTCATTGAATTAAAAAAAAAAATTCAAATCCATTTTATCACTCTATAAATACTCACATTACCTCAAACACAATTCACAACTTACCATTTTCATCTACATTCAACTCAATCCAATTCTTATCCAACTTCAAAATGTCAAAGAAAAATACCCCACAATCAAAAACCCGACGATCACGACTACCCCAAAATGCTCCGGATCTGAATTTCTCGCCGGAAAACAACTTCGAGTTAACCGGCATATCACCACAACAAAACCGGCCTATTCGTTTTCGTCCACAAGGTTTTGATTATCAATCACAACTACCCCAACCAAATCAAAACCAAAACGCGTTTTATCTTAACCGTCCTTTTGTCCCACCGCAACGTGGTTACAACGATTACCGGCAAGAACCTAGTGGGTCGTCGTACCATCCAAACATGGATTTCATTTATCCTTCTCAACCGTATCAACCTTATTCCCCGATTCGAAGCACTAATCTAGACATGAATTTGGAAGATTGGATGCCGGAGTATCCGACACAAAACTACCCAAGTCAAGATGCTTCGATGGGACAAGGTTCGGGTCACGGTTCGCACCACGGTTCGTTCCATGGTTCCATTCCCGTTGATGATTCTGATGATGAGAAAACCGCTTCCGCTGAAGAGATGTCCCCCATCAAACCAAAGCAGCCATCTAGACGTGCTTCAAAGGCCAAGGACAAAGGCAAGAAGCCGGAAACAAGCAAGGGGAAAGCCAAGAAGCCAGCAGAGCCATGGACAAAGGAGGAAGAGGTGGTGCTTTGTAAAGCTTGGGTCTATGTGTCGGAAAACGCGGCGAGAGGAAACGCCCAGAACCGCTTCAAGTTTTGGGAGCAAGTGATCGCCTACTTTAAGAAAGAAACTGGCAAAGACCGAACCTATGACTCCATCAATACCAAATGGAAGAGCAGGATTCGTAACAGGGTTGGAAATTATTGTGCTATCATGGAGAATATCAAGAACACCCATGAAAGCGGTGAAAATGATATCGACGACACCTCAAAAGCTCTTAAAGAATACCGTATGACGTACGGTCATGATTTCACTTTGGAGGAGTGCTACGAGGTTTAAAGGGTCATGCTGCTTGGAAGGAGGTTGAGTTGCCGGCTATATCAACAAATAGTCGGAAGAAAACAAAGGGTTCTACCACTACCTCTGGTTCAACCCAAGCTCGTGATCCTTTCGATGTCTATGACGTTGATGATTCTGCTGAGGAAGCGACTAGAGAATCACGACCGTCTGGTCGTGACAAAGGAAGGAAGAAAGCATCCTCCTCCTCTCGTGATGATGATGTTCCATCAGACTCATTTATGCAATCGTTGGCCAAAAATTTCTTAAGGACCAAGAAGCCGTCAAAAGAGGATAAAGATAAGAATAAGCAGGGTTTAGAAGATAATTGGTTACGGTTGAGGGAAAAAGAGCTCGAGATAAAACAGGCAAAACTTGAGCTCATGAGGACATCAAAACGGGAGTCCGACATCATCTTCTACAACACCCCAATCGACCCAAATTTGACCGGCCGCCAACTAGAAGAGTTGGAGAAAGTTAAGGCAGCAATCAAAGAACGTTACAATTTAGATTATTAGTTTAAGTATTCTAGTGTTTATTTGGATTTCGTATTGTAATTTTTTTTTTAAATTCGTAGTGTAATGTTGTTGTTTTTTTTTTTTTTTTTTTTTTTTTTTTTTTTTTTTTTTTTTAAATTTCGTAATGTAATGTTTTTTTTTTTAATTTGAATGAAATTTAAATTTAATGTTAAAAATGTTTGAATTAAAAAAAAAAATAAATAAATAAAAAAAAAAGAATTTTTCCTCGGGTCGTCAACTGGGGCATCTGGGTTATCCCATGTCGCTGGAGAGAGAAAGTTGACGTGGCGCAGGTTGTCTCAGGTCGTCCCAGGTAACTAAAGGGGAGCTGCATAGCAGGCACAAGCTTATAATGTCACATGAAAGCAACATCATCACAACACCACAACACCAACAAGAAAGCTACAACACAAACTACACAAAGTCTCACAAGCACAAGCACCCTATAATCCAATTCCCAAGCAAGCAGAAAGCAACAACACCACAACACCATCAGCACCAACAGAAAGCTACAACACAACAACACCAACAACACCAAACAAGTAGAAAGCAACAACAAAAAGCAACAACACCACAACACCAACAGCACCAAACAACCATGTCTAGTTCACCATTTGACACACAAGATGTAAGGCTCAGATTATTAGCTCTTTATGAGATATAAACAATCATGTTGGCTACAAATATGAATGTTGCAATCCATTCATATTTGCCATGCCAAAACTCTTAAGTTTTTTTTTTTTTTTTTTTTTTTTTTTTTTTTTTTTTTTTTTTTTTTAAATCATCATTGCCTCTTTTTTTAAAACCTATTAATCTCATTTAAAGTTCAAAAGTGAGATAAAACTGCACTTTACCAGTAATGAAACTGCATAGGCACCAAAAGTTTTCATTTAAAGTTGCAAAGTGAGATAAAACTGCACTTTACCATCCAGTAATGAAACTGCATATGTACCAAAAGTATTCATTTAAAGTTGCAATGTGAGATAAAACTGCACTTTACCATCCAGTAATAAAACTGCATATCACCTGCAAAACATCACCACAAAAAATAGTCAACGAAACCAAACAACTTCTCACAGAAACATCACCACCACTATCTTTTTTTTTAGATCTAACAAGTTTCAAGTTTAAAAAAAAAATAGTCTTTACCAGATTTAAATATACCACATCTTCAAAATCTTGTTAGATCTAAAAAAATAACAGATCTAAAAAAATATTGTCAGCGAAACCAAACAACTTCTCACAGAAACATCACCACCACTATCTTTTTTAGATCTAACAAGTTTCAAGTTTTTTTAAAAAAAAACTAGTCTTTACCAGATTTAAATATACCACATCTTCAAAATCTTGTTAGATCTAAAAAAATAACAGATCTGAAAAAATATTGTCAACGAAACCAAGCAACTTCTCACATAAACATCACCACCACTATCTTTTTTTAGATCTTACAAGTTTCAAGTTTTTAAAAAAAATAGTCTTTACCAGATTTAAATATACCACATCTTCAAAATCTTGTTAGATCTAAAAAAATATTGTCAACGAAACCAAACAACTTCTCACAGAAACATCACCAACATCGGATACCACAACATCACCACCACTCTCTAAAAAAAAATTTATCTAAAAATTTTTTCGATCTAAAAACTTTAGAGAAAGAGAGAAAAAAACAGGTGAGAGAGAAACATCACCACCATCAGATACCACAACATCACCACCACAACATCACCACCACTCTCTAAAAAAATTTTATCTAAAAAAGTTTTCGATCTAAAAACTTTAGAGAGAGAGAGAAAAAAACAGGTGAGAGAGAAACATCACCAACATCAGATACCACAACATCACCACCACAACATCAGATGTTTAGATCTAAAATTTTAGATCTAAAATGTTTAGATCTAAAATTTTTAGAGAGAGAGAGAGAGAGAGAAACAGGTTTGAGAGAGAGTCAGATATGAGTACACTTACCACAAGAGTGGTAATATCAAGTCAAAGAGAGAGAGAGAGAGAGAGAAACAAAACCATGTGCGCACACAGCCCACAAGAAACGAACGTGTAGAGTCGTCCAAAACCACACACGTAACCACACACACAAAAATAAATGGGGGAGGCAACAAAGGGTTTTTAAAAGTATTTTATAAATAAAAAGTATGATAAATAAAAAGTATTAAATAAAATGTATTTTATAAAAGAGTATAATAAAAAAAGTATTATAATTTGTATTTTATAAAAAGTATTATAAATAAAATTTTGTATTAGTTTTTTAAAATAAAAGTTGTATTAGTTTTTTAAAAGTATTATAAAAAGTTGTATTTTTAAAAGTATTAGTTTTTTAAAAATAAAACTAATATAAAAGTTTGTAAAAAAAATGTAACAATAAATGAAGTTGTTAAAAATGTACAAAGTTGTATTTTTTATAAAAGTTTGTTAAAAATGAAAGTTATAAAAGTTGTTGTGTTTTTTATTTTTTATGTGTTAGGTACTGAAGTTGCTTTAACTGATTAGGTGCAATCTACTGCTCAATCGAACGGTTTTCTTACTGTTAAAGGAAGAACTAAAACAGATAGGGGCTATAAGTACTCTATCGAATTGAAGTGTTCTAGACATGGGACTTCTGCACGTGAAGGTTTAGAAGATGAACTTGAACGGCAGACTAGTACCGCTAAAATTAATTGCCCATTCAGATTACTGGCGAAATTTATAAAAGGTCGAACTGGTAACACTAAAACTAGTGGTTGGATCTTGAGGGTCAAGTGTCCGAGGCATACTCATGATTTTGTAGACTCGTTCCATGGTTTTTCACAGGCCATGCGATTAAAAGAAAGTGAGTTAGTTTTGGTGAACTAGTTGACAAAACATCAAGTAGCACCACGAATTATACTTTCTTCACTAAAAGAGAGCGATCCGAATAACGTGTCTAGCATTAAAACGGTATATAATGCACAAGACAAGATACGTCGCGCCAGTCGTGGTGATTTGACTCCGATACAACTCCTTTTAGTACATTTGAGGAGTAAAGGTTATACATATTTGATGAGTGTCTAAATACTCATCATTTTTGTACAATTTAAACTGCAAAATCATCTGAAAACACTCAGAAACACATCAAAATGATCAAAATATCACAAATCAGTGTTTTATGTGTTTTAAATACAAAAATATCAAAATCAGATGAAAAACATATCAAATTTGCAAAAATTGCAGTTTTAGTCCCCCAAGTTTCAAAAATTGTCAAAAATAGTCCTTGAGTCAAAATTTCAAAAGTAAAATCACCAAAGGTCCTTTTAATATCATAACTTGTCAAATTTAGTCCTTTGGTGAAAAATGTAAAAAGTTTTGAGAAAATTACAAATTAGTCCTTCAAAGTTTCAAATTTGGCAGAAATGGCCCCTGGAAAATTGGATAATGACAGATTTGGTCCCTGTACTTTTGAAGCTTGTCAGCATTAGTCCTTGGAACATCTTTGATGATTTGGCAGCAGTGGTCCCTCAATTTTTCAGAATTACATATTAAGTCCTTGTATTAATAAAGCCTTTCAATCAATTTTGGACCCTTGACACAATTTGGCCCCCTGTCATAATGAGTTTTGACCCCCCATTTTATTAATACACTGCCTTGGTCAAATGGCAGTCAAACTCAAACCCACTTGGCGCCCTTTTAGTCTCACCCTCCCAACTGCTATCACTGCTCACCAGAGAAACCATCCCCCCTCCTCTCCACTTCACCCTCCATGTCCCCTACACATCCCTAACACAACAAAAACCATTAAATGATCCTAAACCCTTAACACTCAATCCCAACAACTGTCAAAAAGCCATTCCCGCCAAAAATGCATCAAACGGCTAAAATTGCATCTAGTGATCCTATGGCTAGAAAATCAAGTGGGAACTATTCAGAGTACTAGTGGGAAGCACATTTGGGTATAAAGAGAAAGAAGGAAGCTTGAAGAAAGTAGTTAGTTAGTTTTTAAATTTTCTTTAATGTCGTTTTGTAATCAAATGTTTTAGTTTTAGTTAAAAATGTGTAATTTCAGTTTCTTTATATCACAATTATGTTAAATTAACTTTGTAATGTGTTTTGAATATCAATCAAAGTCTTTTATTTAAGCTCCTAAGTTCATGCCCACTGTTAAACTTTTCAGTTACAGACTCTATTGCCAAGATTGTTAAAGGTTTATTTTAAGCTTCATTAAGTTCATTTTAAGCCATTGAAAGCTTTTCACAAGCTCACATTCAAGTTTCAATCATTTTTGAGTTTTGGTCAACCAAAGTCAAACTTAGCTCAAATTAGTCATGGAAGCTGTTTTGGGGTGATCCAGTGGTGAAATTGGGTGGATATAGATTAGGTTAGTGTAGGGTTGGTATTGGTTTTAACTTGCATAACAGCTGGACTTCATGTGAGTGATTTGCTCATTTCCATTTCTAGCCACTTTTGCATTTTATGTAACTGTGATCATTGGTAGTTTTTACCTGTGTAAGTAGTTATAATTATGTTATATGAACTTAGTTTGATCCTTACTGCATGCTATTTTTAGTGTTTGTATTAGTTTAATTGGTTTAACAGTTTATTAGGGGTGTTTGGAATTGTTGCTTAGTTTAGGATTAAGGTCTGTTTTTGATTTGAAACTTATTGGTTCATGTATACTTATCACTCATGACCTCTTATCTGTCTTCAAATTGAGTTTGCAACTCATAAAAGTCAAAAATCTCTTTTAACTGTCATAACAGTTCACTGTTGTGAATTTTACAAGATTAAAAGCTAATTTTGTGTTTAAAATCCATAGAGTTAACTTGTTCTAGTCTTATTACAACATAATATATCATCATCAATCCTTAAAACCAGATCAAAGTTGGAAATAGTCAACCTTTCAGTTTCTTCAAAAAGTCAAATATGCAAAAATCTCAGTTTTGGCCAACATAGGAGTATTTTTCATGGATTCATTTCTTGGGCAAATCAAGTGAATCTTGTGTCTTTTTAAACCTCTCCTGGTCTAGTCTCTCATGTCCATTTTAGTTTATTTTTGCAATTTTTTCTATAAGCTCAAAAGAGCTTGTGAATGTGGTATTAAGTCCCCTGTGCAGAGCACTGTTGCCTGCACAGGTTTTACACAGGTTTTGCAGAGCTCACAGTAAGCTCATGAGAGCTTGTGTTGAGCTTATCTTTGGTTTACAAGATCTCACCCAGGTCTTTTCCAAGTCCCAATTGCTTGTTTTCATTTTTAGCTTAAATTGTGGCCTGTGCAGTAGCTTAAAGTAGACACCCCAGATCCTGTTTTTAGCTTATAGCTTTTATATCAAATCTGTGCTAGCTTGTGGTTTAGAGGATTAGGATAGTTTATTCTTGTTTCATTTGAGTTACTTTAGCATAATATTGCCTCTGTTTTGGTTTGGTACCCTTTGGACTCCATTTGGCTTATTAAAGTGCTTATTTATAAGCACTTTGTTCATCAGTTCCTTATTCTTGTACACAACCCCTTGTTTTTCCAATTTTCCTAGCTTCCTAATAATGTTTTAGACTTTTCCTGAAATTTTCAGATTTTTCTAAGCTTGTTTGCTATTTTTCTTAATTTAAATTAGTTTTTAAGCATTTTTAAATAGCATTTAATATAAAAAATTAAGAAAAAGTTCAAAAAAATAATTTTTCATTTTTATTAAGTTAAGATAAATATAAAAGGCTTAAAAAGTATTTTTCTATAATTTTCTTAGCTTAAAAAGTATTTTTTTAGCATTTTAATTAGTTTTAAATAGTTTTAAATTAATAATAAATACATAAAAAGTCTAAAAAATATATTTTCTGTTTTAAAATTAGTTTTATCATATTTTAGATTTTTCTAAGTCTTAATCTTATTTTTCTAGTCTTATTTCATATTTTCTTTTATTTTAGAGTATTATTAAATAGTTTAAAATAGTTTTTAATTAATAATAATTACATAAATAGTTGTAAAAATAATTTTTCTTTTCTAATAATTTTCTTTTATCATTAGGTTTGTAAAAATGTATTTTTCATATTTTTAGGATCTATATTGTATAAGTTTCACTTTTTATTTTGTACATTTGCGTAATTTTAATTTAAACGTAAGTTTTTAGTTTTAGGTTTTAAACGTTCATCACTTTAAATATAGTGATAGCGTTTATTTAATATCTTTTATCTTTTTAATTTTCTTAATTTGCATTTAAGTCGCTTTTATTTATAAACTTTTTCAGTAGTGTAATTATCCTAATCCTTTCTGATCGCTATCATTAGTGATCATTCTATCGTCTGAATCAGTGTTTGCTCACCATTGAGTCTCCGTGGGACATAACGACCCGGGAATCCCCTGTATTCTCTGATCTTCATTGCATTTGTGTTTAAGCTGTTTTAAGTCTGTTTGACTTGACGGTTTTGCGCAGATCAAAATTTTGGCGCCGCTGCCGGGGAGGCTTTAGCGTGTGTTTAGCCATTTTCAGATCCATTCTTGCACATATTCCATCTTTTGTAAAAAGTTTTTTTTGTAAAGTTATCAAAAAAATCCAAAAAGTTCATTAACACTTTTCCTGAAGTGTTAAAAACGCCAAAAATATTTTCATTCTTTGTTTTTATAGCCTGTTTTTCAAAAATCCAAAAATATCCATCTTTACCCTCTCGCATCTTTTGATTCTACATTTCTTTATCTTCAAACCTGTTTAATTCTCCATTCCTTATCCTCTGTAACCGTTTAATTCTTCATCTCTTATCCCTCTTATCTGTTTAATTCTTCATGTCATGGTTTTCGACATGTTCCTGGTGTGGAGGTCCGTTTAATAGTGGAAATTGTCGGCGATGTACCAATGCGGGTTTCGGAGACAAATTTGTCGGTAATCCCGATCCCATTTCAAATCATGAAACACCCGATTTTTCCTACCTACCTCCACAACCCCAATACGAATCCTACTCATGCGAGTTTTGTGGGAATGATTCTCATTACGGTTTTGATTGTCCACCACGGGTCCCGCTTGTCTATGAGCCGGAACCGTGTTACAATCAGAACTTTGGTGAAAGTTATTTTCCCAATTATCTCTGTTGTGAGAATTGCGGGGGTCCTCATGCGACTTTCGAATGTCAACCGATGAATCAAAATTTTCACAATTCCAATTCTCCCGGTTTTGACAATTTCCAACCCCCACAGTATTCCATCAGTCATCAGACTTCCGAGCCTTCACAGCATCTCAATGATTACGAGGAGTGTTATCTTCCTCAAAGTTCTGAAGAAATACGCATTCGAAAGAAACTACAAATGAAAAGAATGGTGTGTAAGCTTCAGCAGATGAACATAAGAATCCGATATGATGACGATGATGATGAGGATAGTATTCAAATGAGGGAATACTATGAGGACGACGAGGAGAGTGTTATTCCTTTGAAAGATATCATTTCTCAACTCCCTCAGTCTATTGCTATCACACCTATTTTACCTTTTATTGCTTCCAAAGACTCTCTCATAATGGGGGACGAGCCTTCTAGCACTATTCCAGAAATGGAACCGTCTAGTGTTGAGAGCCTTGTCCCAACCCCAAGTGAGTCCGAGGTTATCTCCGGTAATATGTGTGATGAGCCTCTTGATGATAATTCTTCTCCTCCTCTTGACATTCCATATGATCATGTCGAAATGTTCTCCGATTCTGATAACGATTGTACTTCGTTTGACGATTCTTTATCCTATGGAGACATCGATTATGTCGAGGAGCTGCCTTCTGAGCTAGTTAGCTTAGAAGAAGTGAGAAATTCTGATGATCTGGAAATTGAGGACGAGATACTTCGTGAACAATTGTTCAATATAAATCTCCTCGTTTCTAAGATCGAATCATTCTGTGCTAAGTCAGCTTCATCTCCTATCCCCGTTGTGGATAGTGACTCTACATTGGACAAGCCCGAGCTTGAGGCTTTTTCCAATGATTCTCTTCATGAAGAGTTCTCCGGTGAGCTCTCTCATGATATATCTCCTCCGGAATATGATCATTTCTATTTTGATCTTGAGGATGATATTGGCTCGGAGGAAGGTGTACTCTATCATAAGAGTTTGCTTATTGATGATACTACCTTCACCCTTCCTCCCGATACGTCTACATTTGAGGATGAAGAATGGATCTTGATTGTTATCAACATCTTTCTTCCATTCCTCACTTATGATGTGTCTTCCTCTCTTCTTCACTCCTTCGGGAGTGAGGACACTATCTTTGATCCCGGCATTTTCAATTATTATTTTTGAGCCGGTTCTATGTATATCTCATCGGTGTGGAACTTTCACGTGCTTCAATGTTTATCCAAACATCTTGAATGAAAGTCCGATGGAGATTGTTTCTTCCACTTTGCTTCCCCATGAACCAATGAATTCGGGGTCGAGTCAAGCTAGCGACTCGGAAATCAAAAACAGTAGCACACACTATATGGGTTTTCACCCATATTTCTGTCTTCTTACTCCCTTTCTACCACCTAAGTGTGGGGGTGTTGCCCCACATGTTAAAAAAAAAAAAAAAAAAAAAAAATCCTTTCTAAATAATGGCCGTAGTATTTCCCTTTTACGTTCTTTGTTTCGGCATAACCGCCGGTACTTTGAATATTGAGGGCAATATTCATTTCTAAGTGTGGGGGGGAATTCTCACGAATTTTATCATATAATTATACCAATTCCCCCGTTTTTGGCCAAAATTTTTTTTTGGAGCAAGTGTTTTACACTTTCTCATTAGGTTATCAGTCCGCCTTGTCTAATAAACAAAAGGATTGGCTAATCCAGGAGCAAACGGCTCTTGGTAAAGATATATCAAATCCGTTTATATGGCTTGCAATTTGCCCAAAATTGTATGGTATTCAGCTCACCATATCCTAAAAAGTGAAGAGTTGGCTAGCCCGCAAGATTATGGCTTGTGGTAAAGGCAGTGGAAAAACCATAATTGGTAATCAGCTCACCAAAGATAATGTTGATAATTTATCTAAGAGTTGGCTAGTCCAGAAGGGTACGGCTTCTGGTAAAGACAAAATCAAATCCGTTGAAAGCTGGTGGTTTGCTCAAAATCACATGGTTATCGGTGTACCATGGTTCTTACTTGAACTAAAACATTTGGCTACTCCAGAAGTAATGGCTTTTGGTAAAGAGATTAAAATCCATTAGGTTTTCTCAAATCATTGCTAGGGACTAGCAATATCTCAGTGTGGGGGATTGATGAGTGTCTAAATACTCATCATTTTTGTACAATTTAAACTGCAAAATCATCTGAAAACACTCAGAAACACATCAAAATGATCAAAATATCACAAATCAGTGTTTTATGTGTTTTAAATACAAAAATATCAAAATCAGATGAAAAACATATCAAATTTGCAAAAATTGCAGTTTTAGTCCCCCAAGATTCAAAAATTGTCAAAAATAGTCCCTGAGTCAAAATTTCAAAAGTAAAATCACCAAAGGTCCTTTTAATATCATAACTTGTCAAATTTAGTCCTTTGGTGAAAAATGTAAAAAGTTTTGAGAAAATTACAAATTAGTCCTTCAAAGTTTCAAATTTGGCAGAAATGGCCCCTGGAAAATTGGATAATGACAGATTTGGTCCCTGTACTTTTGAAGCTTGTCAGTATTAGTCCTTGGAACATCTTTGATGATTTGGCAGCAGTGGTCCCTCAATTTTTCAGAATTACATATTAAGTCCTTGTATTAATAAAGCCTTTCAATCAATTTTGGACCCTTGACACAATTTGGCCCCCTGTCATAATGAGTTTTGACCCCCCATTTTATTAATACACTGCCTTGGTCAAATGGCAGTCAAACTCAAACCCACTTGGCGCCCTTTTAGTCTCACCCTCCCAACTGCTATCACTGCTCACCAGAGAAACCATCCCCCCTCCTCTCCACTTCACCCTCCATGTCCCCTACACATCCCTAACACAACAAAAACCATTAAATGATCCTAAACCCTTAACACTCAATCCCAACAACTGTCAAAAAGCCATTCCCGCCAAAAATGCATCAAACGGCTAAAATTGCATCTAGTGATCCTATGGCTAGAAAATCAAGTGGGAACTATTCAGAGTACTAGTGGGAAGCACATTTGGGTATAAAGAGAAAGAAGGAAGCTTGAAGAAAGTAGTTAGTTAGTTTTTAAATTTTCTTTAATGTCGTTTTGTAATCAAATGTTTTAGTTTTAGTTAAAAATGTGTAATTTCAGTTTCTTTATATCACAATTATGTTAAATTAACTTTGTAATGTGTTTTGAATATCAATCCAAGTCTTTTATTTAAGCTCCTAAGTTCATGCCCACTGTTAAACTTTTCAGTTACAGACTCTATTGCCAAGATTGTTAAAGGTTTATTTTAAGCTTCATTAAGTTCATTTTAAGCCATTGAAAGCTTTTCACAAGCTCACATTCAAGTTTCAATCATTTTTGAGTTTTGGTCAACCAAAGTCAAACTTAGCTCAAATTAGTCATGGAAGCTGTTTTGGGGTGATCCAGTGGTGAAATTGGGTGGATATAGATTAGGTTAGTGTAGGGTTGGTATTGGTTTTAACTTGCATAACAGCTGGACTTCATGTGAGTGATTTGCTCATTTCCATTTCTAGCCACTTTTGCATTTTATGTAACTGTGATCATTGGTAGTTTTTACCTGTGTAAGTAGTTATAATTATGTTATATGAACTTAGTTTGATCCTTACTGCATGCTATTTTTAGTGTTTGTATTAGTTTAATTGGTTTAACAGTTTATTAGGGGTGTTTGGAATTGTTGCTTAGTTTAGGATTAAGGTCTGTTTTTGATTTGAAACTTATTGGTTCATGTATACTTATCACTCATGACCTCTTATCTGTCTTCAAATTGAGTTTGCAACTCATAAAAGTCAAAAATCTCTTTTAACTGTCATAACAGTTCACTGTTGTGAATTTTACAAGATTAAAAGCTAATTTTGTGTTTAAAATCCATAGAGTTAACTTGTTCTAGTCTTATTACAACATAATATATCATCATCAATCCTTAAAACCAGATCAAAGTTGGAAATAGTCAACCTTTCAGTTTCTTCAAAAAGTCAAATATGCAAAAATCTCAGTTTTGGCCAACATAGGAGTATTTTTCATGGATTCATTTCTTGGGCAAATCAAGTGAATCTTGTGTCTTTTTAAACCTCTCCTGGTCTAGTCTCTCATGTCCATTTTAGTTTATTTTTGCAATTTTTTCTATAAGCTCAAAAGAGCTTGTGAATGTGGTATTAAGTCCCCTGTGCAGAGCACTGTTGCCTGCACAGGTTTTACACAGGTTTTGCAGAGCTCACAGTAAGCTCATGAGAGCTTGTGTTGAGCTTATCTTTGGTTTACAAGATCTCACCCAGGTCTTTTCCAAGTCCCAATTGCTTGTTTTCATTTTTAGCTTAAATTGTGGCCTGTGCAGTAGCTTAAAGTAGACACCCCAGATCCTGTTTTTAGCTTATAGCTTTTATATCAAATTTGTGCTAGCTTGTGGTTTAGAGGATTAGGATAGTTTATTCTTGTTTCATTTGAGTTACTTTAGCATAATATTGCCTCTGTTTTGGTTTGGTACCCTTTGGACTCCATTTGGCTTATTAAAGTGCTTATTTATAAGCACTTTGTTCATCAGTTCCTTATTCTTGTACACAACCCCTTGTTTTTCCAATTTTCCTAGCTTCCTAATAATGTTTTAGACTTTTCCTGAAATTTTCAGATTTTTCTAAGCTTGTTTGCTATTTTTCTTAATTTAAATTAGTTTTTAAGCATTTTTAAATAGCATTTAATATAAAAAATTAAGAAAAAGTTCAAAAAAATAATTTTTCATTTTTATTAAGTTAAGATAAATATAAAAGGCTTAAAAAGTATTTTTCTATAATTTTCTTAGCTTAAAAAGTATTTTTTTAGCATTTTAATTAGTTTTAAATAGTTTTAAATTAATAATAAATACATAAAAAGTCTAAAAAATATATTTTCTGTTTTAAAATTAGTTTTATCATATTTTAGATTTTTCTAAGTCTTAATCTTATTTTTCTAGTCTTATTTCATATTTTCTTTTATTTTAGAGTATTATTAAATAGTTTAAAATAGTTTTTAATTAATAATAATTACATAAATAGTTGTAAAAATAATTTTTCTTTTCTAATAATTTTCTTTTATCATTAGGTTTGTAAAAATGTATTTTTCATATTTTTAGGATCTATATTGTATAAGTTTCACTTTTTATTTTGTACATTTGCGTAATTTTAATTTAAACGTAAGTTTTTAGTTTTAGGTTTTAAACGTTCATCACTTTAAATATAGTGATAGCGTTTATTTAATATCTTTTATCTTTTTAATTTTCTTAATTTGCATTTAAGTCGCTTTTATTTATAAACTTTTTCAGTAGTGTAATTATCCTATCCTAATCCTTTCTGATCGCTATCATTAGTGATCATTCTATCGTCTGAATCAGTGTTTGCTCACCATTGAGTCTCCGTGGGACATAACGACCCGGGAATCCCCTGTATTCTCTGATCTTCATTGCATTTGTGTTTAAGCTGTTTTAAGTCTGTTTGACTTGACGGTTTTGCGCAGATCAATATTACCACAGGATAAATGACCACACTAATGAGCTGGAGGAAATATTTTTTGTTCACCCGACGTCATATTCCCTGTGGATAACATATCTGGAAATCATGCTGATGGACTCCACATACAACACCACGTTGTTTAAACTGCCATTCTTTACAATTGTTGGAGTTACTTCAACAAACAGAACATTCTCAATGGCGTTTAGTTTTTTGGACTGTGAAAAAGAGCCAAATTTCAAATGGGTGTTGGAATGTGTTAAGTTGCTGATACAAGAACAATATTACCCGCGGGTTATCGTCACCGACAGAGATTTAGCGTTGCTTGAGGTATGCATAGAAGAATTCCCAATCGCTAACAGATTACTCTGTCGATGGCATATCATTCAAAATGTGCTCAAGAATTGCAGACACAAATTCGATACGCTAGAGGAGTATGAGTCCGTTAGATGGACATGGTATTTGATGGTTACAGCTCCGACCAAAGATGTGTTCACGCACTATTATCAGCACCTACAGGATTTATTGGTCCAAAAACATGGTACTTACCCATTAATACATTTTTTATTATTATTTAATAAATAACTACTCGAATTGTTTTCTCACTTTATTAATTATTTGTTTTCTCAGATGTTTTGCGGTATTTTCGTAACTGGCTGCGACATTACGACCGCATGTTTGTGTCGTACATTACCGATCAATATCGCAGCTTCGGCCAGACAACAACATGTAGAGTTGAGAGTCAAGACGCGCTGTTGAAGTTATACTTGGGCTCCACACAGTCCAGCTTAGACACGTTGTTGTGTTCGGTCGACAAGATTATAGCTGCGCAAGAAACTGCGATACGAGCCTCTTTGAATACAAGCAAAATCAAGAAACTGCACGCTTGTAAGGGCACACTATTTAACGAATTGCGGTATAATGTTTCAAGAGATGCTTTACTACTCATACTCGCAGAAAGTAAACGGGATGTGGACCCATATGAATGTGGTCATCAGTTGCGGTTAGTTTATGGTTTACCATGCTATCACGAACTGTATTACCTTCATATTCATGGTATGTATTTTAAATTTATGCCTATCAAGTTATTCTCCCCGTCAATACCGATAATTTTAACTAGTTCCTTTTTTTCGAATACAAGATCGCCTATTTCGCTTGATTTTGTTGATAATTTTTTGAGAACACTAAGTGTTCCCTGGCCTACAGTCCGACATACTCATACGCCAGAAGAGCCTCAAGAGCCTTAAGAGCCTGAATATTTTTCTTGTCAAGATGATCTAGAAAAATTCCAAAATGTTTTTACCAAAGCATCGTCGTTTGTCAAAAAAAATATGTTAAACATGCTCAGAGGTATATACGCTCCTGAATCTGTGTCAACTCAACAACCTGCTGTTAAAGAAAGTAATCGTGGACGTCCGAGCGCAAAGGACAACAAATCCAAGGCTAAACAAAATATCCCAGATTTGAACAAAGAACCCCCACAGGGCACCGCAGAAGCTATACAAAACCTAAAAAAGTCCGAGACTTAAATGAAGAAGCTGCAAGACATAGTTCATACGTGGGAGAGCCTTCTAACGTCCCAGAATTGAACGAAGAACCTAGCGAGGGCAATTTAAGACACGATTTGTACATTCCAGATGACAGTAGCGAATATTTTATGGCTCGAATTCCACCTATTTTCCGACGTTGGATCCTAGGGATCGTTAACGTGGAAGGTGATGGAAATTATGGCTATCGAGCTCTTACCGTAGGTCTTGGTCATCACGAACGAATATGGCCCAGACTTCGAGCTCTTATCAGGGAAGAGGTAGACAATAACCGGGAAGTTTACATGCAAATGTGGGGGACGGTATGGTTTACAACTTTGGTCAACACGCTGAATTGGTTTGAATCAGGTCCAGCACCCTACGGTTACTGGATGATTATGCCAGACACGGGCGTGGCTATTGCTACAGCTCTTAACCGTCCCATTGTATGCATATCCAATTCACAATCTGTTACGTGTCTTCCACTGAGAGATGGTCCAGATATCGTACAACTATTGTCCCCTGTTTTGATTCTTCGTGTGGGGGAAGACCAAGGTGCTCACTACGTTCACGCGGTTCTGGATGAAAACTCACCACTCTCGCTCACTCACCCACAATGGAGATGGTTCAGAAATGTCTTGGCCGCGGGATGAGCACATATGTTTACTCAACGACAGAGCATGTTTAGAAGGACGTAGAAGACGATTACTGATTTTATATTGTAAATGACAAAACATGTATAGACGATTACTGATTTATATTGTAAATGACAAAACATGTATAGACGATTACTGATTTATATTGTAAATGACAAAATATGTATAGACGATTACTGATTTATAGTAAACGACTCGTCATCTTTTGTTACAGATTTCTGCTCCTGCTCCGGTTCTTCCTCATCATTTGTTACAGGAATCGGATGACATTCAGTGGAGGGACATTCATTGTGTCAACAACACACCCGCTCGTGTTGAGAGTCCAGATTATGTGCCTTCTTCTCCATCTTATGTGCCTCCCTCTCCAGTTATATCTCCAGCTGCAGATGAGGAGAATTTTATACACCGTCCTCTGGTTCTTCCTCATCTTTTGTTACAGCCGTCTCGCGTTGACGAGTACGAGCGAGAGATTTCCAGATTGAGGAGACGCATTTCAGAGTTAGAGTTTCGTGTGGGACACATAGCAGCATCATTGGAGCGATTACGCCACAGGCGTGATTGATCTTAGTTTCTAGTTATATTGTGATTTTGTGAACCATGTATCAACTATTAATCTATAACAAGATTGGTTATTTATGTATTCGAAGCTTCTAATTTTGTGAACCATGATATAACTGATTTATGTTGTGAATAATTATACAAATTCTTTTGGCCAGATGCAACAAGAAAATCCTTTCTTGTGTCATTTTCGACGTGGATTTATAATTGAAAGAACATCCCAAAAGCCCAAAACTTGTGGTTTGAAGTATTATGCATGTCATTTGTCAAAGGTAAATAATTAAACGTTTGCTTATTTACGTAAATATATCAATAACTTGTTTGTTTAGAATACATTTCTTATAATTGTTTCATCATGTAACTACAAGGGACTGAAAACTATGGGTGTCGATACTTTATGTGGAAGGAAGTATTTCAACAAAAGTACTTTGGTCAAGCCTCTTCTTCAACGCAGTGCTCAAACTGCGAAACTAAAGATAAAACGATCAACATGCTATTGGCTCAAAACAATTTGTTGAAGGAAAAAATAAAGACGCTGGAGGCATCACTGGAATTGGTAAGAAATCTAGTTGATCACGCATGTCAGTCGAGTGGAATACTCTATGAGCTTATAGATGACATTAATAATCTTCATGTAGAGTAGATTTCGTTGTAATTGCAGTAGCATTTGTTGTTGTATTTGGTTAATGTTTTAATGTTTTAAGAGTTAATTACATAAATCGTCCTTGTGGTTTGGTTAAAATTACGGATCTTGTCCCTGTGGTTTTTTTTAAGCGGGTTACGTCCCTGTGTTTTTTTTAAGCGGGTTACGTCCCCGTGATTTTTTTTAAGCGGGTCAAAATTTGGACAAGATCCGTAACTTTGAGAAACCACAGGGACGTAACCCGCTTAAAAAAAACCACAGGGACAAGATCCGTAATTTTAACCAAACAAGAAGGACGATTTATGTAATTAACTCAGGTTTTAATGTTTTAACGTAAAAACACTACACAAATAAATATACTTTACATATAAAAACACTACACAAATAAATACACTTTGCATATAAAACACTACACAAATAAATACACACTATGAGAAAAGTTCTTTACAGAACACAAATTATCTAAAGATCAAACCATTTGATCTCAACCACCCATCCCACCTCAATCTAATGGTTCACATTAATTAACATTTTAATTTAATTATTTACTTAGGGGCATTTTTGTACTTTCACTATCTCTCACTAACTCATCTCACACTACTACCCCAAACGGTTATATTCACACACACAGAATGAACACATTAACCACCCCAAACCACCGTATCAAACCCTAACCCCCAAATTGATGTAAAATTGATCTAAATCACTGTTATTCAATTGAGGTTCGAGATGAAATAGGATTATCTAAAGGTGATTCATTGCCCCACTCACCTTCATTGCGAGTTTACGATCGAAATAAGCCTCGAAATGTGGATTCTAGTATGCATCTGATTTTTTCTTTATCTTATTTTGGTATTTTAATTCGTAGATGTTGCTTATTTTATTGTTTATTTAGCTTTTTAAGTATTGTTTCTTATTTTGGATATTAGCAGTAAGTGTTGCCTATTTTTGTTGCTTATTTTGTCCATTAGCAGTAGATGTTGGGTTAAGCGGAATGTGTTGCTTCATTGCGAGTTTCCGACGAAGGTTTTGGGTTAAGTGGAATCTATTTTAGCATTGGTTGAGTTAGGTGTCCAGGGAAAAGACATTTTTTTTGTTAATTCCGCAAGTGTGTTGTAGTCATATACTTATCTGTATTATAAGCATCATATTGGTTTTCTGCCGTTAGGAGTCACACTGTTGTAACAGCTACATTTGTAACATACATCCATAAGGACATTATTACTCATAGTAAAAAAATTAGTAATTTTGTATTGCAGTATTATGAAATAATAGTTGGAATAGAATTGTAATGATTGGTGCATTTATTGATCATCGTTTACTTTTAAATAGTATTGTAATATTATGCAGTATTATGAAATACTACAGTGAATCTAAAGGACTTAAATAGTGCCAACCTCAATACTGGTCTCACCATCTAATATAAAGAAAGTTTAGGTCATAATAACGAGTTAGATACTACATGTAAGAAATGGAAACAGTAACTTTAGTTCCCATTAAAAATTATATTTTATGAACTCTAATACCGTTTTTCCCTTTTCCGAATTACATTTTGCAGATCTGATAGATAATGACATCTCAAGGGTCTGGTGCTGACCCACCTGTCGAAGCAAAATTTTTTCCATCTTCGACTCCAGCTGCTGCGCCTAATTCGGTTGTTGATACACCCATCTCAAAGGATGGAGACGTGAGCACTGATCCAATGGATGTCACCGACTCAGTTAACCGTGTTAATGCACATAATTATGGTACCTCCAACCCTTCATTTTCTTACAATGTGCCCCCAAATGTTAATACAAATTCTGAAAGTCCTCGTCAATTATCATCCAACATTGTTAGTTGATACTTTTGCAACCTTTCATTTTTTTTCCTCTTGCTAGAAATGTTTTAATACAGAGATATATTTATTAAATATTGTTGTTACATTGATGCCACTTGCAAGTCTTTTGCATTTATCGTTGACTAACTTTTTTAGTATTACTGCAGGCTATGATAAATTCACCAAGTTCTTCATCATTTTCGAGACCTTCTGTTCCTAGAATTTCTGATAGTTCCGGCCCTTCGTTTTCATATAATATACCCCAAGCCAATAATCCTTTATCTGATGGTCACTCATTTCAGCCGAGAACGGTAACATTTGGTTTTGAGTTACAAAACTTTAGTTTGTTTCAGTTTTATTTATCTGGTGGTCACTCGTAATGGTGTGAAAGCCATGAGTTAGATTTGCGTTCCTGTTTTGGTGTTGCTTTATAGAGGTCGTTGCTCAACTGTATTTTTAACTTCCCTCATTTCTGAAATAAATATTTAAGCATTTTGCAACCCGTGAAGACTTTGACCTTAATAAACTCACTAAAATCAATCATTTGGATCACCTGGATTTTTAGAAGAATGCTAGTTATGTTTTCTTATAGCTGCTTTGCAATTTTGTGACATTTTCTTCTTGCCCTTGTCAGGCGATTAACTCACCATGGTCTGAAGGGTCAATGAATGTCTCACTTTCTGCCAACATTTATGAGAGCAATGCCACCACCTTCATCTGTTGCTGTCCCGAGAGAAGCGTCAGCCAATGTTGATAATTTTTCTTATAAAGGACATCAACAGTTGCTGCAGAATGATCAGTCTATACCATATGTATGTACATCTACTTGAAATCTACGAACAAAGTTGTTTATAAGCATGACTAATTACAGCATACAGTTTTTTCTTAATCAGCCAATTATGCTCCACTTGACGTGGTGGGTGCAAACAGTTGTCGTGGACACATGCCTACCAGTTTATGCTCCTTTTGAAGGTTTATATGAATCACATGTGATTTACCACAAATCACATGTGATTTAATCTCAAATCACATGTGATTTACTACAAATCACAAGTGATTTTACCTCAAATCACATGTGATTTTATGCATGTTTTACTCTTCTTTTTAGAAATCGTTGTTTTCTCCATATCTAAAGTTGTATAATTATCGAAGACATGCTGGTTTTGCTAAAACAAAACCATGAATCCCATAGTTGAAATGCATGACCAAGAAAAATGTTAGAGTTTTCACAGTGCTTCATATGGAAATATATTTGGGTGTAGCGTTCGAAGTTCAAGTACGCCGCAAAGTTGAACATGAATGCAGAGTGGGTGTTTGAATTGGCTAAATAGCTTGAAAATTAGGTTGATGAGGATGTAATGAAATTAGGTAGAGTTCGATATAATTGTGAAAACATTTACTGTATATGTTAGTTTGTAACGTTCTTTTGTGAAGTATGGGTTGTTTTCAGACAAGTATCAACAATTGTATGTTATAATTTCCTTATGGAAATATTTGAAGTTGTTTAACATGTGTCTCTGATATTTTCTATCTTCTATTTGTGTTTTGGAGCAAGTGTGTGTTTGTTATAAAACAAGTATCGAAAGATGTATTATTATGAATTAATATAATTACACGTTTTTTGATAATTGTTTCAATATCTTGCTTAGACAGGTAAAATACATGTTTTTCTTAGGTAACATGTAAAATTCATGTTTTTTTAGGTAAATCACATGTGGCTTACACATGAATCACATGTGATTTAAACACAAATCACATGTGATTTGCGCATGAACCAAATGTGATTTATACTTGATTTTATAAAACGTTTTATTTTTTAATACAAATCACATGTTTTGTTTTCTTACGAGTGATATCTTACTAACTTAGATAGGTAAAATCACATGTTTTGTTTTCCTACGAGATTTTGTATAAATCACATGTGATTGCTATAAAAGAATCTCATAAGTAATAAAGAGTGTATTATTTGAGAAAAGGTACCAAAAGGGGACAAAATCTTTTTTGAGGTCTCCTTCATTGTCATTTTTTAAACCAATTCTCAAAATGTTCATACTCTACTATTCAACTCCGCAACTCCACCCAAATTTTGACACATGACCAACTCCGCAACTCCACTCGATACTCGACAAGTGTCCAACTTTTTATAATAAAATATGTGTGATTTGATATTTTGTACTTGCAAACGACATGTGTCGAGCAATGGGTGAAGTTGCGGAGTTGAGTAGTTGAGTATGACCATTTTGGGAATTGGCTTAAAAAATGACCATGATGGGGACTTCAAAAAAGATTTTGTCCCATTTTAGTACTTTTCTTTAATTTAAATTTTTATGAGAGAATCACACGTGATCAACCAAAAAATCACATGAGATTTTGTATAAATCACATGTGATTGTTGTAAAAAAATCTCAGAACTAATAAAGAGTGTGTAATTTAAAATTTTATAAGAGAATCACACGTGATCCACTAAAAAATCACATGAGATTTTGTATAAATCACATGTGATTGTTGTAAAAAAATCTCAGAACTAATAAAGAGTGTGTAATTTAAAATTTTATAAGAGAATCACACGTGATCCACCAAAGAATCACATGGGATTTTGTATAAATCACATGTGATTGTTGTAAAAAAACTCAAAACTAATAAAGAGTGTGTAATTTAATTTTTTATTAGAGAATCACACGTGATCCACTAAAGAATCACATGAGATTTTGTATAAATCACATGTGATTGTTGTAAAAAAATCTCAAAACTAATAAAGAGTGTGTAATTTAATTTTTTATAAGAGAATCACACGTGATCCACTAAAGAATCACATGAGATTTTTTTATAAATCACATGTAATTGCTGTAAAAATATCCCAAAACTAATAAAGAGTGTATAATTTAAATTTTTATGAGATATACCATTGGAGTATTTTGCATCACTTTTAATAAGTCTTGTGAATAATGCCATTCCTCCTTTACCAAACTTTTTACCTAACTTGAAAAAGAGTTACCTCAAAACTAACCAATCAGTATCCACAATTGCTTTTAAAAGTCAAAAAGCATTCTATCAAATACAAGATCCCTGCACATCTACCCAACTCATACTCAAAGTTTTAGAAATCCTCTATCCTCTCGTAACTACAGCACATAAAAACATGAGGTTGTAAACTAAGAATAAGCAAAAGTGTTGGATTCTTCAAAACAGAAATAAAAGTGTTCGAATGGGATAAACTAACTTAAAACAACAAACACAAGTTCAAACATTAACTCATTGAATTCTTTTCAACCTTTAGATTAACCAACTTCCTCTTCGTATTTGACTCCTCATCAGCCAGCACACCATCTCCTTCCCGCTTCATGGTTCAACTATGATCTTGAGGACTACTTGCGGTACTCAAAAGTTCCGGGGGCGTCCCATTGCCATATGTAATGGATGCGATATTCCAACCATCAAGACACTCACATTAAAGAGTTTAAACAGTTTTTCCCATTAAATGTTAGAACGGCATAGTTTCCATTTAGTATCAAGTAAAATGTCATCTTCTGCTAGCACCGATTCTTTAGTTGGTTGCGGATCAAATCCTACAACAACAAGGTTTAACTTTTCAAAATTTGTTTTGGACACTGGTTATTCATTCCTCACCGGAAAAAAATTCCGATCATTTTCCGGCGACAAAACCACCGTCCCGACCTCACCTTTATGTGATTCCGGTGGTTTATTGTGATTCGTGTGATTCCGACGGTCTTGATGTGATTCCGTTGGTTTTCCGGTGGTGTTATGGTGATTCCGACGAGTAATGATACAGAAAGTAGATCTTTTGATCAGAGATAAATGTATTAAATGAGATGGATAGAGAGAATTTTTGCTTTTATGGAGACATGCAAAATTACTGATGTGCCCTTGTTTGTAATTTTTGGCTTTCATCTTAGCCATTGGATGAAAGATGAATGAATGGTTGGGATCATCTAATTTGTTCTTTAGAGATCACCTGAATGTCATGGATCTCACCTCTACCCACTATATATATTAAAACACTACACTAGACAAATAAATATTAAAACCTTAAATAAAAAAAAAAAAAAAAAAAAAAAAATATGATTAGTCATTGGGCGTGCCCTATGGGTGCATGGGAAGGATTTTATGGGGTGTCCTAATTTTAAGTAAGTCGGTTGGTGTGGTATATATACCCCCATCACAACATTCAGTCGCTGAAGCCGCCTTCCAATTTATGATGGAGTCGCGTCTGGTTAGTATTTCGGTAACCTTCTTTTTAATCTAGTCGATTGTTATTGATATAGTCTGGTCAAACAAACGAGTACTGTAACCTTTTTTATTTATTTAGATCGTATTCGTGATGGTTAGGGTACGTTTGATGCTTTAAAATTTGTACCTAGGGTTTTGTTGTTTTTAATTTATAGAAGAATTTAGACAGATAATCTGGGTTTTAGGTGAAATAATTGAGCATTGAATTATAACTATTCAAACATGTGTATTTCCACTTCTTTTATAATTTCTGATTTGATTGTATCTTTTAGTTTGAATTATGCATGTTTTATCATCTTAAATTTATAAATTACACATGTTACTAGTTTGGATAACACTAGCTCTTACACAGGGGAGAAGGTATAAAGCACCGTCGCAAAGGCAAAAGTATGTGGAAAAGAACGAATATTCAGAGAAATATAATTTAAGTATGATTGATATTCAAAAGATCAATGATATTGATAGGAGAAGGTTAGCAAATATGAAATTGAATTCTATCTCTCGTATTATGAGCATTCCGGGGGGTGCGGTGGCCATGTTAATCGAAGGAGTCGGGGACGTAGAGTTTCTGAAAATGACATGGGAGGATATAATAAAGGATTTAAGCAGTAGGTCACGTCTTAAGGATAAAAAAAAATAAATAAAATGAAGAAAGAAGCAGCAAAGCAAATGAAAGAGTTCAATGAAATGGTAGTAGAGTCTGTGAGAATGGAGTTAAATACAATGAAAACAAGGTTTTTGAGAAGCATCAAGACAGCAGAGGATATTGCAGAGATGAAGGAAATGGAGATCGAGAGAAAGTTCATTATGGAAATGCATATGGACATGATTGAAGCAGAGGATATTATGAAAAAGGTCAAGGAAGCAAAGAAGGAAGCTGAGATTATAAAAAAGATCAAGAACATGATTGAAGCAGTGTGTCTGGAAAGGATGGTAGTCGAGATAATGAGAAAGGAAGCAGACGTTTTGAATATTGAAGAGATCAAGGAATCAGAGGAGGAGAATACGTCATCAATGGCTTCACATTCTACATCAAGAACGAAACATGTAAGTCTATTATTAACGCACACTTTATCATGTTTTTTTATATGTATATACTCTCACACTCACACACTCACACACACACTCACACATAAAGAACTTAATTTACACCTGGTTTTATATTACAAGTCTAAGATAGGTACCGTAAGAGAAGCAGCCGCGAAGCTATTTGATGCCTCAATGGAACAATGTGATTTCAGTAATATTAAACAACGACCGGCTTTGATTTTCTCTTGCCCCAAGAAGGAGTATGGTGATTACACATGGTATGTGTTGTTTACGATATTTGTGCATGTTTACTTTGTTTTACATTTTTTTTTCTGAATGATGAGGAATTTACATTTGGTAATAGCGAAAATGTCTTGAGGATATGGCCTGAACTAAAGAAAATTGGTACAAAGCTTCCAGGACCAAAAAATGTTGGAGAGGTAATGTTTTTTTGTCAATCATGTTTTTTGAGTATACTGAATTTTTTTTAAGAGTGTTTTCTGTGTGGTATATGCAGGAAATCAAGAGAAATCTTCCTCAATCTGACATGATAGAGGAAACACCCTCCTTGCATAGTGTTGGTTTTCTATCTTTCAAGATTTCAGGGAAATGGATGGCGAAGGTTTCTTGTTTTTTTCCCCTCTTCTCCAACTCTTTAAAAACATACATTACAATTTTCAACTAGATTTTTATTGTTTACACATTTTCCTTGCAGAGAATTCATAGGATGCTAATAGACGGTATCGAAACATGGGCACCAGAAGTTTTTTTTGAAAGAGCAATAGTAGCACATCCGTCACTGGATATAGCCGAGGGAATGCATATGGATATGTTGCGACGCCGTTATATCAGCCGCTCGTTAACTCGTATGCTTCAGTATTGTCAAATTCACGTGCTCAACAATGCTCACGAGGTATATTTTCAGTTGATATATAATGATATGTATGTATAATATATATGAAATTACATTTTTCTCCTAATAGGCTTACTTTGCATTTAATGATTTCAAAATAATTCTATTTATTTCAGGCGAGTCGCATGGAATTAGCTCGAAACAGAATTAGGATTGGTGAAGGTAGAGATGGAAAAGTTCTGATTTACCATAATAAAGCTCAAGGAAGACCGAGTCTTCTTGTTGAAGGGAAGAGTGATCGAGGTTCAGGCATTGTTTATAAAGATCTCGGAGCATTGTGGTACTTTAAATTGCTGAGTTTATTAAAACATATATATCGCATGTGTATGCCTCTAGCATATATTTATATGAATTGTCTGCATGTGTAGTTATGGAGCTGAAAAGCTTAACGCACAGTGGCTACTATATGTGGCTCCTATTGCCAAAAAGGAGTATATTGAAATGTGCTTTAGTGTAAGTAACTTCTCCGCATCAGCATAACTGGTAACTTATAAAAAAAAGTGAAATTGAAAACTGATTTTTTTTTCAGGCTGCTAAAGGTGCAGGGTGGCTCTCAAATGCTCGTTATGTACCCCCCTGCGCAACTTATGTGGGATATCGAAGCTGTACTACAAAAATGGAGAAGTTGGTTTACATGTTAAACAACGCTAAAGTTCTTCATAAGGTGGCCTCTTTTGTGTTACGAGGTATACAGGATATTGTTCAACTATTTATTTTTGTGTATAAATAATGTGATTACCGGAATTATTTTGTTACAAAAATCATTCAACTTTCTTAACCAACTAGACCTGTTCTCAATTTCAACCCGTTTGACCTGTTTTGTTTTTAGTCAAAATTATAGTTTTTCTTAACCAACTAGAGATAAAAAACATGTACCAACTAGAGATAAAAATTATACTTTTTCTTAAGATGGCCATCTTTAAAAAAAAATTTCTTTTTATCAGGTGATGCTGCTAATTATACTGCCCGAGACGTTTTAGAGTGCGCCATTCAGTAAGATTCTCATGCTTTTATCATAATTTAACCCTTATTGTACTTAACGATACATAGTAGAATGGTAAATGTTAATTTCCTATGAAGTTGATGTAATTTTTTTTTATATTAAATTCAACAATACCGACTATTTTCTTTGTTTAAAACTAGATACCCTACTTTTAGGTCAAGTTTCATACATACTTTCGTATTTAGTGCTTTGTGTTTGTGTTCTTAACAGGTATACATTCTTGAAAACCCATAGAATGGCCGACTGTACTTTCGATATAGATGAGATACTTGATGAGCAGGTATTCTAATGACGTTCTTCCTTTACTCAGTGATGTTCCGTGGAGTTTTTCTCATCAATTCGAAATCTTTACACCGATCTTGTTTTTGATCTGCTCAAATTCATTTGTAAATAGGGAGATACCTTTTTATATCTACTAAATACCCAAGCACGGATTCGTTCAATTACCAATAAACGTCGTCAACAAATCATCCTTGATTTAAAGACAGTAAGAATTTCTTTTCGTTTCAATGCTGTTACAACTCATATTAACCCCAATTTTTTTTGCTTTCTTGTTCTTGAATATTAAGTTCACTGATATTCTAATTTAATGTTGCAACTTCTCATCTCGGCCCTAATTGTTTGTAACAGGCTTCAGAGTGGATATTGGAGAAGGATGACCTATTAATGAAGGGGGAAGAACATGAGTTGGGATTCCACATACTCGATTTAACCGAGGCAAGACGAACATCTCAATGAACTTTTACTACTTTGAACATACAACATCCTATTTGAAGTTATAAAGCGTAGTTGAAACTTCGTTTTATTTCTTTTGGTTACTCTAACAAATTATAGTTTACGCTAAATTGAAGTGGAAAGTTCGATTTTTATAAGGTTTCCTTATTTTGTAAAAATCATTCTGCATATTATATTATTGTATTAATAATCTGACATTCCTTTTCAGGTTCTTCGAGTGTCTTGTTTTCCTGTCTTGCCTCATATTCTTTGCAAATACCTTTATAAACTATCTGAGATATTCAACCGTTACTTCGTTTCCACTTTTACGCGAGGTATATTTACTTGCACATATGCTTTTTCTCATACAACATTGAATTTAATTTCCGCTCTTAAAAAGACGCGTGATCATTTTTGTTGGAATTTAGCATAACTTTGGAAGTTTTGGCAGGCTGGAGAAGAAGATTTTTCTTGTTGATGTGTGAGGCAACTGCGGTGGTGATGGATAAGTGTTTTCATCTTTTGGAGATCACTCGGGTATGTGCATTATCTACTAAAAGTACTACAGTATCATAAAAAGACAAAGATGGCCACAATTCCACAATCTATAACCAATTTTAAACTCCTTTTTTGTGTGTGTGTAGCAATCGTTTAAAAACGAGTTAGGAGTGACCCAACTTATATATGGAGCACAATTATCTGTGGAACGACCCATTGATGTTTGCAGGTAATTATCAGTTTTGAAATTTTCTATGCTAATTTTGTTTCATCTCATGCATTTTAAGTAGAATATAGTGTTGTTTGCATAAAGTATTATACCTGCCCATTATGTCTTTTAAAAGTGATTTGTGTAAAGTTTGGGCCATTTTGTAATATTATAGAGAAATAAAATCAAAATTATGTATAAATTTGAAACGCCCACATGAGGATTTTTTATTTATTTTATTTTATTATTTTTTAATTGATCAACACATATAACATTTGTTTAGACCCATACATAATAAAAACGGGTCAAAGTGGGTAGCTTTGGCACTATGCCAAACACTCCTTTAACTTCTAAACATAACGTGTACTAGTTTTAAAACAACATGTGTGTTTAGGAAGTCATATCATAAAAGCATTTTCCTAGGGCGTTTCTTTGGTATAAGAGAGGATAGGGATAAGCTCGTGTACCCATGAGCTTCACCGATAGCTAACCCGCGACCCTTAGCCTTAAACTCGATCTCACCAATAAGAAAACATAAACGAAGCAACGTAAGCAATAACCTTAGTGAGATAACGCATATAACTGAAAATATAACAAGACTAAAAAACTAGAAGATTGCTTCGTTAAATACTTCCCCGCTTGGTGATCATGATGCTTAATAGCACTTCTAGTCGGGGCTACGTGCTTCATAATCATATGCATGAATGATATAACTGCCATATATGTACTAGTCGTCCACATAGGACGTCATGAATCCTTGTTTGGTTCCAAATAGCTTTTAAAGCTCTAGTCATCCACTTAGGACGTCTTATCTGATCTTAGGGGTGCATCATCGACATAATGCATTGTTCATCCACTAAGGATGTCTATACATTGCATTAAGCATCTAATGTCTCATGCTCCTCCTGTCATCCACGTAGGATAAGACCCACTGTCGGTCATAATATGAACATAATACACGACTAAAGATGTCTAAAGTTCGCTGAAGCGACTGGTAAGTCACGTAAGCATACTGGTCATCCACATAGGATGTATAAGTCTCACTTTTGAGACGTAAGCATCTAAAGGCTCATGTCATCCACATAGGATGTCTAAGTTCCATTTTGGAACATGTGATCACACCATATTACCTGTCGTCCACTTAGGACGTCTAATGAGTTCTATACTCACACTCGTCATCCGCTTAGGACGTCTGGGTCCCACTTTAGGACATAAAGCCATTTAAAGGCTCTTGTCATCCACATAGGATGTCTAGACCCGCTTTGGGTCACATAGTCATACATATACTGATATACATATAAGTCATCCACTTAGGATGTCTAATTCCGCTTTTGGAACATAACTGTCTTTTAATCGTGTCATCCACATAGGATGTTAAACTAAGCAATGATTCAGTATTTATGCTAAAAACATGTTATTAAGACCATGTGGGTCAATACAGGTTGTTTTAACCCGTCTGGGTAGGGTATTAAAACCCATAATACGCAACTATACTAATATATCACGTAGGGTATTAAAACCCATAATACGCAACTATACTAATATAAACTCGTAGCATGAGTATAACACATATATATAAACATGTGTACCACGAGTAGATGGTATATCTAACGAGTTACAAAGGTCTCATTTCTAATGTAACATACGTTACACATCTCAATATAGCTTGTAATCTATCGCGAGCTCCCATAAACATCCCCGGCTAACCTTGTAACCTAGGAACACGTACTTAATATGGAGCTTACTTAGAATAACACTTAGCTTGTCGTAGACAAGCATTAGAAGTAAACTAGGCCATGAGGGGGTGGTTATGCGGCTTATATAACACATAAACTCAATTTCTGAACCATAAATTGTTGTTATGGAACCTTAACAAGATACCCAATACTTTTCTTAACACATACACATGATTAGTGATTTAAGAAAATCAGAGCTTCACATAACCTGTAAAATTCTACAAAACCCCACTTATGACATCAAAATACGATCTTTAAGCATAACCCACTAATGGGTAATCTATAAAAACGAACTATGGAGCATAATCATGATTCATACCTCAAATTGATGGTAGGAACCCTAGCTAAATCGTTTTTGAGCTTATACGTAGTATATGATAACATCTTGCTTCAAATCCACTTGGAAACATAATCCTAGTTCATATGAGGGACATGTGTGGAACGTGAAGGAGGGAAAAGAGAAGTGTCAACCTTCTCTGATTTCCCAGACTTATCTAATGATACAAGTCTTTAAATTTAAGTTTCCCCTCTTGACAACTTTAGTCCCTGATTGAAAGGATCGTTTCATGGAAAGTCCTTTCTACTTAAAGTTTATGTCATAAGAGGTCCTTTTGACTAACAAGGGTTTATAAAGATAACGTAAGTTAACTCGAAATCTTTTAAATTAATAATAACCCCATGATGCAAAAGTTGGGGTGTTAGAAAATTTAAGAACTATATTAGTTTTTTTTAATCAGTTTTGAAAGACTCATTTATGGATGTTTTTGGTCATGAAATGACCCAAACCGGCTTAAAAGCTACTGTATCTTTTAGTGACTCAGAGTTCCAACTTACGTTTTACTTTCAACCGTTGTAGTTATTTCTGTTTTAAATCTTTTTTTGTTTTTTGTTTTTTTGTGTGTGTGTAAATTTGAGTTTTTAAAAGATAGTTTTGTTCGGGTGAATAAAGTAGTTTGTCACTAGATGGTTCAACATCAAAATGTTGCCAATCATCGACTTCAATTAAGTAGTTGAATATGTTTTTGTATGAGGGAATTATGTCTTTGCTTTGGGGTTGGATCTAGATGTATCGAGCTATAATTGAATCAACATAAACTAGTTGCGAAAGCTGAGGTATATGTAGGATGATTAATTACTGTATTCATAAGACAAGTGATGTAGTAGAATTGTCATCGACTTGTAATAGGACTGTCACTTTATGCTCCCAATTACATAATAATGCTAACATAAAGATAATGGGAGGGATTAGATAAAGATAAGTGTTTTTCATGTTTAGTGTCTACTGTATACATGACAAGGACCTTGCTTAACTTAGTGATTGAATCAACATAAACTAGTTGCGAAAGCTGAGGTATATGTAGGATGATTAATTATTGTATTCATAAGAAAACTGATGTAGTAGAATTGTCATCGACTCGTAATAGGACTGTCACTTTATGCTCCCAATTACATAATAATGCTAACATAAAGATAATGGGAGGGATTAGATAAAGACAAGTGTTTTTCATGCTTAGTGTCTACTGTATACATGACAAGGACCTTGCATAACTTAGTGTTATACAACTGTTGAAAGCCAACCGATTTTTCGGTCGTCTCTCAACCTTTGTTGCATAATATCTGTTTACTGTTCAAAACAATTTAGTTATCTATGGTTGTAATTTTATTGCTTTTAATTTGTGGCTGTTGTTTTGAATTTCATCAGAAATCTACCGAGAAGTCCAAATACCCGGTTTGAGCCATTCTCGATTCTTCTCAATCTAAATCCAGATTTTGAGTCGGATTGTGAGCTTAGAGTCATCAAGCTCTTCGGGTACATTGATGTGGCTGATACATACGGACTACGGTCTGATGGGTGGACCTTAACACAAGAACCTGATGTTTGTTATGTTGAGTTATTCAGACGTCTCTGGACTGATCCCATAGACATGATCGATGGTGGGTGTTTGAGCTTTCGTAATCCTAGTTGTTGCCGTTCTGTCCCAATCTCCTCATCAATGGGGATTGCTTTGAATCTCGTGGCTATTAATGAAAAGGAGGATGATTTTTTTCCAATTTGCTGCAATTACATGTATGATTTGGACTTCTCAAGATTTCTGGACAGCAATTTAGATGGTAGTTGTGGTCAGTCTGCGGTTGAGGGCGAGGGTGGGTACGTGCAAATAAATTACATTCTATTGAGAGATGCAGTAGATGCTACTCTCGAGGTAAGTTTTTATACGAGCCTTGAAAATTTAGAAGTTTGTGGGGGAATAGTTGCGTGTTATGAGGGTGGATTTCCTTTTGAGTGTGATGCTTTCGAGAAGACTTTCTACAAGGCATCACTCCTTGAACTCAATTCTTCTATTCTTAAGAGTGGTCCGGTTCAACTTCAGAAATCTCAGATGGCCGTACCCAGGAAAGGTTCACTGAAAATTGAAGCACATCTGATAGAAGTTAACTCGCGGACTAAAATTATGAGAACGTCTTGCGATTTCCCTGCACAAACTGAAAGTAGCAGCCAACTTTTTTTAAAAGGGATTGATTGTTGTTTTAAAGTGAAAGTCAACTGGAGCTACGTCCAAGATGTTATGAGCAAATAGATACTCTTCTCTTTTGAGTAGGTTGTTTAACGATGATCATTCAGAACTTTTTAAACATGTTATGACTAGGATATGGTTGACACACGTACATTTGAATCGATGTTGATAAAGTACTTTATAATTCAGAGAATTTTCATTATGTTTCATTACACCGTAATCGGTTCAAATATATGATGTATTGTCATTCCTTGATGTTCCGTAACTTCAGCTTATAAATTAAAAATGTATAGTCATTGAGGGTTGTTTGTAAGTTTTGCAGTCTTTTACGTTTTGGCTTATGTATTGACGTGAAGATTATGATGAACCACCTAATAACAAGATGTTATGCATCAAGTATAACTTCTCATTGCATGAAATGGGTCCGATTGGTGAGTGTTGTATCATTTCTGTTTTAGCAAGGATTTATTATTCATGTCATAAGAAATGATGAATGGATAAGCAGTCCCTTTTCGAGATCCAATGTCTTTTGAGTAGGTTCTTCGAAGTTGATCAATCAAAACCTTTTAAACATGTTATGATTAGAGTGAGGACCGTCTCATGGATATCTGTGGCCTTGTGCCACTACCATAAAAAGAACCATGAACACACACAAACGGCACTTGTGTTAGTAGTGTCCATATCTAACTTGGGAGAAAATGAGGTTATTAGATTTATAGAGAAGTGAAACCTATATACTCCCTCCGTCCCAAAATTTAAGTCCACTTTGACTTTTTGACTCGAACTTTGACCTTAAATATTTTCGTTTGTATTATATAACACTTGATGAAAATTATACCAAATGAAAATACATTTAAAACATAATCTATTTATATATTTTGCATCAAGTATTATGTAATACAAACAAAAATATTTAAGGTCAAAGTTTGGGTCAAAAAGTCAAACTGGACTTATAATTTGGGACGGAGGTAGTAGTGTTTATTTCATAACAACACGCATATATTGATTATTATATTCACACATTGTTATAATACTAAATGACGGACCAATATTTGTGACAAATTAATAAGTTTAAAATTTGATGTTTAGTGCAATTTTACTCCCACATTGAAGAAAGGCAAAAGCAAACGTCTATATATAAGGTTGATAGTTACTCCGGTTGTTGAATTGTTATATGGTTGTACGTTAATACATATGCAATGTTCACTGTACAATCCCGTAAAACCTTTTTTTTCAAAGAGAAAAACGTGACTTCAGTTTTTAACTAAGCGCAATAATATAAGTTGTAAGAAATGTGGATAACTATCAAATTAAAAGTTATATGCAAAGGAAGGGGAATTTATCCATTCAATACACTAGAAGGGTACCCGCGCAATGCGGCGGCGGGTACCCGATGACTATAATATGATTGGAATAAATGAAATAAAGGTTAAAGTTGTAAAAATTTGAATTAAAATAAAATAAACCCACTAAAAATATAAAAACTAAAAACTAATAAAAATATATTAAAATGGATGTTGAATTAAAGAGCATAAAATTTTAGAAAATATGATGAAATTAGATTATAATATAAATAAGTAGATAAAAAGATATTTTAATTTTAAAATAAAGATGAATTTTTAGTTGAGAAGTGACACATGTTATTTTATAATTGGAGCTCCTTATCTTAATTTGGTGATTAGGAGTTAGGCTTAGAGTTTGTTAGAAGTTAGGCTTGGAGTTTGTTAAGAAGTGACACATGTCATCTCATGATTGGAGCTCCTTATCTTAATTTTAAGCCTTCTAAAATTAGAAGGCTTAATTTTTAAGCCTTCTAATTTTAGAAGGCCTAAATGCATTATAAAGTAGTATAGACTAGAAGTCGTAATTTTCATTGGTGGTATTGGTAGTGAGTTTCTTTGTGGTTGTTTGAACCTTTTAAACATGTTATGATTAGAGCGGGGACCGTCTCATGGATTTCGTTGGCCTTGTGCCACTATCATAAAAAGACCCATAAACACACACAAACGACACATGTGTTAGTAGTGTCCATTCTAACTTGGGAGAAAACGAGGTTATTAGATTTATAGAGAACTGAAACCTATGTAATGTTTATTTCATAACAACACGTATATATTGATTATTATGTTCACACATTGTCATCTATACTACTTATAATAGAGGAATGAATCTCTCTCCCCATGGTCTTAAAATTAAGACTTACAAAATACAAAGACTATTGCACAATACACAATGCACTCAATGATCTTTCTCATCAATCTTAATTTTAAGACTTACAAGTCTTAAAGCTTAATGTACAAAATACAAAACACTATTAATGTGGTCAATATATTTAATGTAGTCAATTAATTAATAGATCAATAAATACAATTAATGCAGTTATTAAAACACCCCTTACACAAGAAGTACAAATTATCAAGCATATAGTACAACAAACTTAAACACAATTCGTGCATTAAATGTCACTAATACAAATAATAAAGCACATTATACAAATATTCAAACTCAAACGGGCAACGGGCCAAATGCTCCCGAGCCCGAACGGGTACAGTCCAAACGGGGTCGAGCCTGAAAGGGCACGGGCCAAACGGGGTCGAGCTCGAACGAGAACGGGCCAAACGGGCTCGAGCCCGAACGGGCACGGACTAAACAAAATTTTTGATCTTCGTAAATTTGTTGTAAAAAAGAACATAATAAACTAAAATACATGATTCACCGAAAATTTTTATTTCAGGGTACCCGCCGCCGCAACGCGCGTGTACCCTGCTAGTCTACACATGTTACTATAATTAGTAATTCATATAATTAAGAAAAGAAACATAATGTACAACACTTTAATGCACATAATTTTTAGACGTACAAGACAAGAAGCATAGTGTACACCACTTTAATGCACATATTAAAAAAAACAAAATACCACATTAATGATATTTAATATAGTCAATTAATTAACTGATTAATAAATACAATTAATACAGTTATTAAAACACCCCTAACATAATAAATACAAATTATCAAACATATTGTACAACCAAATTAAACACAATTCTGCATTAAATGTCACTAATACAAATAATATTATACAAATAATATTCAAGCCCGAACGGGCAATAGGCCAAATAAGCTTGAGCTTTGACCACGATAGAGATTTATATGATTTAGCTTTGTGTTGTTGATATTTGAATCGATCCTCAGTTAATCGGGAAATATAGCACACTGCATCTGTGTGACGTATGCATACAGTCATAAAACTGACCGTTAATTGTCTCTTAATTTACTTGCAGGTGTTACTACTTTTCCGGCCATATGCTACATATTCATTACCCTAATTATATTCATTACCCCCAAATTCATTACTTCCGATTCAAAAATGGCTCGCTAATGATGCAGCTCGGGTTTCATTTGTTTCATTTTTAAATTGGTAGTTAAATCGGTCCAGTTGCAGCAACTAGGGTTTGAGTTTCAAATCAATAATTAAATCGGTCATCGATCAAATTGCAACAGCTACGCATTAAAGGTATAAAACTATTAATATGCATTTATTTAAGTATAGTAAAAGTGTATCTCATACCCTTCACCAAATGTAGGTGAGGTTCATCCTTGTTATGTTTCCCTATAGTTTAGATTGAGATGTTTAACAATAGCTGACTAATAGAGCATGTTGGAATTATATAACATGACTAATTATAAATATAAACAATAAACATCAAGCACAAATGCAGAAGCGTAAAGAACATATAATGAATAATTAATTAACTAAAACATATATTATGCGTACCTTTTTTATTCTAGCCTAACAAGAATCAATTCGACAAAACTAGCAATTGAGATGAACCCTAATTAAGGTTTATAGAATTATAAGAATTACCCCTTACCGTTTTGTAATTCAATCCAAGATACAATCAATAGTGTGATTGTACCACGTTCTTGTACACACGTACTATTAATGAATTAAAGTAAATGCTAGTTTAAATAACACAAAACAATTTGTTTATGAAAAACAAAAGTAATCGATCCTATGGTGTAGGATCCGATCGGTTGGAGTAAAAGAAACCAAGAAAACAATTTTAGGGTTTAAGTATTGTGTACAAGAGATACAAAATAATTAACCATATGTTTGTTTATATAGGATGACAAAACTTGGTGAACAAGTTGGGATTGGGTTGGGTTTACCCCTAGCCCATCGAATTTAGTAACCCATAAAGGGTTTCTAGATCTTTCTTGTTTCCTATTTTTCATCTATAGTCCTTTCCATATTCTACTTAACGACCGTTAGTCCATTACAATTAATTACTTAACGCTCGTTAGTTGTTTTGTGTAATTAATAACTAAATACAACATTTTATATTTAATTATTATAACTTTAATTCTCATACGTAAAGTGTGCAATCCCGTGGTCTTGAGTTCGATCCTAACACACATCTATTATTTTATGTCCTAGCACAACTCAAGTAAGGTCTCTTGGAAAAACCTTTTAATGATTTCTCATTATTATTATTCTTTTGTTTCTAATACCATGTTAAATAAAGATATGGATCTAAGTCATTCTTTATTCAACTATTCTGTTTCTCGTTGTTAGTGATTGAGCAAGATTACCAAATCTTCTGAACATATTCATGGGAGATCTTGAGCATTGCCATGCAAACATCTTGTCAACCCTACGAGGGACCCAACAGTATTAAACTCCAAAATAAATATGAATGAACAAATTCTATCTTGACTACAAGAATAACCCATGAACTTTGCAACACTTCAGGAAACAACCCTTATGACTACCAGTTACGTATAGCGTTAAGTTGTTCCACAGAAGTGCACTACATTCATGACACTTATCCGGTATCTCAAGTTTGAGGATAACTATTTATGATTTACTTAATAACAATATCCATAAAGTAAATTCATGTAGTTGGGATAAGTCCTATATTCAATTCATTGAATATCATCTGAAATTGATATGCATTCTCATCAATATACTTTCAAGTATATTCTACCATATCTATCAGAATTGTCTTAGTTTAATGATACTCCCATATCATTAATTGACAATGGACGATTTAGAATAAATAAATTTATTCACGGATTAAACATGCAAATATAGGATACAATATATTATAAAATTAAACATACCAAGTATTTGATTTATTATAATAATTGTTTAATATCCTTTACCCAAATACCAAATACATCAATGCATGAAAATTCCAGTTGATGAATTATGCCTCAAGTAATGACAATCATACTTGTTGACAAGGCATACATCAACCAACTTGATCTATCGTAATTTTAAGAATACTTATTTCAATAATTCAATTAGTGAAGTCCTTGTATGTATGCATTCACCAATCCACATAATAATTCATAAAGTGTGAGACATCCTCTATCACCAATTTATTAAACTTTCAAACATATTTAAGTTTAAAGTATTCTTATTCTTTTAATGTATAATGCAACTGTGCTTTTAGTAGCACAACTAGTTCACATGGCCATTAACAAGGATAAACTCCTACCATGACTAGTATTGAGTGTCATCTCAACTAAACCAGCATCATTGTATACAAACAACAATATGCTCATTAAAACTCCGTAAACTTTAATATCTTATTGTGTAATGTATGATGTCTTCCAAACTTTCAAGTTTGTAATTGACATATTGTTCATCCATAGAATCTAGGAGCAATTCCAGGATGAGGATGTAATTCTATCAGAATATTCATTACACAAGTTATCTAATAACTTTTAGTTAGATATCAATGTTGTCAAATCACTTTTTTTTCAAAAATGATACAACAATTTTAATACACAACATGATGTACATGATGAATCTAAAGGTTAAACTTAGATTTTATTCGTGTTCTATCTTGTCAAAAAAAAATAGTTATCCATTTCCCAAATGATATATCATGTTTTATTAGAATCATTTATTTTACTGCACATGTTTATTAAACATATATTCCAAGGTTGTATGTTTTAATTCTTAAATCTTACAAGTAAAGTTTCATTCCAATCTAAGACTTAATATTTAACTTACAAGGAATGTTACTTCCTATATGTTATACAACATATAAGATTTAAAACCTTAACATAATACACCCACTAGCTTTCAGGAATACTTAAAATTTATCTTATTTCAACTATAAATCAAAACTAGGATTTAATAATTGAAGATAAGAATAATTTCATAGATGCATGCATTTATCCATTCATGAATTATTGCACTTCGTACACATCTAAAGATTATATGAATTCAAAAAAAATCTTTCGATTACTTACCGTCCTCGCTCAAGTAATTTCTCAAGAAAGAGTTTTGATATTCTATTGTCATATTTCATATTAATGAAACCAACTATGACAATTATCATCTTTATATATTTAATCTGTCTTAGGAAAGAATATTCAATCACAATTAATTGGTTAAATATGATTAATAATCTTGTCATAAAACATGCATTAAATATGTGTACCATTTTATCCATATGATTTCTATACAGAGATTTAAACCACTAGATTTTTCCATCTCTTTGAAGAAACTCATCTTCATTCTCTAGTCTAACTATTAAGATAAACCAAATTTCCAAAAATTGATTATCTTTATGGACAACATCTTTAACATTCACAGTATGAGTAATTTACCCAATTCAATATTTGGTAATCCATCATAATGATTATCAGGTTTACTATAATCCTGTAACTCATATTTCTCAGCATATAAGTCTAATATCTGAGATATCCTTGCAGATCTATGAATGAAAATTCTATCATCTTGAGGTTAACATTTAATATCTAGCCTCATCATGATATTTACTAGTGTATTAAGAAGATTATGTATCTTGTAATTTTATCTTTCAAGATAAAAAAAACTCCCACTTGCCTTTTGTAATATATAGACTGTCTATATATACTTAGCAATTGAAAAACATAACAAGTTAACGTCTTACTTTATCATTGCAAAACTACACTCTCCCACTTGTGCATGGAACAACATCATGTAGCAGATAAACAACACAACATATGTTTGTTTATGTGACCAATATGATCGTGTCATTGATATTAGCATAACTAGTAGATGTAGAACCACTTCATTGTCTAGTAAGGAAACGTACATGACTATCTGATAGGTAGAAACCCACTAAAGACCTGCTTGCCACACTGGATCCAAATTCGACCCAAGAATCCAGTCAAATGGGCCACGAGTGGGTCAATATATTCAAGCAGACCTCATCACTACTTGCGTGCAGGCTTTTGTTCCATGTGTGCTACATAGCAAGTCTTTTAAATTCCCAGTCATTTTTTATTTCTTTTTTTATTTTTCATTCTATTGACTATCTTAAAGCAGTTACTTACTTTTCCCTAAAATGTAGCTACATGGGATAGTTTTGGTTCTCCTTTATTTAGTATGTAAGACAATGTGAATGAATGACAAAGGCAGTTATTGATTACCAAAATTTCTGTCTCTTTATTTTAGAGATTGTTATTTCCATTGCTATTCTAGTTCTTGGGCAGGATTAGAAGGTGATCTTGGAGACCAATTTTGGAAATATCGTGGAGTAACTGTTTCGGATTTGCATGTTGGAATTGCCTAGCGAGTCCGTTGGGTGGTGAATCTGTAGCGCAGAGGAATCGTTCTTGTTGTTTTTCTTATTTTCAAGTTATATCGGATCCAAAGTGATAAGTTTTTGGCTATCATTTGGTATCAGAGCCATGGATACCCGAAGCTCTAGTGATTTGAAGAAAGCTATCAAGAACCTCGAAGCAGAGAAGAAGACGATGGCTGAACAGATAAAGGCTATGCAAGAGCAGATCCTTGAACTCTCAATGAACCGTCAAGATGAAGATGACACCGAAACTGGTGGTTCAGGAGTTAATCATAGAGGACTTGGAACATGGCATTCCAACGATATTAAAGTCGAGATTTTTGAGTACGATAGGAAACTCGATCTAGACGAGTTTGTGGAGTGGTTACGAACGGTAGAGTGTGCCTTCGATTATAAGGAGACGACTGAGGAGAATAAAGTTAAATTCGTGGCCATGAAATTTCGAAAATATGCTTCCACTTGGTGGGTCAATACGTGTACGAAGCGAGAGCATATGGGAAAGCCAAAGGTGAAGGACTGGACCAAAATGAAATGTTTGATGAAACAAAAATTCCTACCTTCGTACTATATCCAGACGAGTTTTTCTCAACTGCACCATCTCAAGCAATACCAAAGACTAGCAGAGGAGTATTCTCGGGAATTTGAGTATCTACTTATGAAGTGTGACCTGCCGGAGGATGATCCACAGAATTTGGTTCGCTATCTAGGTGGACTAGATCCCCGTGTTGTTAAAGTTGTGGAACTCTATCCATACTCGACCCTAGATGAATTAACTCTACTGGCCCACAAGGTAGATAATCAGCAGAGAATCAAAGGCAAAGTAGAAGCTGCTCGAACCTATTCGAAGCCAACAATTCCAACTAAATCACCCACATCCCACAAAACTTCCATTGTTTCTGAGAACACTCCAACCCCCACCAGATCTCCTCGAAGGTGTTTCCGATGTCAAGGACTGGGTCGCATTGCTTCTGAGTGCCCAAATAAGAAGATGGTTACTTTAGCTAAGTTTGCGGAGGGAGACAACTCTTACGCGGTTGACCCATCCATAGAATCAGTGGTCATGATCGATCATGTTGAAGAAGAGGTGGTGGGACCGGATGAAGGAGCTTTCCTTGTTGTTCGATGAACACTCAGTAACACCCCTGATCGGGCAGAACTCCTCCAACGAGACGCTATTTTTCACACCGGTTGTGCCATTGCTCAAAGGGTTTGCACAGTGATTATTGACGGTGGCAGTTGTACCAACGTGGCATCGCAAACCTTGGTCACCAAATTGAACATGATAACCGAACCCCATCATTCTCCTTATGTAATTCATGAACCAAGGTAAAGGAATACATGTAACTCATCGCACTTTTTTATCTCTTAGTATTGGCAAAGTCGTATGAAGATCAAATTTGGTGTAATGTTATTCCCATGGATGCTTGCCATGTACTGTTAGGTCATCCATGGTCTTTTGATCGTCGGGTGATGCATGATGGCTATTAAAACACTTATTTCTTTAACCATAATGATCGAAGAATCGTCCTTACTCCCATGTCCCCAACCTCCACACCATTAAAAACTAGCCTTTGAGTACTCTGTTGAAATCTGAACAACATGAGTTTTATTCCATTAAAGACTTCATACTTTTGGGTCTTGATGAATCTGACCTAAGCCACCAGCCACCTTGCACCCTCAAATCCAGCCACTATTACAATCCTATAACCATGTGTTCTCCGCTGAAATTCCTTTCGGATTGCCCCCTCTTTGTACTATCCAGCAAGATTGATTTAATTCCCAGATCGGTACTACCCAATAAACCTGCCTACCGTTCTAACCCCCAAGAAACCGAAGAGATGAGAAAACAATTTGATGGGCTGTTGCAAAAGGTGATTATACGCAAATCACTTAGTCCTTGTGTCGTTCGCACTATCCTGGTACCTAAAAAGAATGGTGAATGGAAAATGTGCATGGATAGCAGATCAATCAATAAAATCACTATCAAGTACCGTTCCTAATTCCTCGAATGAATGATCTGTTGGATGAGCTCTATGGTGCTACCGTGTTTTCTAAGACTGACTTAAAGAGTGGCTATCATCAAATTCGAATTTATGAAGAGATGAATGGAAGACAGCTTTCAAAACAAAGGAGGGGTTGTATGAGTGGCTTTTCATGCCGTTCGGTTTGTCTAATGCACCAAGTACCTTCATGCGTTTGATGAACCAGGTGCTAAAGCCTTTTTTGGGAAGGTTTGTAGTAGTTTATTTTTATGATATCCTGGTCTTTAGCAGAACCGAACATGACCATCAGTTTCACCTTCAACAACTGTTCGAGGTTTTGGATCAGAAGAGGCTCTATGGGAATCTAGACAAGTGTGAGTTTTTCACAAATCAAGTAACTTTTCTTGGTTATTTAGTTTTTGCATAGGGCATTCAAGTAGAAGAAAGAAAGGTTCAAGCAATTCGGGATTGGCCAGTTCCCCAATCCATTCAGCAGGTGCGAAAAGTTTTCATCGGCTAGCTTCCTTTTACCGGCGTTTTGTGAAAAATTTCAGCACTCTTGGAACCCACAACCACAAGCTACATTTGAAGAGCTCAAGAATCAATTTTTTTTGGTCTCCACTTTTGGCCCTCCTGTGTTTTGAAGAAGTTTTTGTGGTCGAATGTGATGCTTCAAGAGTGGGAATTGGGGCTGTTTTATCACAATTGGGCTGGCCGATTACCTATTTCAGTGAGAAACTCAACGATGCAAAGCAACGTTATTCGACTTATGACAAGGAGTTTTATGCTATAGTCCGGGCTCTGGATCATTGGCAGCACTACTTGATTTCCAAGGAGTTTATTCTACATTCAGATCATGAGGCACTAAAGTATATTCAAGGACAACACAAGTTACACTCCTGGCATGCAAAATGGGTGGAGTATTTACAAGCATTCACTTTCACTATTAAGCATAGGTCAGGGAAATTAAACAAAAGGGCTGACGCCTTATCTCGTAAGTATGCCTTGGTTAATTCATTACATCCGAAAGTTGTTGGACTCGAACTCCTTTCGCAAAACTATCCTAATGATCCTGATTTTGGAGCGCTATTTTCAAGCTGCCAATTGCATGCCACACGTGACTATCATCTCCATAACGGGTATCTTTTCAAATGAAACCGATTATGTGTTCCCAGAAATACCATTTGTTTGTTACTAATTAAAGAGACTCATGCGGGTGGGTTAGCCAGACACTTAGGTGTTGACAAAACCCTCAACATGTTACAAATTCATTTTTTTTGTCCCAAAATGGTGCAAGATGTAGAACATTATGTCAAGCGCTGTTTACCCTGCCATCGTGCTAAAAGTCATTTGTCTCCTCATGGTCTGTACATGCCGGTACCAGTACCTAATGCACCCTGGGAAGATGCCAGCCTCGATTTCATCGTCTGTTTGCCATGAACACAACGCCAGAAAGATTCCATTATGGTAGTGGTCGATCGTTTCTCTAAAATAGCTCATTTCATCGCATGCCATACCACCTTTGATGCTGTCCAGGTAGCTGCTCTTTACTTCAAAGAAATTGTTTGACTCCATGGCATTCCTTGTTCAATGGTTAGTGACAGGGACGTCAAATTTCTGAGTCATTTTTGGGTAACCTTATGGCGGAAAATGGGAACTAAACTAAAATTTAGTACTGCTAGTCACCCCCAAACCAATGGGAAGACGGAGGTTACTAATCGTACTCTCGGATCTCTACTGAGATCGCTCATCAAGACTAATCTGAAACGGTGGGAAGAGTTACTACCTCAGGCTAAATTTGCTTATAATCGCGCCCTAAACAAAACTACTGGTCGTAGCCCTTTCATGGTTGTTTACGGTGTGAATCCGGCTACTCCTTTGGATCTTGTTGTCCTTGATACGTCTTCTAAATTCCATCAAGAAGCTAGTGATCGTGCAACAGATATTAAGGCCTTACATCAGCTCATTCATGACAAAATCAGCAAGTCCAATGAACTCATTAAGTACCGTCATGATAAAGGGCGCAAGCACATTCTGTTTCAACTGGGAGACTTGGTTTGGGTTCACATTTGGAAGGGTCGTTTTCCTGCCAAGCGTCGCTCCAAGCTTAGCCCCAGATCTGAAGGCCCGTTTAAAATCCTCACCAAGGTGAATGACAACGCCTACAAATTCGATCTTCCAGGGACTCCTGCAGCAGCGGCTACATTCAATGTTACTGATATTTAACCTTACTATGATCTAGATGATCCTATTCCAAGTTTGAGGGCAAACTTTCTTTAAGCTCACTAAAGACCTGCTTGCCACACTGGATCCAAATTCGACCCAAGAACCCAGTCGAATGGGCCACGAGTAGGCCAGTAAAATTCAATCAGGCCCCATCACTACTTGATTGTAGGCTTTTGTTCCATGTGTGCTACATAGCAAGTCTTTTAAATTCCCAGTCACTTTTTTTTTTCGGTAAACAATAACTGCCTTTCTCATTCATTCACATTGTCTTACATACTAAAGAAAGGAGAACTAAAACTATCCCACGTAGCTACATTTTAGGGAAAAGTAAGTAACTGCTTTGAGAAAGTAAATAGAATGAAAAATAAAAAAGAAATAAAAAAATGACTGGGAATTTAAAACCTGTTTGCCACACTGGATCCAAATTCGACACAAGAAACCAGCCAAATGGGCCACGAGTGGGTCAGTATAATTCAATCAGACCCCATCACCACTTGAGTCCAGGCTTTTGTTCCATGTGTGCTACATAGCAAGTCTTTTAAATTCCCATTCATTTTTTTTATTTCTTTTTTATTTTTCATTCTATTGACTATCTCAAAGCACTTACTTACTTTTCCCTAAAATGTAGCTACGTGGGATAGTTTTGGTTCTCCTTTCTTTAGTATGTAAGACAATGTGAATGAATGAGAAAGGCAGTTATTGATTACCAAAATTTCTGTCTCTTTATTTTAGAGATTGTTATTTCCATTGCTATTCTAGTTCTTGGGCAGGATTAGAAGGTGATCTTGGAGACCAATTTTGGAAATATCGTGGTGTAACTGTGTCGGATTTGCATGTTGGAATTGCCTAGAAAGTCCGTTGGGTGGTGAATCTGTAGCGCAGAGGAATCGTTCTTGTTGTTTTTCTTATTTTCAAGTTATATCGGATCCAAAGTGATAAGTTTTTGGCTATCGCTATCATTAAAAACATAAGTGTCTACAAGTGGAAAGTAATTATCTTAAAACAATCTAGAGATAATCTGAGGTACTACCAATATGACAAAGCTTGTAACTCCCACTGAATTAGAGATCATTACATTAATTCCTTATTCAGTAATAAGAACACAATGCTCCAACTGGATTTTACAACATGGTAAGTGTTTCATTAACCATTGAAAGAAAATATTGTGCTATTTACTTCCGTACACCTTTGAGAAAGTCCATACATAACAATTACTTATGTACTAAAAGAGTGTATTCTACTATGTAGATGGTGGACTATCATCAACGCTATTAACTTGAAAATTGGGCATGCAAGTTCTTTCTTAATGGATCTACCATTTCAACAATTGTATGTAGTACCTTTAAATGGTCAAAACAGAACAACTAGATAAATTATGCTAGTTTGCCTTTTACCAATTTTTCGGTAAATCAGTCTAGCTTCTAATTTAATAACTCAGAAAATATGCAATTTTCTTAGTTATTAAAATTTGCTTATGAGTTATGTATTTAGAATTTAGACAATTCTAATATTCCTATCATACATTTCTCATTCATGAAAAAGAATATGATCGAATCTCACTCTTTCTTATGAAAAGAGGATTAGGTTTATTCTTTTTGTAAAGTTGACTCTATTAAAAACCCTTACAGGTGTAGATCAATTTACCAATAGAAAAATAACCCACGTTTTCGGTTTAATGTTGCATTAATACATTTAAAGAATTAGCAAAATTCAATATTAGTATTTTCAATAATTAAACTTTTCAAGAAAATAAAATCCCCAAGGTAATATTCATATAACCATAGAATTTTCTCGAAAACTAGGATCCAAATTATCATAGCTCCATTACATCAGTTGATCTGCTAGTAATGAAAGCACATAATAAGGTAATCTGTCGAACAATAATTGGCAAACAATTTCCAATTCCTAAATCATTATGGGATTTACATTACCAAACAGTATTGCAAATGTAAACATGTTTTATCCCCATCTTGTGCCTTGAGTACAGGTCTCACTTACTACTCAATTTAAGTCGTCTAACTTAAAGAACTGCAAATGTGTCCATGTGAGGTATGACTCAACATGAATATTTACCTTTCCATCACAATCTCGCCAAGTTCTTACATGACGTAAATTGCAACTTCAAGTGGTCCTTTAACTAGATGACACTAACTTAATTTTAAAGGGTACTAGTTTTGATTTATGGGGTCAAATCAAATATGTACAAAGATGTCATGCAATCATCTTGTAGCATAAATTTTAATAAAAAAATATTTTTATTAACCATTTCATAAAGATTAAATTTAACAAAGTTTTGATTGAGGTATTGGGTTCACCAAACAAAGAATTTACCTTTGATTATCGTCCATTATATCGTACTTTTGCATAAGTCCATAGACTTAGTGTTTCGGATAATTGCAACAAAGTGGCAAATGAAATTAAAACTAATTCGCCCTTAAGATGATTTTGTACATAAAATAGCCTACTTGGTAACTCTAATTTGACGCACAAAGTAGCGGAAAATTTGGTCAGCACGAAGCAATTAACCTCCTTCTTTCGTGTCACAATTTAATGCATTTCCCTCCTTATACCCCTCTTATAGTTTGTCAAAATTGGATGAGCCATTCTCACTATTTGGTACAAATTCATCACTCAATTAAACTATTGAAATTTTAACTCTTAAAAAACAAATCAAATTTCACCATTGTTTAGTCCAGTTTATTTTTCTATTCATGAAATTAGTCTTTGCTTAAAACTTGTCAAACATAATAAACAAACAAGTAACAAATAAAAAATAAACAACTAAAATAATGTGCACATAACTAACAATTACTCCATCCGTCTCATATTATAAGTCCATATTGCTATTTTGTTTTGTCCCAAATTATTTTTCCATTTTATATCCCAACCAATCAAAAGAGACTTTAGTGGAGAGAAAAATATTTGATTGGTTAGTAGAGTAGTTAATGGGAATTTATTAAACTTTGTGCAAAATGGAAGTGGACTTATAATTTGGGACGGAGGGAGTAGTATGCATAAACATGTAGCCACATGCAACTTATTTGATAAAACCTATTAATAATCAATTCTAGGTAAAATTATGTATATGTCAACTAGAGCTTTCACTTACTATGGCAAGTGAGCCACATACATCGATAAATCGATTGCGTAATCCATAGTCAAACATATAGTACCAAATTGCACATAATTGATTCATTAATATTATTGAGGTATTCCCTTATTCTAGATTTTTCAAAACAATAAACATGTGTATAAATAACTTAACAATTAATAATTCAAGCAATAATCCATGACAAATATGCATGTCTCATCATGGATACAACATAACACTTACTCAATTAGTCACAAGATCGCATACAATTCCATGTCACATAACAATTATTCACGAATTAATTCACTTTACATATATACAGTTCTAGGTTTAGATATCACTTAAGAAAACAATTTTTATAAACCCTAAAAAAATTTGGATTGACCTAAAAAAGAATTAATGGGTCGACATAATATTTTTTAAAACCAATTAGGGCAAAAGCCCTAACCCTAAAAATGAGGGTTTTCAAACAATAACCAAAACCCTAGAATTAATCATATCAAACGCAATACAATATCCGTTTTTTACGTGTTCAGTAATTAATTACTCATCAAACCAAGCTCGTGATGCCACTCTTGGAATTATATAACATGACAACTCATAATATAAACAATAAACCTCAAGTACATATGCGGAAACGTAAGGAACATATAATGAATAATTAATTAACTAAAACATAAAAGTATGTGTACTTTTGATTCTAGCTAAACAAGAATCAATTCCAATCAACTCTTCAATTAAGATGAACTCTAATTAGGGATTATAAGGATTATTGGAATTACCCCTTACCGTTTTGTAATTCAATCCAAGATACTAACAATAGTATGTTAGTATCATGTTCTTGTACACACGTACTAATACCAAGTAAACGTTTATGCTAGCAATTGAAAACACAAAAAACAATTTGATTGTAAAAATCAAACCAATCGAACCCTTAGGGATGTTTGTTGATCGGCTAAAGAACAAAGAAAGAAAACACAAGTTTTAGGGTTATGTGTATGCACAAGAGATAAGAAAAAAAATAACCCCAAGCCTTGCTTATATACTAATGAAAACTTGGTGTTCAAGTTAGATTAGGATTAGGAAACCCATAAGGGTGTGCTAGATCTTTCTTGAGTTACCAAATTCCATTCAAGTCACTTTCCTTATTTTACTTAATGACCGTTAGTTCATTACATTTAATTATTTAACGTTCGTTAGTCGTTTTGTGTATTTAATAAATAAATATAACATTTTATTAATAATTATTAATCATTTACTCTTCATAAGTAAAGTGTGCAATCCCGTGATCTCGAGTTCGATCCTAACACATGACTACTAATTTATGTCATAAACTAACAAACGGTGTAGTGTGGTTGTTTTCTTGTTTATGTGTACCTTTTCTTGTTTTTGTGTACCTTTTCGTATTGAAGTAGTTACGTTTGCCCATCATAGTATCGACTACCATGTGTAATGTGTTGTGTTTATTACTAAAGAGTTTTAGCTCAGTTGGTATCCACCTCTGAAAACCTCGTGGGCTTACTGGTGAGATTTTATGGATAAAAGGTCATGGGTTAGAGTCTCGCTCGTGCTCACTCCAGGTGGTGCCCAACTGAGACAGGAGAGTTGTCGAAACTATTCCTTGTGAGGATACGGCTGGTGCCAAAAGGCACAAGGAATTAGGGTGTTCCCACCAAACTACACCTTTTTGTGGAATGTGTTGTGTTTCCTTACGCATTAGCATGCCTCTTCCTTATGCCCCAATATTTTGAGTCAATAGTTTTGTCTTTGATTCCAGGTGTTGAAATACTAAACGATAGCTATACCATCTTAGTCATTTTGTAACAAACTACATACGCTGATACATTGCATTTCATAGAAGTTGAGTTACAAATACTAAACAATAACTCAGGGACTGTTACATAGCAATAGTGTAGATTTGCCATAAATCTAATTATCGTCAAATATGTTAGTGGCCCGTAATTGGCTGCTTTTGACCGTTCATACATAAAACAAGAAAATTACATTCAAGATACGTAAAGGTCAAGTGTGACTATTAAGTTTAAAAAGTCTGAATATGTACATGTACGCCTACAATTGTAAACTAAAGCGACTTCTAATTTTCAAGTAAACAAAAACTTCAAACACTACTAATGTTAGTGACATCTACATTGAAGTTTTGAACTTTTGAAGTATAAAAAATTGGGCTAATGGCACGATAATGAATCATGCTTGTCACTTGCGCCTTTTATATGTATCGAACAATTTGTTTTGCTATTCTATGTACTAAATTTGATTTTATTGTATTTTTTGTGTGTTTTATGACCATTTTGCCTATTATTGTTTTGCTACTATATGTATCATAGTTGTAATAAAGTAAAAAAAAAAAAAAAAAATCAAGTTTAGTACATAAAATAGCAAAAATAACTATTCGATGCATATAAAAGGTGCAAGTGACAGGTATGATATATTACGGTGAGATTAGCCCTAAAGAATATGAGTGACTCTTGAAGATATGAAGTTTTGAACTTCAAAACTTATAAATGGTTGATAACTGTATATACTGGTAATGGTCAATTTGCTACATGTTGTAAAAATCTGAAAGAGTAAATTACATAAATGATCACTATGCTTTGTCCATTTTTCACATATAGTCACCGAAGTTTTTTTTTTGACATACATGATCACTGAAGTTTCAAATCGTTACAAATTCAGTCCATTTCGTTACATAAATAGTCCCTGAAGTTTCAAACTACAATGACCATTTATGTAATGAAATTGAAACCTGGGTGACTAGATTTGTAATAGTTTGAAACCTTAATGACTGACTTTGTCAAAAAAAAGTTCAGTGACTAAATGTGAAAAAATGGACAAACCACAATGATGAGATATTTTACCTTTTAATATGATGTTGCTAAGTTATTTTCGTAAATTGAAAACCCTTGTACAAAATAATAGTTATAATATCTGTGCACGCACGATGTTTAAACATAAAATTTTAATTTAATGAAGTATTAATATTGTTATTGTGGTTTTAATGTAGATTATATATATATATATATATATATATATATATATATATATATATATTTTTTTTGAAGTAAATCTAATTCGTGTGTTTAATTTTTATTGTGTATGTTTAAAATTTTGTGGTCGATAATGATCCATATTATTCTCTTTGAGCAGATATAGTATAATTGTATTCTTCCCGAGTTGAAGTCCATTTACCCAACACTTTAGTCCATAACATTCCGATTAAGCTTAAAACTAAAACTAAAAAAGTTAAGAAATAAGAATATTATATAAACAAACAATAATTATTTATTCAGACTTTATAATCACTTCTTAAGTAAGATGTGACAATCAGATTAAGACCCACAACGGCTTAATAAAACTTCTTAAGGATCCTCTAACAAAGGATCTCCTAATTATACGGTATATATATTTAAAAAGTTTATGGACTAAATTCCATAATTATTTATAATAACTATATCATGACGTTTATGGGCAGAATGTTATGACATAGTTAGCGCCAGTATTACATGTAAAAGTGCTTGAAGGGTCGTCATAAGCGTAAGAATAAGCCTTGGGGCAAAGATTCTTGAAAAACCTCGAATAATCTGTTGGTGGGCATGTGTTTGCTGTATTGTGATCTCCAGTGCAACAATATTGTGGCGTGCCAAACTGCACGCATGCACTTTTACATCCAATTGTCGCACCAGATCCATTTCTCACAGCGAACTGAGAAGGGCATTGAGCGTTAATATCAACTGGACAATCCGCTGTTGCACAACCACCTTGTGGAACGATAGAAACCGGTAAATTAAAACCGTCAACAAGACTAACATCATAAAAGTCTTTTCCATCTGAACCTCCTATGGTAAACTCAGCAAGCGTTGTAGGTGGGGCTGCACCAGCACCGTTGCATGCTACTTGACCCGAACCACAGTCTCCGCTGTTACAATGGAATCTGCCACCATCATTTGAACATTCAGATCGAGCCCAGACTCGACCTGACCATGGCGTAGGGATGTTAATATTGTTCGAGGCACCAGATGCCAATTGGAATCCTGTTGTCGACGCTGCTGCTCCACTGCCGGTCAATGTTGCTGGTGCGATACTATATGGACAATTGTTTTTAATGGTGAAAACAGCAGAATGAACACCTGCATGCAAAATCGATTTTATCATAAGCATATATTATGTGCATGACAATATTAGACGTACACTAATTTAGCGAGTAACAAGGACATCATATGTTTGCTTTTTTAGTTTGTTTTATTAAAAAAGACATGCATGCATATAATAAAAGTACGTAAAGCTTTACCATGTATCAAGTTGATGGCTAGAAGAAGAGCATAGGCGAGTTGATGAAATTCCATGTTTGTAAAATATGTTATTGTGATGAAAAACTCACAATACGAGTTTAGGTTTTATAGGTGGAAGAAGATAACGATATTTGATTACATGTCGACATATATATCTTAATTTGACTTAATCAACGCTGAATGTAGAAAAAGATATCATTTAACCAACGTAAACGTTAGCAAATATAGATTTGACATTCGACTAGTCGCATATTTTTGCTCTAGCTTAGATTGAATTCAAGTGTAGGAGTTGAGCTTGATGTCATTGAAAATCATGTCTTTTCTCGGTTTTCAGATGCCAAGACCATCTCGTTTCTATATCTCCAAAGAACCCATAGAGTCATTTGAACCACGAAATCAAAGAATTTGATTTGGTTGGGAGGCAATTGTATCCGGTCCGCCAAAGCTTATTGCATCATTAAGGCTTGAAATATTGGAGATACGTAAACCCCATCAATTAAGAACCTCCAACCAAGTTGACTTAGCAATGCAACACTCAACAATTATGATGATGATGATTTTGGCCTCTCTTCTACACAATTAAAGGCTGCTGGAATTCAAGACTTTTGTCTCAACTAAGTTGTTCTATATTTTTTGCATAAAATTTTCTGATGTATATTATTTCATGCTGGTTTTGGTTTAGTAGTCTAATTGGTTGTAGCTAGTTGTCATTTATGGTCCGTCATAAATGATTTGTGGTTGTGTCACGCGATTGCTTGCAGTTAATGTGGTACTTCAGCCACATTCCATTGTAATTAAACGATTTTTTTAGAGTAATATATTTTACCGGGTGGAATACCCTTTACCCAAAAATGAAACACTCAACAAAGATGTGGTCCTCTCATTCGAGGTTGTCGTTACAAATGGGGCAAAGGACGGAATCATGATCAATGCCACGTTTGTCAAGATTAAGTCTAGTGGCAAGCCGACCTCCTATGAAGTATTCGCCATGATGAGATGTTTACTTTTGATGGGAGAATATTGTTCCAACTATACTGAACCGTGGGAAGAAGGCATGTGGTCTTGGATATATGAATACGGATAAGAACGCACATCCACTTGTCTGAATCGTTTGTGTGAATAACAATCTGTGTAAAAATGCAGTTCAATAAGCATTTCATTATCTCTTTTATTGTTGATGATCTATGTTACATAGTACTACCTCCGTCCCATTTTTATTGTCCCCTTTGACTTTGACCAGTCTTTCTTGTTCAACTTTGACCAATAATATATTTATTTGTTTTATATAATACTTGATCAAATTTATACCAAATGAAAATACATTTAAAACATAATATATTCATATATTTTTCATCAAGTATTATATAACACAAACAAAAATAATTATGGTCAAAGTTAAAGAAGAAAGACTAAAAAAGTCAATATGGGACAATAATTTTGGGACGGAGGGAGTAATTTTTAAGTTACCAATGTTAACAAAAATGGCGTATATAAGATAAAGACATAAGTGAAATTAATCATGTAAATTATAGATTGTTTGTTATCTGAAAAGAATCACACCTAAAGATCTTTGCAATGGATGCCAAGTGCAAAAGGAAACATAAAATTTTCGGATTAGCTGACGTTTGACGTCGGTTGGATGAATGTAGCATACCTTCTTACGAATTTTGCGATAGCTATGGTTTTCATATTGTTGTAGTCTTAATTGGGTTTAGTTGATAGCAACGAGGTGATTCATTACTCTAAGCGATGTTGTTAAAACCGTGTTGATGTCAAGATCATCAAAAGAACACATAAAATTCCTCCGATCGATAATGTCGAAATCATGTCGTACATCTTTACATCGTTCCTACCGGAGAATATAAAGGAAATGATGGTTGGTGAAAAAATTCGTCACTAGTGAGCTTTTATGGATTTGTTAAAAATTAAAAAAATAATTATCAAGTACCAATACTAAAAACTTGGTGTTTGTTTCTATTTAGAAGATTACCAACATAAGGGTGGTGGCAACCATGCCTACCACTTTTTTTCATGCCTAGTCATCTACTAATAATATCCCTTCAACTCACCTCATACTAATCTCATACCTAACAATAATTTTTTAGTGGCAACCATGCCTAACTCATACATTTTTTTTTTAAATTATATTAAACAATTTAATAAAATCATAACATTTTATTAATACTTAAAAGAAAATTACATAAACTTAATACTTAATCTAAAAATTGCAATTCCATCCATATTTTGCCGCGAGCTCACGTTTTTTTTCAAGAGTGAACGTTAATATACTTGGGTCGGTTATGTGATCATGCGGTTCATTATAGAACTTCAGCGCCTTCCACATATGTTTTTCTTCCATTAAAGCCATTTTTTGAACCATAATATAATAGAGTTAAAAGTGGATTAAAACGAAGATTTCATTAAAACGATAAATAAATGAACATATTACCTTCTAATTAGTGATTTCTACGATCTCCCATAGAAAAAAACGCTTACGTATACCCTCATTTTTAACATTAATAAGTTCTTCTTTCTCTATAGCACAAGTTAAAGTGCCGTTAAAATAATCATCACCCATCCGATTACGCAAATCAGTTTTGATGAGCTTCATTTTAGAAAAAACATCTTTCAACCGTAGCGGTAGCAACAGGCAAGACTAAAGCCAACTTCAACAACCGATAAACCAGTTGTAATCGGTACCGAAGCCGAAGGAATATCAGTTGTGGATGTAGTTTGAGGTCATTGTGAAGAATCAATCGTGGCATTTTCTCTTGTAGTATCATTATCGTTATCGGGCAAAAGCTTTCTTTTTAGATAACTCCTAATTTTAGCCTACAATAAACAAACTACAAATTTTAGCCCACAATTTCATATCACTATTACATGATTATTAATCCTAACAATTGGTGAAGAATATAAATTATATACGCAGTAAAAAGAAAAAAAATTACTTTAATTCCATAAACGCTTTTAATCAGTGAAAGAAAGACCAAAGAATGACTTCTAATCCCAAATGATTAAACTATTAATTTCAAACAACCAATCAAAACAGGGAAAACATTAAAAGATATAATAAAACAAATGACAGATATATGTTATGACTTCGAGTTACGAACCTGTTTCATATTTGTGGTGACTTTCGGTTCAATTTTGGATTTTGCAAATTGTTAGTATTATGAATAAACCTGTTTAATTAATAAACCTTTTCATCTTTGGGCTTGTGCTTTAATTTATCAAACTTGTTTCATCTTTGTGCTTTTGTCATATTAGGGCTTTTACAAAATTTTATATTTATTTTTTAATTGTAAATATACCAACTAAATAATACTAGACATATTTTGATGCACCGGGTGCATTTAAGATACATTTAGAAAAAATCTATAATTTTTTTCAAAAATTAACATATAGCGAAAAAATCCATGGGGTGCACGTGCACCCGCGGGCACCCCCTTGGCTCCGTCCCTGTCTCCAAAGAACCCATAGAGTTGTTTTGAACCATGACATCAAAGAATTTGATTTGGTTGGGAGGCAATTGTATCTCGTCCGCCAAAGCTTATTGCATCATTAAGGCTTGAAATATTGCATCAACACTCAACAAAGATGTGGTCCTCTCATTCAGGGTTGTCGTTACAAATGGGGCAAAGGACGGAATCATGATCGATGCCACGTTTGTCAAGATTAAGTCTAGTGGCAAGCCGACCTCCTATGAAGTATTCGCCATGATGAGATGTTTACTTTTGATGGGAGAATATTGTTCCAACGATACGTCACCGTGGGAAGAAGGCATGTAGTATTGCATATATGAATATGCATTGTTTGAATCGTTTGTGTGAATAACAATCTGTGTAAACATGCAGTTCAATAATCATTTTCATTATCTCTTTTATTGTTGATGATCTATGCTACATAGTAATTTTTAAGTTACTAATGTTAACAAAAATGTATATAAGATACAGACATAAGTGAAATTAATCATGTAAATTATAGATTGTTTGTTATCTGAAAAGAATTACACCTAAAGATCTTTGCAATGGATGCCAAGTGCAAAAGAAAACATAACATTTTCGGATTAGGTGACGTTTGATGTCGGTTGGATGAATGTAGCATACCTTCTTACGAATTTTGTGATAGCTATATTTGGTTTTCATATTGTTGTAGTTTTGGGTTTAGTTGATAAGCTACGAGGTGGTTCGTTACTCTAAGCGATGTTGTTAAAACCGTGTTGATGTCAAGATCATCAAAAGAACACACAATATTCCTCCGATCGATAGTGCCGAAATCATGTCGTACATCTTTACATCGTTCCTACCGGAGACTATAAAGGAAATGATGGTTGGTGAAAAAACTCGTCACTAGTGAGCTTTTATGGATTTGTTAAAAATTAAAAAAATAATTATCAAGTACTCCCTCCGTCATATTTTTATTGTCCATTTTGACTTTGACCGGTCTTTCTTCTTCAACTTTGACCATTAATATATTTATTTGTGTTGTATAATACTTGATGAAAATTATACCAATGAAAAATACATTTAAAACCCGGCCGATACATTTATATATTTTTCTTCAAGTATTATATAACACAAACGAAAATAATTATAGTCAAAGTTGAAGAAGCAAGACTAAAAAAGTCAATAGGGGACAATAATTTTGAGATGGAGGGAGTACCAATATTATCAAGTACCAATAATAAAAACTTGGTGTTTGTTTCTATTTAGAAGATTACCAACATAAGAGCTTTTTTTCGTATGAGGAAAGTTTAATACAAATCCAATTTTTTCAAAAGATATAATGAACAAATCCTAACCTATTTTTTAATTAAAATAAAAAAAATAAATTTTCACGTTTTTTTTAAAATTAGTTATCTGACAAACTGTTAATGATTACGCGAAAAGAATCATACAATCATGACGATAAATAAATCATCTATTTATAGGGGGGCACTTTTATATACTTTCGATAAACTTTTTTTTTTTGACATTTTTTTGTAAGTGTTGAAATTTACGTCTGGAGAAATCACGTGTAACTTCTCTATACGCAAATTTTAACACCAAAACAAAACTCGAAAAAAAGTTCGTCGAAAATATATCGAAGTACCTATTTACAGAAATATAAAAAAATTCTCGTCCTGATGGTGTATTTTTCGTCGCTTAACGATTTACCGTTTGCAAAATATATATATTTTTTTAAAAGGTTGAAAATGGTGTTTTATTGTAATTTTGATGAAAGATGGACGATGACTATAATCGGTTAATTAGATCTATGAACAATATGAGATCTCTATTGATCTCAACTTCATGCTTTTATCATGGTTCCTTAAAATTATAAATTGCCAATAGCTAGAATTACACCATATGATGGGTTTGCAATACAATATGAATAAAAATGAGACATTCTTTGATTCATACAATAGTGAAGATTGGGAGAATGACAACTCTTTCATTCCTTCATGTAAAAGAGACGTGATGAACTCCTAGAAGAAAGAAAAGTCATGGTTGTATGTATATGTTTAAATTTCAAAAGAAGGGCAAAAATGTAACTTAAGTTGTTGATTAATATCAAAATATGAGTTTTAGATATTAAAATCATTTTTCTATATTTAACTTATTTAATTGGATATGCATTAGTATTTCTAATTTTAATAGTAAGAATATTAACGTAATTTTGATTTTTGCAAGGATATTGATTTGACGTAATAATTATTTTTTTGTTAGTATATAGATGAAATTCTCTTTTTAGCCCTTTGAAGGTTAGTTAATCGAGCACTTGTAGAATTGGGAGTCTTTGAAAACCATAGACAAATCAAACATGATCAATTCACTTCCTAGTCTCCACAGACAAAAACGTCAAGGTCGTGTTATGGAAAATTGAAAATGTGGAAATGTTGCATTCTGGAAAACTTGAATAATCATCAAAGACACTTAACCTTAATGGATCATGATCCCATGATAACGTGTTCTAACACGTAAGTGTAAGCTGCCAGGAAATAAGATTTTCTCTAGGGATAACACTGGAGCAAACAATTCTGTAAGAGACTGCGTACAAAAATTTGGTTACAGATAGGCTCAAAATCTGCACGTAGCTAGATCAGGGAATTATCATTAAAAGAGTTTACGTGGTTGCTCCAGTCCCTTCATATCATGCTTTTTTACATTAACAGGAGATATATAGAATGAGTAAATAAAATGACAATTAGCCCTAAATTGTTGAAATAAGTTCTAATTAATCTTTTGTTAGAATGAGAAGTTTATTAGAACAGAACCTGAATCGACCCAATAGTAAGTAAAAATATGGGATACAAGTTGTTTTTGTATGCTAATTTGATGGTATCTTGAAAACTGCTCAGGCTGCTTGTGTAGAACTTAGGAAAAGCCGATTATTCCTCAAACTTTTAGAAGCCGTTCTAAAAACCGGGAATCGTAGAACGACGGAACATTCTGTGGCAGTGCACAAGCATTCAAACTCGACACTCTTTTAAAACTATCAGACGTCAAAGGAATCGATGGCAAAACAACACTTCTACACTTTGTAGTTCAAGAAATCATCCGGTCAGAAGGTATTAAAGCTGCCCGAACTATCCGAGAATCAAAAAGCTTTAAAACTGAAGATCTTCTCAAAGAATCTTCATCTTCATCACAAGAAAACGAAGAACGTTATCGTACTCTTGGGCTTACTGTGGTCTCAGGTTTGAGTAGCGAGCTTGAAAATGTAAAGAAAGCAGCCATTGTTGATGCTGATGGGTTGACTAGTGTGGTGTCGAAATTGGGTCGGGCTTTGGTAAAAGCCCATGACTTCTTGAAAACGGATTTGAAGAAAATGGAAGACGATGGTGATGAGTTTAAAAGGGTTTTCGTAAATTTTGTTAAGAATGCTGAAACGGAGATCATGTGGATGCTCGAGGAAGAAAAGCGAATAATGGCTTTAATAAAAAGTACAGCGGATTATTTTCATGGCAAGTCCGGAAAAGATGAAGGGTTGAGATTATTCATAATCGTTCGTGATTTCTTGATAATGTTGGATAAAGTACGTAAAGAAGTTAAAAGTGACCCCGTAAGGCTACCAGCAACACCAAGAACACCAAAAACAGACGATTCAACAGTTGGAACTCAAAAGAAAGATATTCAGCCATCGGAGACTCGTCAATCACCGTTTGAGGAGCAGCGTCAACGGTTGTTTCCGGCTATAGTAGGGCGGCGGGTGGACAGTGATAGTTCAGATGAGGATTAGTATGTAGGGCTATTTTTGTTATGAACATTAAAGATTGATTCTTTTTTTATTTTAAATGTTATATACTTGATGGTCCTAAATGGTGTAGGTTTTGTTAATGTTGTATATGAACACTAATTCTATCTCACCAACTGTAATACTATGTGCATTATCGATATGATTACCAATTAACAAGTGCGTCGACGATTTTACATATGCTTGAACGAGATACAAAGAAGACACGAGCTGTGTCGCGATTGCGAATTCGCTGCTAAGAGTCACTTGCAAAAAACAAATACGAACCAACTGAAAAATGTACTTGTAGCGTTTTACTTGTTTGTTTCTAGCTGGTCTAGTCCATTTGTAAGCCTGATCCGTGTGCTTCACTCTCATTGGCCAATATTCAAATTCAATCCAACGGTCAAAAACCACGATCCGTGTGATTGAACAATATTGGCCAAAACACAACTGCCCACCCTATAATAAACACCAACAAAGAAAACACACACACCATTCATTCATCCCAACAAACCAAACCAAAACAGTCCCATCTTCTTCTTTGCCATTTTTGAGTTAATTATACATATCTATACTAGTTACATCTTATTACGCCTGCTATCAATTAACATGTACTTTTGCTTAACTTATTATTATTACATCTGTATGCTCACTCATTCTCTTCCCAACATTCTCATGAAATTAAGTGTTTGTTCAGTTTTAATATGAATTTCCTTTTGTTACCTTAATCCAGATGGTTTCGCCAAAGGAAAACGCTAGCGAGAAAGAATCCTAGTTGTTACCATTATGTCCTATTATTTTCATTAATGGAGATTTTTAAGGAATTCGTAGCTACTAATGAGAAGGAGGATGTTTCTTGCAACTTTGCAATTATAGGTATTATTTGGACTTATCAAAAATTTGGGATAACAAATTAAATAGTAGCGGCACTCAAGGCTGTCAAGATCGCGTGTAAACTCGTAAGATCGTACGAGTTTACGTGTTTACTAGCTAAAATCGTGTAGGATCGTAGTAGGATCGCATATGTGGTAGGATCGTAAGTAAGATCGTAGGATCGCACGTAAGATCATAGGATCGTCACGCGATCCGAGTCAAATTTTTTTTTTTTTTTTTTTTTTTTTTAAGTGTATCTCACTTGCTTAGGCAAAAAATAAACGTGTGTTTTACTAATGTCTAACAAGTAAACCACTATTGTTTCATTTTCTAAATAAATTATAGTTTATACATAGTTTTTTACTTTTCTAAATAGATTATAGTCTAAAAGTGTTCAAGAATTCAATTTACTTTAGTTCATCGTGATTAAACTAATCAAAAGGTATGTTTTGGAATGCCTCTAATGAAATGTATCTTTCCTTGAAATCATTTAAATGGCTCGTAAGTTTTGAGACATTTAGGACTCATGTTATGTAATATTATTCCGTTAAATTGTTAATTTAACGATTGAAACTTAATTTTTTTGAGTTTTTTTGTTACTTTTGTGTTTGAAATTTGAACTTTGTCATTTTCAAAAGGATATTATATGAAATTATTTTTGACGTTGAGTAGAAATGTAAAACAGTTTGACTCGTTTATCATTTGTTCACAAACTATGACAAATCGGTAAGATCGTAGGATCGCGATCCGATCCTACGATCTTGATCTTGCAACGACAAAAACGATCCTACGCGAGATCGCGATCTTGACAGCCTTGGCGGCACTTATTCTACTGTTGGAGGTGAAAGTGGGCATGTACGGATATATTACATTATCTTAAGAGATGCATTAGATGCTACTCTAGAGGTAACGTGTAGTATAGGCTTCAAAAATCTTAGAAGTTTGTGAGGAAATTGTTGTTTATTATGAGGGTGGCTTACCTTTTGAATGTGATGCTTTTGAGAAGACTTTTTACGCGTCATCAATTTTTGAACTCAATTCTTTATATATATATAAGGGTGGCCCGATTCAACTTCAGAAATCTCATATGGCCGTACCCAGGAAAGGCTCTCTTAAAATTAAAGCATACTTGATAGAAGTTAATTCCTGGATCAATGAATTAACTTCTATCAAGTATGCTTTAATTTTAAGAGAGCCTTTCCTGAGTACGGGCATGTGAGATTTCTGAAGTTGAATCGGGCCAACCTTAAGAATATAACAAGAATTGAGTTCAAAAAGTGACGCCGTGTAGAAAGTCTTCTCAAAGGCATCACATTCAATAGGAAAACCACCCTCATAATAAGCAACAATTTCCCCACAAACTTCAAGATTTTTAAATCCCATACTAGACGTTACCTCGAGAGTAGCATCAACTGCATCTTTTAATATGATGTAATTTATCCGTACATGCCCACCATCACGTTTAATAGTAGAATAGCCGCATCTACTATCTAATATGTTGTCTCAAAACTTTGAGAAGCCCACATAATAAGAGAGATTGCAAAGATGTGAAAAATATCCTTCTCGTTAGTAGCTACGCGTTCCATAGAAATCTACATTTTGATGAAGAGGATGTGATTTAATGGCGACAACTAGGATTATCAAATTAATTGCTCTTTTGATGTGGAAGTCAACTGGAGCTGCAATTGCGAGGGTCATGTTTAACCAGCCAATACCATTTATGTGAACAAGTACTATCCTTATTACAAGATTATTCAAATGACAATATAATATCTTCAATTCTTGGTATGAATGCTTTTGTTTTTGTAGAGTGAATTAAGATTGGTCAAATGATGCCATGTTTTTCTCGTATTTGTTTTTCAAATGTATTTATATGATAAAGAGATCGTAGATGTGGCTTTTCTGATGAAATCGATTGAACCTGTGTTCATGAAAGAAGTGTTTTGTGTTAATGGTTATGGAAATTGTGTTGCCGTTGAAAGGTCATGATAATAAGATTCTCGCGGATTTTCTTTAGCGACTCTGAAGCATATTTACACCCGAATTAATGATGAGTTGTAGGAAATATTAACTAATAATTCCATTTGTCATCCAAGGAACACACTGCATACAATAACAAAACAAAACTAGGGTATGGGTATTTCATAGATTAGCAGAAACGAAAGAACATAAAATAATACTAACTGATAGGAGTACAATTTTGGATTGCAATACATAGTAACATACTTTCACTTCATGTCTAATTGGGGAAGTTGATTTGTGATATTGTCATAATAATATGTACACTTTTTATGCAAAATCTTGCTGATTTCTGAAAGGGTTTCATAGTAAACTGAATGTTTTTTTAGAAAGATCCCGATGACAATAAATTGACGGAAATTGCTACTTGATATCCTTCCTGAATAAAATGCAAACCCCCTCGAACTTGCCACAATTGACGTGTTCATAACTTACATAGATTCTTTTTGTGATCACTTTGATATTCACATGTTGCAAGTTTAATGGGACATCCGCAAAAGAAAACTTATGTCGGTTTTTGTTATAAAGAGCAACAAACTTTTCCAAATATATCAATTTGGTACGAACTAAAAAGTATTTGACTTAGGGTATGTTTAGCAAAACTAGCTGTATGCTGTAAGCTGTAAACTGTAAGTTGTAAGCTGTAAACTGCAAAGCTGTTAACATGAGCTACGAGCTATATCGTTTTTTCAATAAAAGTGTTTGGTAAATTAGCTGTTAAATGTAACTATAAGATGTAAAATGACATAAAAGGACAAATTTATACTTGTAAACAAATATTTGGAGGGTATATCAGTAATTTAAAATTTTAGCAGCTCCAAAACATTTAAAAAACTTGATGAATCAACTTTTCATTTTGGAGTTATTTGTTTGAAATAAAAGCTTATAGTTAAAGCATCCAAACGAAGCTATTTAGATTATAAGAGATTATTTGGTAACAAAAAGCTAACAGCTCCTCCAAAAAGTCTCTGCATGTAAGGAGGTGATTCAGCTTTTGTTCCACTATGCACAAACATGAAAATTCTAGTATTTGTTATTGGGTTTTGGTCATAAATAGCAAAAAAAAAAAAAAAAAAAAAAAAAAAAAAAAAAAAAAAAAAAACTTTTCTAAATGTACATACTAAGAAGTGTTCTATTTTTATTTATTTTCTTAATTTTATTGTAGATATTTCTAGTTGAATAGTTGATGTTACAAGTTTCCAAAAATGGAGTAAAAGTATGAACATTTAAAGTAAAGTGGTTAAAAACAAAATAAAACAAGTAAACAAGTTAAGTGTATAGAGCTCGAAGGAATAGCAATTTATGTTGCATGAAAAATTGAAAACCAAACATTGCGTTATATTATTACAACTACTATATAAGATTAACCAACCCATTTGCTAACTAAACATGACTTGAATACCAATTTTAAGTATTTATTTTATTTAAACATTCAATGTTTACCTTTAGTTTCATTATTGATCAAGAGAGCAAGATGATTCTTCTCAAGACATGATAATATAATGTAAGAATATTTGTACATAAAGTGAAATAAATATAGATGATAGTAGTAGATGGTGAAGGTTTTGGAGTAAAGATCATGGCATTTACTGAGACCAACTAACCTAGCTGGGCTATCCCTTTATACATAGATACAAATTTATGAAGATGGTAAAGTGTCAGTCATAAGTAAGCTTGCTAGTTTCGTGTATACTGCAATAAACGTGTTACGGTATTTGTTTGCACTATTTTCTTCACGCTTTTAAGAAACCCTAAATATCTTGCGTAGTTCGCACTCACATGTCATATATATATGTACAAAATAATTACATGTATAAGCACTCATATGTCACGTGGATTTCAGTGGCCTCGTGCAATTAGGCCAAAGAAGCTCCTAAACACACATAATATATACATATGTATCAGTAGTGCATGAACTAATTAAACTCGCCTATGACCATATCCTTATGATGATGATGAGTTTGATGATTGTGGTCTGAATGATGCACAATTTATGTTTGCTAACGCATGACATTAGTTTCTGTGATAAGCTTACATAGGCTGTTCATTTATTTTCCATTAGTATGATATGTCATTTCTTGTGTTAGTTTAGGTCATAAACACTGTAAGCGTTTTTAATTTGTCTTTTTGGGTTGTGGAGTGAGACTCACCCACATCCGTTATTGTTAATTGTTTTTTTAGTAATAATATTCTACTGTGGGTAACCTTTGTACCCAAAAAAACGAACTAGTTAAACTCGAGCCTCATATGTGTGTATATATAATAAAATTTTGTCATCCCTCGTCAAGCAGTGGTCATGTGCAATCGTACCGCCTGCACTCCCCTAAAGACGGCCCTGAAAGTATCGATAGGTACATCATCTCGAACCATGACCATCTTGGAGATCAATGTCTTCACCATGACTCATCCAAACTTTCATATTGTTGTTATGCTCGAAGCATCATTTTGTTATACGTCCTTTAACTTTGTGGTGGACGTATCAAGATGTATACTTCCTTTGGTCAACATAACTCATGATCAAGTCTTTTGTCTTATACAAAATTTACCACAGTATACAACTGATCTCGCATATTAAAAATTTGCATAACAAGAATCAATCACTACAATTAAACAAAACAAAAAAAAAATAAAAAAATAAAATAAATAAATAAATAAAAATTAGAACATAAAACAGACCTCTGTTACCGTATAATGTTTGAAGCCAATGCTATAATATAAAGGTAAAAATTACATCCCATTATCTTAATTACCTTAAATATAGCAAAACTTGTGTACCTACCATTTTCAACAAGTGAGCTTCTATAAAATAGTACAATGCCTTAGGTGAAAGCAAAGTGGTAAAAATAGGAAAGGAGGTAAACCTACTTTGTAAACCTCATTGTAGTTGTATTATTTTACATGTAACCACATGAAATAAGTATGTTCAAAGTCATTTGTCATTCTGCAATCTTAACTTGTACAATTAATATTAAAGATAAAAATTGTTGAAATAATGAAGATTGTGTTAGTTGCAATAAGGATATGGATACATGGTTTAGGCTATGTTTGTCATCGGGCTTATACGAGCTTACAGGGGTTTGAGCTTTTAAAATAAGCTAGCTTATAATATTAATTTGCTTATAAAATAAGTTTTGGTTGTCACGTAGGCTTCTGGAAGCTGTTATAAGCCATACATATTAATAAGCCCAAGCCAATCAAAACAAGCTTATATGGACTTACAGTTAGTCAAATTACTTAAATATCTTTCAAAATTTAATGTATTATTATGCAAAAGCTGAAAAAAATATCTAAATTTAATTTGACATATTTTTATGCAATTTTACACTAATAAGTTTCAGCTCAACTAATTCGCCAAACAATTTTATAGAAATTTAATCTTTGGCTTCCATCTTATAATATAAGCTCTAGCCTCACAACATTAGCCCCAACCCCATTTCTAGCTACAACCCATTTCACCAACCATACCCTTAATCTAGGATCTAGGTGCAAGCAATAAAGAGTAGAAGGTTGCATTCTGTAAAGAAAGAAGTAGTGCAAGGACCATACTCTAGAAGAAGCCTGACACGTTCCTGACATGTGCAGATGCCACGTTGGCAATCTGTGTGCATCCAAGTGATGGAAATTAATCCAACGACTCAAATTCAAGCTTACAAATAAAGTTATCAATCAATGGACAAGAATAGAAAAGTGGGATTGGATCCAGAAGCTTCAAAGGCTCCTCTGAAACACTAGAATTAGGCTATAAATACCCCATTGTATTCACACAGTTGAGTGTGTGTTTAATGTGTGAATTTCCTTTAAGCTTTTATTGTTTTAAGCTTCTAAAATCTCTTGTATTCTGTTTTTGAATAGTGTAATCAGCCTTTACATTTAATAAAATTTAGATTTACTCTTTAATTTTATTGCATCTTATTGTTTAACTCTCATTTTCAAATTTTTTCATAAGATTCATTAAAGCTCTAAGAGCTCAAATTTAGTTTAATTTTAGCTTATTCAAAAACTTATTTAGCTTACTTATGTCTTCTAAATCAAAAATACAAAAAAATAGAAAAATACTTTGAAAAATACAAAAATCATGTCAAATTACTTTCAGAAGCTTCAATGTCTTCTAAACTAAACTAACTACAAGCTTATTGAAGCTTCTAAAAGTAATTTGACATGATTTTTGTATTTTTCAAAGTATTTTTTTATTTTTTTGTATTTGTGATTTAGAAGACAAAAGTAAGCTACATAAGTTTTTGAATAAGCTAAAATTAAACTAAATTTGAGCTTTTAGAGCTTTAATGAATCTTATGACAAAATTTTAAAATGAGAGTTAAATAATAAGATGCAATAAAACTAAAGAGTAAAACTATTTTTTTTAATGTAAAGGCTGATACAAGAGATTTTAGAAGCTTAAAACAATAAAACATTAAAGGAAATTCGCACACTAAACATACACTCAACTGTGTGAATACAATGGGGTATTTATAGCCTAATTCTAGGGTTTCAGAGGAGCCTTTGAAGCTTCTGGATCCAATCCCACTTCTATTCTTGTCCATTGATTGATAGCTTCAATTGTAAGCTTGAATTTGAGTCGTTGGATTAATTTCCATCACTTGGATGCACACAGATTGCCAACGTGGCATCTGCACATGTCAGGAACGTGTCAGGCTTCTTCTAGAAGGACTAATGATTGGATAATTATTTTGTGAAGCAAGGTAAATGGAGAAGACAGTGAATAGTGATGGGAGGGGTAAAAAGGCGCGAAGGGTGAGAATGGGTGTTTGACTGGGATGGATTTTTTGTTGAGTTGGGGGGATCAAGGGGTAGTGATAGGGTTCATTTGGGATGGCTTGGTCAGATGTATTATAAAGGTGAGGGGTTAGATGTAATAGGCTAGGGTCAAAGGGTTTTTGGACTAGGGATTTATTATTATGGTTTTAAAAGTGTAATATTTGGATTTTAAAAGATAAAAAGTGTTTTTGGGGAAAGTGTAAGGGGTATTTTTGGTAAATAGGTATAAGGGTGTGTCTTGTAAATATTGGAAAGATGAGGGGTTAATTTGAAAAGTTTGCAAAGTCAAGGGTAGATTTTGTAATTTTTCCAAAGTTGAGGGATTGTTTTGTAATTTTGGAAAAGGTACGGGTTTGTTGTGTAATTCCTTTAAATATGATCCATGTCTTCAAAAATCATCTTTTGAGCATTCAAATTCTTCAAATTCACTCAACTGATTCCCCGGGTTTGGCTTTTGCACTCTTTTCCTTTTTGTGCTCGGTTTTCGTATGTTTTGTCTTTCTTTTGTCTGTTTTGAGATATCCGGACCTGCACATGCATAAAATCAAGAAATACACAAATGTTAAGTATTAATGGCTGATTTCCGGTTATTTTGGGCCTGTTTTGATAAAGAAAATGTATGTTTTTTCACACATACAAAAATCCCCCAAACTAATGTATTGCCATGTCCTCACGCAATGTCATCAACTCACGCTTCTAAAACTAAAGATTCAAATCTCTTTCTACTAAATCTATGAAAAGTAGCAAAGATTCCTCAAAAGATATTAAAAAACCTTAATTCTAAAAAACGCCCCGTTTACCTTTTATTTCACATATAGATGTTACATTTAAGCACTTCCATTATGAGTGACGGTTTGTTGAGCTTTCATGTCAATCAATAACTCCCACATTTTTCAAAAGATATTTTTAGGATCACGGAGTAGGAAACATAACTCACAGAGGAGTGACCATACTGATAGAATTCATCGTCCTTGATTTTTCACGAGTTCTCAAACTAAGCGTAAAATCGAAATCATTGCTAAATATGAATTTAGATGCTAACACTACCCATGGAAGTTACTTGTGCGATTACCTTTTGCTCCTATTTTCCTATTTCCTCTATTTATTTTATTTTTGGTGAGAAATGAATTTCTTCATATTTTCTTGTTTTGATATTTTTTTGGTCCGATAAAGATATGAAATTTAGACGCTAAGTAGTTTTCCATCTTCTCTCAAGAACCGTTGTCTTAAAAATGAGGTCCACATCAAGGAAGTTTTATTCACTTATATTTTTGACTTTTCCACACATTTTTCATATTTTTTTTTTCATTTATACTTTTTATTGACGATACTAATTGTAAACTACCGAGCTTCACGGGGTAATTCCAAGACCTTACACTTTTCAGAATAAAGGATCCAAGGGCCGTTACGACGGAGATATCCAATACTCTTAGCTTCATAAAATGAGGATCCAAGAGTGTTAGACCAAGACCTCAGACAATGTTAAGAAATGAAATAACAAATTTCCAACAAAAATTCGATGAAAGTTTTGGTGAAGCATGTGATAGATTCAAAGAACTTATACGAAAATGCCCAAACCATGGCTTCACCGACCTCCATCTGATTGATATGTTCTACAATGCTTTAACCCCAACCGACCAAGATTCGCTTAACGCAGCCGCCGGTGGCAATATCTTGAGTCGTATGCCCGCAGATATTAGAACGATTATCAAGAATAAGTCAAAGGTTTTGTCGTCTAGAAACAAACCGGTTTTTTTTAAGATCAATGTCAACAATCCGTCAACCCAAAAGTCTGAGATGGCTGAGCTTACCGATGCTATTCGATGCATGATGAGAGAATTTAAGAATCAGAATCAGAAACCCAAATGATGCAGGTTTTACTGACCAAGTTTTAATATTTATAATGTCTCGTTATACCTATGGTCTACCCTAATGCACTAACGGGCAGTGTACCCGGTCGTGTGTAGTGTAGTAATCGGTAAAGCCGAGGTCGTCCCAAGAGCTATGTGTGATGGATTATTACTAAGTCTAGGTGTCACAGGTTAATAATGGTTTCGATAGGGATTTAATTAATTAAACTACTAATGCAGAATAAAACAGAATAAAAGCAAATAAAGGATGAAGGGAAATCAATAGAGGAGAGTGGTGCTAACCTAGTTAATCCTCCTAGATAGTTATGTCTACGTCTACTTACTTCCAATTACTTCAGGTGGGGTCAAAGTCGAGAGGACAACATTTGGTCAATTCGCCCTAACCTATCATTAAAGATGCCACCACAGGAGAAGTCAGGTGTCCCCTCATAATTCCTGTTGTTCCTGGTCCCCTAAGCCAAGTCATTAAGTACCGCTACATGCTAGATCTATAATAGTGAATGCCCGGCCGTTAGAAACTTAGACACGCACCCCCTAATTCTTAAGTTCATCCAAATGATAGGTGATCAGTTGGTCAAATCGCACAAGTAGAAAGGGTCGTCAGTTGGTCATATCTTACCCTTCGCGTCTCAGTTCGCTCACCTAGGGTCCGTTGGTCATATCTCCTAGGCAATTGGCCTCCACCGCCATTCAAAACTACCGAACCAAGGGTGGCTACCAATAAACTATGCATGCATACACTTAAAAATAATTATACGGAAGTAAAGTAAACGCAAACAAAACAATTAAAGAATCATAACTAGGCCAGCACCAAGAGGTGCTTAGCCGCTCATATTAATCATGCAAACCAATTCAATATTCAAAGGTACGACATACATGAATTGAAAGTAAAAGAAATATAAAACGCTAATGCTTATCGTAGGGGAGTGATTTCTCCCTTGGAGACAGCTCCGTATGCTCCTCTAAACATACCTTGAGCTTTTTCCCACGTTCTCTGAGTGTTGTGTGTGGAATGGGATGATTAGAAATGCTGGAATTCATGGGGTATTTATAGGCCAGATCTGGGTTACAGCGTAACCAATAAAGGAGTTACGTTGTAACCTTCTATTTCCTCGTATTTTGCACTAGATCTGCTGTTTACGGCGTAACCTAATGAGTGGTTACGCCGTAGTCTTCAATAAACTCGGTTACTTTGTAGTAGATGCAATAGTTACGGTGTAAGTATCAGCGGCGTGGAACCTCATTTGACCTAATATAGTTACGTCGTAACCTTTGGGAAGAGTTACGCCGTAACCTTCAGATAAGTTGGTTTTCTGAGTCACGCAATAGTTACGGCGTAATGTGAGAGACGAGTTACGCCGTAACTTCAATGTAGCATACTGTGATAAATCTTTAGATATTACTCCAATTCCGCGTCTCTTTAGCTCCAATGCTCGTAATTTACCTGAAAGTGGAAAACAATGGAAAACAAGCGTAAATCCATATAAATGATATAAATTACTAGAATTATCGGAGGAAATTGACACTTAATATTTAGGATTATTTGATGTTATCACCGAACCAGTTAAAGCTGTTATTGAAACTTGTATTATTTGTGGTGGTCCTCATCCGTATTACAATTGTCAAGCCACCGACAGTGACATCAGAAATGCCACCGTAGCATCTGCTAATCAGAATATGAATCAAGGATACCGTGCCAACCAAATGGGACCACCCGGTGTTGCACCCATTCAAAACAATAATCAAAACCGTTTTGAAAAGCCAAGCTTTCAATGGTAACGAAAATATGAATCAAAACCGAGGAGCTAATTACAATCATGTTAATCAAAATTACCAAGCTCCTCCGCCTCAAGTTTACCAACAACCTCCACCTCAATTTTATCAACAACCGCCTCCAACTCCAGAGTTTGAAAACTACAAGGAAAACACGGAAGCGTCTATTCGTAACATGCAAACTAAGATAAATAACATGAGGGTTGCGTTCAATAATAAGATTGATATGTCCATACATAAACAAATAAGATTGATATGTCCATACATAAACAAACAAGTGAGTTGAGACACCTGTGGCTAGTTTCTTTCAGCCAAATTTCCCCTCTACTTCCTCTTCTCAACCTTCGGGTTCTGGTACTCTTCCAAGCAACATGATTCCCAACCCGAGAGGTGACATGAAAGCGATTACCACCCGAAGTGGTGTAGCTTACGATAGACCCACGGTGCCTACTACTACTTCTTCTTCTTATCATGTGGTAGACCGTGAGACCCAGGTGATGAAGGACCCGGTGCTTCCTACTGATAAGGGGAGTACCGAGAATTTTCAACCCGCGGTTGTCCCGACTTCTGAGCCCAAGGATGCTCCCGTTAGTGCTACGAAGCCTAACCCGAAGACGAAAATTCCATATCTTTCACGTCTGAAAGATCAAACACTTCGTGAAAAATCTAACCACCAAATGGAAACATTCTTTCAAATTTTCAAGGATTTAAATGTTGAAATCAGTTTTGCAGATGCTCTTCTATTAATGCCAAAACTTGCTTCTACGCTTAAGGGTTTATTAACAAACAAGGAAAACCTTTACGAGCTTGCGAAGATGTCTTTGAACGAGAATTGCTCGGCGGTTATCCTAAAGAAACTTCCCGAAAAGTTGGGTGACCCCGGCAAATTTCTTATCCCTTGCGACTTTCAAGGAATCGTTCAGTGCTCCGCCTTGGCCGATCTTGGCGCGAGTATCAATTTGATGCTGTTATCGATTTATAAAAAGGTTTCATTGCCTGAACTTTCCCCAACGTGTATGTGTCACACCCCCAAATTACCTGTTTTGTAGTGGAATAGAATACTTGGGGGATGACGGTCATAGCATCAAAGTTACAGATATATAGAACGACCTAAAGTGTCGTTTTGAAAATATCGTTTGATTAAGTAAAATAATCAGAGTTTACAAAATATAGGTCCCAAAAGATTTCCAATGTACCAAAATGAGTTTATTACAATCAAACGATAGTTAAGTTCATAAAATATATGTGAGACGCGTCGTCACCGCGACTCTATGATAAGTCCACATGCATGTCATGAAGTAAATGCCTTAGATACCTGAGATAAAACATGCTAAAAGTGTCAACACAATAGTTGAGTGAGTTCATAGAGTTTGTCTAACATGTAAAGCTTTTAAAGAATGCTCATGCATCAAAGGCAAAGTTTTTGGTCGTTTAGAATAGTCCACAAAGCAAAGGCATTGTAAGTCCACTCAGTTCCAAGTTCTGCCCATACAAAACTTGCAACCTGTGTGTTCACAACCCACTGCCAAAAATAGTATGTCTAGAAGTCAAGTACACGTTATCATAATATTTCACAAAGCAAAGGCATTGTAAATCCACTCAGTTCCAAGTTCTGCCCATACAAAACTTGCAACCTGTGTGTTCACAACCCATTGCACAAAATATAGTGTATAGTGGTCGAGTATACGCGTTCATAATAGTTCACAATATAGCACCACGTATATAATAATGTATGCCAGGCAAAGCCCCTAGAATAAATAATATGCGTCCCGTAACATAGTGAACGAGAGGTTGGCCGACCTCTAATAGCGTTATCCATACTACCTACTAATAGGAGACTAACAATGCGAATGTACGAACGGTACATCATACAACTATTATATACCATTAAGAACACTCCGAACATTGGGAGAATTTGCACTGCTCCGTACAAGGGAGACTTAGTATTGCTCCGTTCACATAGGGAGACTTTATAGTGATGCTCCGAACATGGGAGACTTTATAGTGATGCTCCGATCATGGGAGACTTTAGGTCAAGGTCATAGCACGTACGGTTCAATAAGTTCAAACAAGTCATAAGTTCGTATTTAAGTTCAAGAGTTCAATTCAAAAGTTCGTAATTAAGTTCAAGTGTTCCGTTCAAAAGTTTGTATTTAAGTTCAAGAGTTTAAGTCGAGTTCAAAACTTCAAAACAATCAAAGAGCTCAAAACATATCAAAAAGTTCAAAATAGTCAAAGGGTTCAATATTATGTCAAACAAGTTCAAAATAGTCAAAAGGTTCAATATAAAGTCAAACAAGTTCAAAAATGGTCAAAAGGTTTAATATTAAATTAAAAGAGATTAATTATATGTCAAAATGTTTTAAATCAAGTTAAAATAGATTAATTATATGTCAAAATGTTTTAAATCAAGTTAAAATAGATTAATTATTTGTCAAAATGTTTTAAATCAAGTTAAAAGAGATTAATTATATGTCAAAAGAATTAAATCAAGTTGAAAGAGATTAATTATATGACAAAAAGAATTAATTCAAGTTAAAATAGATTAATCATATGTCAAAAGAATTAAATCGAGTTAAAAGAAATTAATTATATGTCAAAAGAATTAAATCAAGTTTAAGTGTTCAAATCTATGCCAATATGTTCCTATCAAGTTAAAAGAGTTCAAATATCTATGTTGAAGGGCTCAAAATCAAGGAAAGTGGTTCAAATAAGAGTGTTCATAACATAGTGATCAATTTAGTTCGGGCACAATCTACGTACTAGCATAAGTAGTGAAACAACACTTATTTAAGTGCATATAAGGGTAAAGTAAAAGCAAGTAGTTGAGCATGTATCTCCCCCAAAGAGTTTATAAAACAATTAAACGAGTAAAAGTGGGGCTACGAACTCACCTGATGCAATGATTATGATGACAAAAGTAGATACAATGAAATGAGGTGCGATCTCTATCTGCAACCTAATATGAATGATATGTTCTAATATAAGCCATGAAACAATGTCGTGCATGCAAACTCGTATGATATCCATACCACTTGTACATTTGAAAATAAAGTTTATCGTCAAAATATACGTTTATGACATCTCGTCAATTTATAAATTACTTTACAAGTACTTACGCTGAAATGATATCCTACGATAGTCGTTTAGTGATTTATCAAGATATTATAGCTTTTCGTCGTAAAACAATACACTTTGACAATTCATAAAAGTGACTAAATGGCCTCGAAAAGCTAGTCATAAAATAGTGAATATCGAGTGTTACGAAAAAAACTCAATGGTTTTAGAAAGCTTGTCACACTATTTAAAAGTATTAGAATTTAACTTTTGATCATAGAGGTCTCGATCATGGAGAAAAATATAGGTGAAGTAGGGTACTTGGACTAAAGTTATTGTTTAAGGGTAGTTTTCGGCAAAGTTTGAGTGACCGTATCTTATTCGTTACAACTCCGTTTGACGAATGGTTGGACATTTTGGAAAATAGGCTAGGTGAACTCACTTTTACTAGAAGACATCGTTTTCTAAAAATTATTCTATCGATGTGAAAAACGACTCCAAACATGGTCTCTAGCGACAACTAGTTTGGCTATTAGAAAATATATATAAGTGTTATACTTGTGAAAAATAGTTACGATATCCTTATTTAAACGCGTGTAATTTAGTCGTTATAAGTCCGTTTTCTACGTTTTATATGTCCTTAGCTTCGTGTTAAAGTATACTAATATATTTTTGATAAATCGACTCATTTAGATAACGCTTAAAACTCATTTTTGACCCTTAAAAATTCTGGACAGCATGCTGTTTTTTGGAAAATATAGTTTTCGTCGTTAAACTTGAAAATAGCATAACTTCTTCGTTATAAATCCGTTTTAACCCGTTCAAGCGACCACGGTTTCGTTTTAAAGTATATTTTCTGAATATCTAGCCCAAAATAACTTATAACCTGTCGAATTTTCCATATTTCACAAAAATGATCAGACCACTATTTAATGTTGTCGAAATTGATTTTTCTCGCGTAAAACTTATTCTAACCACTTCAAATCAACACCAAATCTATTCTAAACCTACCATACACCTTCTTAGGGTGTCATGGGTTCCTAAACATCATCAAAAATTATATGTTTCAAGGGATTAATTATAGGATGATATATATTAATTATAGGTACTAAAAACAATAAAAGTGGTATAGATACACATATAACTTGCATGTTTTCTTACTAGAATGATAAAAATAACTCATGAATGATCAAGAAAGATTAGTAAAGATCATGAAATGCTTACTAGTTGATTGATGAGGTCTATGGAACTAGGTGTCCTAAATACTCATAGGTTTTTATTTCAAAACCTAAATAGAAGTAATCTAGTGTTTATAAAATCACTTGAACTTGAAAATTTTGTGCTTCTCCTTGGTTTTCTTGCCTTGGCCGGCCTTACAAAAAAATGGAGAGGTTTTGAGAAGTTTTCACCTTTAGGAAATATGTTCTATGTTTTTAAAATTAATATAGTATATGTATTAAGTCATGTAAATGAGTATGTGTCAAAATTAGACAAGATATTTTACAAGAAAAATGATGACTCAATGGTTGTGGTCGGCAAAAACAAAAAGGGGAAAGAAAAATGTGAACTTTTGATGTATTTTTGCATTTAAAGTTTTGTATATTATTTGTTTTATACATATAGTTTGTTAATTAGTGTAGCGTTAACTAGAAATCGATTTTAACGGAACAAAATAAAATATATTGAAGTCATAAAAATTATAAAAATGCATTTCTCGCAAGAATTGAGTAAATAAATAATTATCGAGTTGAATTTACGAAAACCGTCGTAAATATATTTATATAACGATTTATATACAAAATAAATTGAAAACATCGGGTAAACTAATAATTTAATTTTTATAGTCTTAAAATGAGTATAAAAGTACATTAGGATTATTTTTGAAAGTGCCGGATCAATTATTAAAAATAAATGATTATGCGATAGCGTTTATTTAATAGGAAAAATGTACATAAATGAGAAATACAAATCCATGCATGAACTAATATGATGATGACGTTACTAATGAAATGTAGACTAAATCCAGTCTATATGAAATGTCCTCAATAATTTTTCATGAATACACAGCTAAACCCTTACAATTACGCGTATTTGATACTCGTAAATCTAATTTACGAATAATGATGAATAGTGAATCATGAATAATGATTTTTCTCCGGGAATTAATAGTGTTTCGTGAATAGTAAAATTTTGAAATATGTTCTCAGAATATCATATCGACTTCAAAAACGATGAATAATAAAAATGATGAATAGTAACTGATGAATAGTAAATTCCCGAGATGAATAGTAAAAAATTTTAAAGTTCACAAAATGACCAGAAATTGAGAATTGTGACATTCTTCCCCTATCAGAGGAATCACGTCCTCGTGATTCAATTGTTGATACTATAGTCCGAACCTCGACAAGGGTTCTAAAAGTTTATAGCCGAGGATGTTTTTGTTAAAGTGGGGGAGTTCCATTTCCCCGCTGATTTAGTTGTAGTCGATTTCGATGCCGATCCCCGAGTACCCCTCATTCTCGAGAGGTTTTTCTTGAGGACGGGCCATGCGTTGATTGATGTGTATGAAGGAGAGATCACTTTAAGAGTGGATGAAGAAACCGCCACAATTAATGTTAACCAAACGACTAAATCTCTATTTACCCAATGTGATGTGGCCAAAATCAGTGACACCGAGGTGACAAATACCCAGGTACCTCCCACTAATAACGGAAGTACCAAAAACGTCCAACCTTCGGTTGTCCAAAAATTTGAGCCTAAACCGTCTAGAATTGATCCGAGCCTTTCACGATTTACGGTTAAGAGTTTGTCGACAATACGTGCTGAACGTAAAAAGAAACAAGAACAGGGTCTACAATGGAAGTGGTGGAAACTGCTAGCTCTCAGAGCACACCACTTGTCCCACCTCCGCATTCGGTTTATCGTATTGATCTTGCTCCCGATAAAGTGAGCTTTCTAGGAGTGGCAATCCCGCTCCTTCTTCTGAAACTATGGAACCTTCTTCTGAACCAATCATTTCTGATTCTTCCCCTTCCCTCACTCCGTTTAAGGGGAGTGATTCTATCATGGAAGAAATCTAAGCTTGTTTGAATAACAATTTAAGTTCTCCGGAAATTGATTTTGCCGTTTCTGATCCGGAGGAGGATATTCGTTTAATTGAAGAAATGCTTAAAATGGACTCGTCACTCCCTCCGGCAAAACTTAATATCAAGGAAATTAAAGAAGTCGATCCGTTTACTAATCCTCCGGAGCCCGAGATCAAGGATTCATCTATCGATTTACTTCTCGAGGAGTTCGCCGATGAACTTGCTCGCATCGGTCCTCTTCCACCGGGAAGTGAGAACGACGTCTTTGATATTGAAGCCAAATTACGAGAAATTCAAAATTTGTTAAATCAAGATCCATCAATTAATAATAAGTATTTCGAGGAGTTCACCGATGAACTCACTCTCATGGACTCGATTCTTTAGGAAAATAATCAGTTGGCTTTAAATAACAATCTTTTGGAAGAACTTGAATATGAAGATCCATTTTATCCTAGGAAAGAAAAGAAAGTAAAAATTTCTGTTGATGAACTTGTTGACCCAGAAGTCCAAAAATATTTTTTATCCGAGAGTGACTCCTCTTCTCGTGAGGATTTTCCCGTAGATGATACTTTGATTTCATTCCTCTCCGAGGACAAGATTTTTAACCCCGGGATATTCGTCATAGATGAGCTTTATGTTAAAAATGTTGTCCGAGAAAAGGATCCTACGATGGATGCCTTCACTATTGAGTTTTCAAGTCTTATCCCTTACCATGGACTCCCGTCTTCTTTGGAGTCTTCTCATTTTGATCCATCATCCCTTCGTCCTGCCGCTAAACCGCCGGATGATGGATCGTTCTGTCACGATATGACTTATGTGAGTTTTGGAGGTGTTATTTCTAAACTTTGTGTGCTTATGCACAACATTTTCCCCACCCAACCTGTTAATACAAATAAGCCGTAAAAATGTTTATTTATATTTTACGATCTTCTAATGTTTTGTCGATAACAAACGTTAAATCATTTTAACGAAACAAATAAAATACGTAAATGGTTTGAGCCAATAGTTTTCTAATACACTTACTTTTTCACATAAAACACTAAAACAAGTATAAGTGCTTTTATGATTTAGTAATACATATGTACAACAACTAGTGTTTACATATTGGGAAAATATACACATAACTAGTATGTATTATAATGGGTAATACAATTGGGTAGAAACTTAAGTATTTGACCCATTGACCAAATACATTGAATGTAGTTGGGTACAACCCAAAGTCCATGACCCATACCCATGGAACTTGACCCATAACCCATTGCATGACATCATGCTTAAGTCATACATGGTTTTAATCCATGGCCCATAGTTTTAATCCATGAACCATGGACTAGATGCATTGCATCTTGGAGATACATTGTATCTACTTTAATACCATGATCCATAACCCATGACCCATGACCCATGACCCAAAACCCATGGGCAAAAGGGAGCGTCCGACGGATCCCTAGTATTACACTGGACGGATCCCTCAATTAAGGGATCCGTGGAACAGTAGATGTTTTTCTTCTATAAATAGTGAGCCATTTCTTCCTTTTGGGTTGCCACTCCCACACATACTTTCCCCAAGTATTGTAACCTTCTAACCACAGATCCTAAGGGATCTTTCTATGTAGTTTGTCTTTGGTTTTGTGTGATTCTCTAGGTTCCTCTTAAAGGTGAGATCACCACTTCTTGAAGTCGAGCAAGCTCAAGTCCATGAGTTGCCATGCTTCGTCATCATCAAGACTATTGAGGTTCTCTTGTTGATAGTTCTTTCTTCCTCCATAGAAGAGTTGTGTTGAAGGCATTAGTGAAGGATGCCGAAAGAGTCAAGATGAAAGCATTAGTGAAAGATGTTTAACGTCCGTGTCAAAAGCATTAGTGAAGAATGCTAAAAGAGTCAAGACGAAGGCATTAGTGAAAGGTGTCAAGCATTCGTGTCAAGGGCATTAGTGAAAGATGCCAAGGTCGTATAATCGATGAGGTGCATCAATATACAAATAGTGATAGTTTGTTTCCAAGGATGTTGATATCTTTGATGGTGTTGTAATAAGGAGTGGGTCTCATTTGGGGTTAGGTGTTGTGTATTGTTGGGTTGTAGTTCCTCCATTGTAATGGAACTCGGTACTTAGCCTAGTATCGGATAAAGGGTAGGCGACGTTGTGGTAGGTGTGGTTCTCCTTTGTGAAAGACCCGGTGGTTAGCCTAGTACCGGAAAAAGAGTAGGTGATGTTGTGAAGGCTTCTCCGCCATAAGGAGTTGGTGTCATGTAGTGATTACGAACTCTCGAGTAGGTGACTCGGGAAGTGGAGTAGGGCAATAAAGGTGTTGTTGTAGCCGAACCATTATAAATACTCGTGTCGTGGTTATGTGCTTCTTACTCTTTATCTTTCATTATACATTTATATATCTATCTATCACTGTCCAACATACACATCTAAATAGAATGACATAAGTCGATCTAAACATTTTAAAACGAAGTTTTAATTGGTAAAACTATTCAACCCCCTTCTAGTTTTCCACAATTGGCATCAGAGCTTCGTTACCAAGTTTCTTAGAGTATAATGTACTTTAAAAAAACTTGATACGATCTGTGTATGTTTGAAAACTACAAAGAAGGAAATCTTTTAAAAACATTTTTTTCTCATGTTGGATATTGATAGATTATTCTAACATTTTCTTTTCAAGAAATCTTCATGCTAAGATCTCTCCAAAACCTTCATTTCTATTCAAAGAATAATGAAGCCAACTTTCAAGAAAGAACCTAAAAGTAATCAAAACATACTTATTATAATTACAATGGATTACTTTAAGAGCTCATAAAGTACTTTTGGTCTTATGTCTTCACAAACCAAAATCAATAGCATAGAGGTATGTTTACTCTTCATTAGCTAGCTTATATCTACATGAATATGTTGATACCATTTCTTTTCTTAATAATTTCTAGTCTTTTAAAAGTCTCCTTTCGCCACTTTCCGGACTTACTCATCATCGGGAATAGTATTCCTTTTGATCTCGTCAAACTAACGCCGTCGTCACAAATAGATTCTCAATAATTAATTTATCAAATCCCGTTGACCAAAATTTTTTTAAACCCCAAAACTATTTTTGTTCCATAAGCTATTTTATAACTTATAACAAAAATATTGCCAAACACTCTTTTTCTGTCTACATTAGCCGGATCCCTCTAGTTGTACTAGCCGGATCCCTTATACAAGGGATCCGGGGGAACCGTGGGACAGAAATCAACTATACGCCTTTCAAAATCAACCCTGCTCATTTTCCCTCTCCTCACAAAACACAAAAACGACCCAAGAGCTGGTTTTATCTCCATAGGACTCCATATCCTAAAGCATTCATCTCTAGAACATCATTTTAAGTAATTACACTAACATGTTCTAATTTTCATCATCCTCATCCTAGGGTTTATGGTTTCTCAATTTTTCTTAAATCAATTGATAAAATTAGGTTTTCCGAAATTAATCATTAGAAAGGGTTTTCACATAACTAAGATTACATTGTGCTTACAACATTGTTAATACAAATTAAAACCATAAACCCATCTCAACAAATTTTGCCTAATTAGAATATTTGTGTTTCTAGGACCAACCATGTCTAAAGCCACCCAACAAGACCACCATGATACCGACTATTACCTCACCCAATACTATCGAAAAGAGGGCTTGTCAAAAACCGATCGCAAAGTCTTCAAAAGATTTGAAAAACGACTTATCCATGAAGGTCGTGTGGTCAAGGAATGTTTCCTTGAAATACCAACATTCGTCAAGTCTTCTCGGCAATCAACGTTTATTGTCTTCTTGATATTGATGAACAAATTTGTCCGGTTTTCATCTTTGAATTCTACAAAAGCGTTAGGATCATTCGAAACACCGATGATAGCATTTCAATCGCCTTCATCATCAATAAATGAAACTTCACTCTACCTCTCAACACATTTGCTCAAATCCTTCGCATTCCTTGTGAAGGAATTTGTATATACTCTCAAGATTGGGCAATATCCACTCAATCTTTTGCTCTTGATCCCAAACCAATATACCATACTCCTCTTGATGAACCTAAAACCATTCGAGACACTATTTTCAAAATTAGAGCCGACCAATCCCGTCTCAACCGAAACAAAGAGCTCATTCACCGTGATCCCTTTCAAATGTAACTCTTCGAAATGCACCCCATTTTTTGAAAATGGGAAGAAATTCTTAGGGAAAACGTCATTAGCTTAGTCGGTAACAAGGATCATCCAAATGCATGTCTCGTGAAAATGATTTATTGCCTTATTCACCAAAAGCCATTTAATCTTGCCTATTACATGGTGAAGAGAATGGCCGGGGTATTCAAAGTTGTCAACATGGTACTTCCGTATGGTATGCTCCTAACACGACTTTGTAAGTATGTTAGTGCATTGCAACCATCTCCTATCAACGATGATCATTTCCTTTCCGATCACGTCATGGTACCTCTTACCAAACAACCCCCTAAACGGTTCATGGTCAATGGAAGAAAACCTAAGGCTCTCCCGGACTCCTCGGAAGAAGAAGAAGAAGTAAATGTCAACCCCGAAGATAACATCGACTTGGACCCCTTTGACTACTATCAACAACTTCCAACTCTTCCAAACGAGACCGCGGAATTCAAACAATTAAGGGGTATGATTCAAAACCTAGCTAACTACGTCATGAAGTCTGGAAAGAGGAAAAGAAAGGATTGACGAAAGAGACTTTAGGATTATGCTTGTTTTAGACATTTGGTTTGTGTATGAATGATTATGTTTTGTTTTAGCACGCTTGTTTGTGTTATCTTGGATATTATCATTACTGCTATTATCTATGATATGATTTATGTGATAACATGTTTATGTTATTGTTAAGTGTAATGGCTGTTAGTGTATATAGTTTGGTGGAAAATCTGCATTACCTTCTGTGATGGTTCTGATCTGCAGTTGCCGGATCCCTAGGATTAGCCTAGACGGATCCCTCCTCTGAGGAAACCGTGACAACATATGAGCAACACAGATTCCCATACATCAAAACAGCTCACTAGATCACTTCACACTAGCTAAACATAAGACCTTAGAACCAACTAAGTCTTCTTCAAGCATTTGAAAGCTTCACACTCACCCATAGCTTACCTAGGATCTAATTCAAAATGCTTTTGATTTATCAACTCATCAAAACTCACCATATTTCCACTTCAATACTCACACATTGTTTCTCACGTCTCAAAACTCTTAGGTGGATATATTTATCAATTTTAGGAAATTGTTTCTAGTCATCCTTATCTCAAAATGGGTCAAAAACTAGTTTTTCAATTCTTTTATTTTTTAGGATTTTTCAAACTCCATATCAAGCTTACATCTGATCTCTAGGATCATTTATTATGACTTGACACCATCAAAATTCCTAGTGTCATCCTTGAACACCCATTGGTGATCATAAAGTCTCATTTTCCTTCCATAAAAGGCAATTATTAGCTACATCACTCATTACCCTTGGTCATTCAAGTACCCTTTCATTCAAGACACTTAGATGGACCGAAACACTCAAGAAGATATAGGTGTTAGACCTTACAAATATCATTGTTATCTTTTCTTAGCTGCTGAGAGACGGATCCGTAGGATTAGCCTAGACGGATCCCTCATTGGAGGAAACCGTAGGATCCGTATGACAGATTCTTGTTAACTCTAGCTAAAACAATCATTTCAAGCTCATCTTGCTAACTTGAACACTCCATCTCATCTTAATTAAGTTCCTAGATCAGTACAACTCTGAAGTTGACTCTTGTGCATGCTAATCATCACATTCCAAAGAATCTTAGTGGCTTAAGTCTTGAATGCACTTGCCAAATTCCTCCCTTTATAAGTCATCTTGCTAGAATTCCTTAGTCATCAAACACAACATAATTCTTAGTAATTAGAAACATCTTCTTTAGTCATTTCATCATGAGGAAAGCTCCTAGTTCTAACTCATCCACCCAAGAACCACCCAAGAAACTTGCTCGTGTTTTACACGAAATTTCCTCAACCGAATCATCTCCGGTCAAATCCACAAATGCTAGGATTTCCTCTCCACCAACTCAACCAATCAAACCAATCCCCAAGAGGATTGTTCTCACAAAAATATCATCACCAAACTCTAAAATTCCTACTAAACCAAACACACCATTTTCAACCCAACTAACATCATTGGTGCCTAGAGCCATATCATTTAACACCTCACAATCATCTCCACATTCCTACAACTTAGAGGACTTACCCCCTAGGCCATCTCATCCTCCACCATTACCGATACACTCTTCACTAGAGAAGATTGTACAACAAAACTAATGTGTTGAATCAACACTTGCACCGATGTCCATTTCTCTATTTCCCTCTAATGGTCCATTTTGGATTATGACGAGAAATCAAAGTCAACCACCTGACCACATGAAAGTTGACACTTCCATACCTCTACCACCAATCCCTGCTTCATTTGAGGATCCCCAACCTTCTTCACTTGAACCTCCACAATCTTTACCACCACCTTTTCAAAACCATGACAAGGATTGCTATCATTGTCAACATGTTGAAGGATTGATACATGAACTACGTGAGGAGCAACGTTTCATGTTTTATCACCTCCTCGAACATTTCGATGAGGTCAACAAACCCAAACAACCATGAGCCTAAGGATTAAAATGGTGTCCTTGTCTCAAACTTAACTTAGATCGTTTAGGAATTCCATTTCATGATTAATCATCTTCCAGAAAGATAGGACCCAATCAACAAGTCTACTCATCCTTAGACTCAAGCACATTGTTGCTTCTTAAGTTTTTTGGTCACTTATTAGTATTAGTAGAATATGTATTATGTGGCTAAATCATTCTCTTATTTTTAGAGATTTGTTGATTATCTCTTATGTTTTATTGAATGATAGTTTATATGCCATATTGCTTTGAGTATATGTTTGTTGCTTGAATACATATCTCACTTTGATGTTAACATTATTTGTTATATCACCATTGCTGAATTTTGTCATCAGACAGACGGATCCTTGAAATTTGCCTAGGCGGATCCCTCCAAGGAGGGAACCGTGGGATCCGTGCAACAGAAGGCCAGTTTTCTACTAACTTGAGTCTTATTTGCAGGAAATTATGCACTATATACTTGTTTTCTAACCTTTGTTTTGTAGATTTTCAAAATACACATGAAGACTTTGACACCCTAAGCTAGGGGGAGCTTTGTGTCAAACCATACATTGCAAAACCATTTGCAATATAATCCTCATATGGATTACATTTCGTTACATCCCCTTGCAACGTTGCAATCATCAAGGGGGAGCATCATCATCACTAAGACGAAACCACTTGCAAACATAGTTGCAATGCATTAGCTTAATAGTTTTATTTACTTGACGCCCTCACAAATGGATGGACTCGTCATGGGGGAGCTAAGACGTGAACTCTTCCCGTAACTTGCTCTCTATATTTTTTTTCCTTTACATGTTTTTCTTAAAACCTTGTGTTAGTTTCTTTTCGACGCTCTTTTTATTTCGACAAAAAGGGGGAGAAGAGAGTTAAAACTCCAATTCGAACGTTTACGTGTTTCTTTAAAATAATTTTATGTTTTGTCATAAAAAAAAGGGGGAGATTGTTAATATAAATAAGCCGTAAAACGTTTATTTATATTTTACGATCTTCTAATGTTTTGTCGATAACAAACATAAAATCATTTTAACGAAATAAATAAAATACGTAAATGGTTTGAGCCAATAGTTTTCTAACACACTTACGTTTTCACATAAAACACTAAAACAACTATAAGTGATTTTAAAATTTAGTAATACATATGTACAACAACTAGTGTTTACATATTGGGCAAATATATACATAACTAGTATGTATTATAATGGGTAATACAATTGGGTAGAAACTTAAGTATTTGACCCATTGACCAAATACATTGAATGTAGTTGGGTACAACCCAAAATCCATGACCCATACCCATGGAACTTGACCCGTAACCCATTGCATGACATCATGCTTAAGTCATACATGGTTTTAATCCATGGCCCATAGTTTTAATCCATGAACCATGGACTAGATGCATTGCATCTTGGAGATACATTGTATCCACTTTAATACCATGATCCATAACCTATGACCCATGACCCAAAACCCATGGGCAAAAGGGAGCGTCCGACGGATCCCCAGTATTACACTGGACGGATCCCTCAAGTGAGGGATCCGTGGAACAGTAGATGTTTTTCTTCTATAAATAGCGAGCCGTTTCTTCCTTTTCTGTTGCCACTCCCACACATACTTTCCCTTAGTATTGTAACCTTCTAACCACATATCCTAAGGGATCTTTCTATGTAGTTTGTCTTTTGTTTTTGTGTGATTCTCTAGGTTCCTCTTAAAGGCGAGATCACCACTTCTTGAAGTCGAGCAAGCTTAAGTCCATGAGTTGCCATGCTTCATCATCATCAAGACTATTGAGGTTCTCTTGTTGATAGTTCTTTCTTCCTCCATAGAAGTGTTGTGTTGAAGGCATTAGTGAAGGATGCCGAAAAAGTCAAGACGAAAGCATTAGTGAAAGATGCTTAACGTCCGTGTCAAAAGAATTAGTGAAGAATGCTAAAAGAGTCAAGACGAAGGCATTAGTGAAAGGTGCCAAACGTTCATGTCAAGGGCATTAGTGAAGGATGCCAAGGTCGTATATTCGATGAGGTGCATCGTTATACAAATAGTGATAGTTTGTTTCCAAGGATGTTGATATACTTGATGGTGTTGTAATAAGGAGTGGGTCTCCTTTGGGGTTAGGTGTTGTGTAGTGTTGGGTTACAGTTCCTCCATTGTAATGGAACTCGGTACTTAGCCTAGTATCGGATAAAGGGTAGGCGACGCTGTGGTAGGTGTGGTTCTCCTTTGTGAAAGAACCCGGTGGTTAGCCTAGTACCAGAAAAAGAGTAGGCGACGTTGTGATGGCTTTTCCACCATAAGGAGTTGGTGTCGTTTTGTGATTACGAACTCTCGAGTAGGTGACTCGGGGAGTGGAGTAAGGCAAGGAAGGTGTCCTTGTAGCCGGAACCACTATAAATACTCATGTCGTGGTTATGTGCTTCTTACTCTTTATCTTTCATTATACATTTATATATCTATCTATCAATGTCCAACATACACATCTAAATAGATTGACATAAGTCGATCTAAACATTTTAAAACGAAGTTTTAATTCGTAAAACTATTCAACCCCCTTTATAGTTTTCCACACAACCCACCCATTCTCTTTCCTTCGGTAATGAGGATACCATCTTTGATCCTGGTATCTTTACCTCTTGCTTCCCCAAGGAGAAATGAATTCGGGGACGAGTCAGGCTAGCGAATCGTTAAACAAAAACAGTAGCGCTTCGTGGGAGGCACCCCATGCTTATCCTCTATCTTCTTTCCATTTTCTTTCTAATAAGTGACGCGAGGGGGTTTGCCTCTTCGATTTCTCGTGTTGGTTGTTTTTGATTTTTTTGTCTAGGATTTTCTCGATATGAAGACTCCCGTGCTCGATGTTTTGTCTTATCTCCACTCGAGTTTCATGTTGCGATGCTGATGGAAATCCTATATCTGAAATCTTATCGACTAACGTTTATCTTTTAGCAAAATTAATAAACGACTTTTAGATTTCCGTTGTTACCCTTGACTTTAAACATTGAGGACAATGTTTCATTTTAGTTTGGGGGGGGGGGTAATCTTTGAATTGATTTGACCGCACTTGCTTGTTTTTTGCCTTATACTCTCGCAACCCCGTTTTTCTTTAGAAAATGAAAAAAATTGTGCAAAAAAGTGAGAAAATTAAAAAAAATTTGTAGGCTTTTGCTAGTTTTATGATCAAAAAATCTTTGCGAGTCTCTTAGAAGTTACTTTAAATATGCTTTTCTTGAAAAAATTCTTTGCTAATTGCTTAGACAAGAGGCTATAAAATGCGATTCTAGCTCACAAGGCCAAGAATTTGCAAGCTTCCCTAAGATTTTAAATATGCGAAGCTTTGAAAGATTTGCTAGTTTCTAATAAGTGACTTCAAAAATGCGAGACTTGAGATTATTTGACGAAGCATTTGCTAAAGTAATGTATATGTTTTGACACCTTGTTGACTTTCCGCTGGTGAGGGTAGGAATAGAATTTTGACTTGACCGGGCGTGTTGAGCCCTAGCTTGTTCCCTTAACCATAAATAATTAAATTATCGGCTAAGCATTCGCGGATCTCATTATTTGAGATTTTAAATTTACGAAGATCGAGGAATGATAGAGTTATTTATGAGTTTAGATGCTAAGCGTGGAGTAGTTGGTTCTCTTTAGTGCTCATCGATGGTACTTGTGTCTTTTTGCTCCCACAAAATTGTTTCACCCCATATATGTGTAAAAATAATTAAAGATGTTAGGTTTGGTGACAATTAGTTCTTTATCTTCTTGAAAGAATCCCTGTTTTAAAAATTGGGTACACATCAAGGTCTCGTAATAAATAAGTAATAAATAAACAAGTTATGAGCTGCGGTTCGAGATCGGGCCATTGGATCCTTATTTCAAAAGTAGGCGTTTAGGTCTTGGCTACCCTCTTATGCCGGCCCTTGGATATCTAACCGGGATTGTGTGAGGTCTTGGTCTAACACCCTTGGATCCTCATTTCATGAAGCTTATGAGTCTTGGAATTCTTCGTCGTAACGTCCCTTGGATCATTTATTACGAAAAGTGTAAGGTCTTGGAATTACCCTGTGAAGCTCCATAGTTTATAATTCGTATCGTCAATAAAAAGTATAAATTAAAAAAAAATCTGAAAAAAATGTGGAAAAGTCAAAATATAAGTGAATAAAATTTCCTTGATATGGACCTCATTTTTTAGACAATGATTCTTGAGAGAAGATGGAAAACTACTTAGCATCTAAATTTCATATCTTTATCGGACTAAAAAAATATCAAAACGAGAAAATATGAAGAAATTCATTTCTCACCAAAAATAAAATAAATAGAGGAAATAGGAAAATGGAAGGAAAATGTAATCACACAAGTAAGTAACTTCCATGGCTAGTGTTAGCATCTAAAGTCATATTTAGCAATGATTTCAATTTTACGCTTAGTTTGGGAACTCGTGAAAAATCAAGGACGATAAATTCTATCCGTATGGTCACTCCTCTGTGAGTTGTGTTTCCTACTCCGTGATCCTAAAAATATCTTTTGAAAAATGTAGGAGTTATTGATTGACATGAAAGCTCAACAAACCGTCACTCATAATGGAAGTGCTTAAATGTAATATCTATATGTGAAATAAAAGGTAAACGGGGCGTTTTTTAGAATTAAGGTTCCTTAATCTCTTTTGAGGAATCTTTGCTACTTTTCATAGATTTAGTAGAAATAGGTTGGAATCCTTGGTTTTAGAAGCGTGAGTTGATGACATTGCGTGATGACACGACAATATGTTAGTTTGGGGGATTTTGGTATGTGTGAAAACACATACCTTTTCTTTATCAAAACAGGCCCAAAATAACCGGAAATCAGCCATTAATGCTTAACATTTCTGTATTTCTTGAGTTTATGCATGTGCAGGTCGGATATCTCAAAACAGAGAAAAGAAATATAAAACAGACAAAAACCGAGCACAAGAAGGAAAAGAGTGCAAAAGCCAAAGCCGGGGAATCAGTTGACTGAATTTGAAGAATTTGAATGCTCAGAAGATGATTTTTGAAGACATGGATCATATTTGAAGGAATTGCACAACAAACCCGCACCTTTTCCAAAATTACAAAACAGTCCCTCAACTTTGAAAAAATTACAAAATCTACCCTTGACTTTGCAAACTTGTCAAATTAACCCCTCATCTTTCCAATATTTACAAAACACACCCTTATACCCATTTACCAAAAATACCCCTTACACTTTCACCAAAACACTTTTTATCCTTTAAAATTCAAATATTACACTTTTAAAACCATAATAATAAATCCCTAGTCCAAAAACCCTTTGACCCTAGCCTAATACACATAGAATTAGGTTATAAATACCCCATTGTATTCACATAGTGTGTTTAATGTGTGAATTTCCTTTAATGTTTTATTGTTTTAAGCTTCTAAAATTTCTTGTATTCTGTTTTTGAATAGTGTAATCAGCCTTTACATTTAATAAACTTTAGATTTACTCTTTAATTTTATTGCGTCTTATTGTTTACCTCTCATTTTCAAATCTTGTCATAAGATTCAGTAAAACTCTAAAAGCTCAAATTTAGTTTAATTTTAGCTTATTCAAAAACTTATTTAGCTTACTTCTGTCTTCTAAATCAAAAATACAAAAAAATAAAAAAAATACTTTGAAAAATACAAAAATCATGTCAAATTACTTTCAGAAACTTCAATAAGCTTGTAGTAAGTTTAGTTTAGCTTATATTAGCTTATTATAGCTTATTATAAGCTTTTACAAGGTTCATATCAGTTTATACACACAAACACCAAAACAGTCAACAAAAGTCAAACAAATACCTATGCTAAGTTGTGGAAAGCTTTGAAAGTGGTCGTAATGGATTGGCCAGTTTGACTTTACCTAGCTTGTTGTAAGACAAGCTAGGAGCTTGTAGCTGCCATTAAATTGGTGCCTCTGTTCAACTGAGGCCTCAAGTGAGTTTATAATATCCATTTTTAGCTTTAAATTTGCATAAAGCAGTTTAATAATTTAGATCTGTGGTAGTAGCTTGTTTATTGTTTAATTAGCTTATACTTGTCTTTTTATAGCTTATCTAAGTAGATCTTATCATATCCTAGCTTGTTACATCATATTTCCCTTTTTCATCATCTAAACTGTCCAATTTGCATAATCTGTTATTAGGAGTATTAGAGTGTTAGAACAGTTTAAATTGAACTCAAAAAGCTTTAATATCAATGTTGGAATCTGTTTTGAGATTTTTATAAGCTTAGCATACTCATTTGCTTTGAAAATTTCCAAAATAGTTTCAAAAAGTAGTGTTTGGTTTAGGCTGAATTGCTGTGTTTAAGACCTATTTAGTGGTCATTTCTGGTTCTAATAGTTTGCATTAGGTCAAAAGAGGTTAGTTACATCATAAAATAGCATTGTCCAATTTCAAAAAGTCAAAATTATCTGTTAAGTTTCATTTCCTGCATAATAGTTGGTAGTTAAGCTTGCATAGGCTCTCATATAGGTTTACAAGTAATTAGCATAGCTTAATTAGGTCATAAATTAGCTTATAACAACATTTAGATTAAGTTTTAGTTTGTCAAAAGTCATTAAAGTCAATTTCTAAGTTTTAAAAAAAAAGTCAAAAATACCAAATCAGTCTCAAGTAGGTTCACTTTTATATTTTTAATTTCTTGATTTTAAGTCCAAATCTGTTAAAACTTAGGGAATTTAGAGTTTGGAAGCTAGTCTACAAGCTAGTAATTTTAGTTTATTTTTGAGAATTTTCTTTCATAGCTTTTTATAAGCTAAAAGTAGCCTATTTGTCTTAAAGCTGTCCTGTGCATCAGTATGTACTGATCTGCACAACCATTTTCAAAAGCTTGTAAAAAGCTCTTAAAAGCTCTTCAAGGTTCAAATTTGATTTTTATAAGCTCTCAGCTGTCCTAGCTTGGGTTTTCAATTGGATTCAGTTCATTAGCTTATAGAAACCCCATTAGCCTGTTTTGAACTCAGTTAGGACTTAAGTGCTTATTCCTTGTTTTCAGCTTTCTCAGTAGCTTATTGTGCCTAATTTAGTATAGTGGTAAGTATTCCCGCCTGTCACGCGGGTGACCCGGGTTCGATCCCCGGCAGCGGCGCCAAAAATTGATTCTTAGGAAAGAAACCAATTATCGTATTTGTAGTATTGGGTAACTCAAATGTATTATATTTGAATCCCCGGATCGTTCCAAGCGAAGGATGAATTGAGTTTAAAACTCACGTTGCGTTATTCGGGATTTGAATGGGTAAAAAGGATTTTGAGTGATTTCTAAACTACGGGGCAAGCAATTATAATAAAAGGCAATTAAAACTACTAAATCTATGGTGCAAACAAAGAAATTTAACTAATAATGCAAATGTATACTAAAAACGTAAATTACGATTATTCTAAAACGTAAACTAAAATGCAATTTAATCTAATTTAACCCCTAAAAGTGATCTAATAATTTTCTACAGCTAAAAATGCAATTTAAAAATTATATAAAATTTAAAACTAAATTATTTGGTTTTTCTTGATTTTATATGAATTAAAAACTATTTTTGAACTTTTAAAATTGATTTAAAAAGCTAGAAAATATAAAAACTTACAAGAAAATTAAAAAACTATTTAAAAAAAATCTAATTTAACTAAAAATAATTTTCAAAACTGGGATCATATTTTCTGACTTTTTCTCAATTTATTATGGATTTAAAACTAATTAAAAATAATTAAATGTCTAGAAAATGCTAATTTAACTAAGAAAAATCTGAAAAAAATACTTTTTATGACTTTTTGATTTTTCTTAACCTAAGAAAATTAATTTTGTATTTTTTTGAACCTTTTCTGATTTATTTCAATAAAAAGCTATTTAAAAACACTAAAAACTGATTTTTAATTGCAGAAAATTAGTAAATGGCTATGGAAAATTATGAAAAATTACAGAAAATTCCTAAATACTACTGAGAAGCTATGAAAAATATCAAAAACTACTAGTGAATGCAGATTAAGCTATTGAGTGGATGACTGATATATAAAGCTAAATGAGAAATAAGCAATAAGCTACAAATAAGCTACCAGAAACTGCAACAAGTTTACTTAAGCTAAATCATACTAAATTATACCTAATGCAACTGATAGAGGCCAAATAAGCACTAATTATAAGCAAATAAGCACTATTCTTAACTCCTAAGTTCTAACAGCTAAAAGGATCTGATGAACCTACTTGCAGCTTGTCAACAAGCTTGAAAATAAGCTCACAATGAAAACCAGTTATTGGAACTTCAAGATGACCTGGCCAACTACTTATAAACCAAAAATGAGCTTCTAAGGACTTGATTTGAGCTTTAGAAAAGCCTTTGAAAAAGGCTGTGACAAGATCAGTATGCTCTGATCTTGTGCACAGGGCACCTTTTTTTTTAAAACATCTAATTACAAGCCCTAATTTAGATGATTTAGAAAATTCACAAAAATTAACCAGAAATCCTAGTAACCAAAACCAACCAAAGTTCCAAATTCCAGAATTATAGCTGATTTGGTCAAGTTATGAAGAATCTAAAATTCCAAAAGTGCAACCATTTGAGACTGTTTTATAAATTCTGACTTTCTTGAAAACTTTGCAAATTTGACTTTTATGAAACTAGATTGCTTCCTACTGATAACGAATGATGTTTTAAGATGATTTATCACCTAATTAAGCATCCTACACTATAACTACTCCTATATGACAGATTATGCAAACTTGTTCCTAACTGATGTTTAGTAAAAATGGATTAACAAATGATTCTGACTTTAGAGAGTATGCAAGTGCAGTTTATGACCAAACTAAACTAAATTTACCTAAATATAAATGACTGTACTATTCCTAACTCTTGTACCAACCTATAACTCAGTATACCAATTGATCCAAACACTATTTTCAACACTGATATGCAAACTTTAACACTCCAATCCACTTATTCAAACTTAAACATTATCTAACTCAGATTCTAACATGCATATTATACCTATATGAAACAGTTTTAACAGCACTTTCACACAATTATCACAAGTATCAAATGTTTGCAGACTTAAAGCAGATTAATATGCAGAATTAGAAACATGCTAAATATAATCTATTCTATCAAAATAAGCTAAACACAGATGAAACTAAGCTAACAAACATCAATTAAGCTAAATATAACAGATATACACTAATGAATCAGTAAATTGCAAAATTAAGCTAAATTTAGAAATGTAAACTCACTTTTTGCCTCGGCTGAACAGAGGCTCCCAATTAAGGGCAGCTACAAGCTCTCTAGCTTATTAATAAGCTAGAGTAAAGTCCCTCTGGCCAATCCATTTAGACCACTTCCTTAGCTTTCCCATTTTGCACAGGTATTTTTGCTAATTTGGACTGTTTTTGTGTGAATTTGAGTATGAACTTATTTTGAAAATAAAATGAGCCTACAATAAGCTATAATCAGCTTATATAAGCTTATGTAAACAGATCCTTAAGCTTGATGAAGCTTATGAAATGAGTTGACATGTTTTTTTTATTTTTCAATTATTTTTTAGATTTTTTTTGTGAATTTTGATTTGAGATAAACACAAACTAAAATTAAATTGCAAATAAGTAAACTAACGTAAGTTCAAGCTTTATATCAAATTATGACAATTAAAGAACAAAAATCTAAGCTTAATAAAAATTTGCATATGAAAAGTTAAATTTAATTAAGTAAAGTAAATTGAATACAATTTAAAGCTGAAATACACTATTACTAACAACTTGAAAACTTAATAAAAATAGTAATTAACACTACAATTCTACTACTCAAATCTACATACAAAATGAGTGAAATCTAAGGGTATTTATAGCTGAATTCGAACTCTAGGAAGTAGTTGTGCTTCTTTGGACGAATCTCCACCTTTGATTATATCTCATCAATCAGTAAATCAATCAAAGCCCTTGATTCCTATCAATGACATCCCTCTGGCCAATGAGAGCCCACCTTGGCACACGGATTGCCAAGGTGGCGTTCCATGTGTCAGAATATGTCAGGGAAAGTACAAGACTACCCTTAATTGTGGTAATTGTGCTTAATTGAATGGAGGGTAAATTAGGGTTCTTCGAATCTGGGTAAAAGGGGGAAATTTAGGCGGGTAATATTTTTTGGTTTTTTTATTGTGTTTGATGTTTTTGACTTAAGGGTAAATGGCAAAGGTTCACGTGGGTTTTTGACAAGGGTCGTGAGATAAGAAACGGTTCAAATGGTTTAACTTGTTAACTGGTCATAGTAGAGTGAGAGGTTTAAAATGTATTTTGGACTTTTGGATTTAAGTAAAAGGTTTAAGGTTTTATTAAAAGGGTATAAAGTGTAGTGTATTTTTTCAATATGGGAAAGATGAGGGATCATTTTTGACATTTCTGAAACTTCAAGGGTAGATTCTGTCACTTTGCAAAACTTGAGGGACCAAATCTGTAATTTCTTCAAAGTTGATACAAACTTCCAAAAATCATCCTTTGAGCATCAAAATCTTCGAATTCACTCAATTCTGATTTCCCGACTTCAGCTTTTGCACTCTCTTCCTTCTCGTGTTCGGTTTTTGTTTGATTTGTCTTTCTTTTGTGTGTTTTGCCATATCCGTACCTGTACATGCATAAACTCAAGAAACCAACAAATATCAGGCATAAACGGCTCTTTTCTGGTTATTTTGGGTCTGTTTTGGTAAAGAAATGGTATGTGTTTTTGCACATACCAACCATCCTCACTGTCACTCCCATTAATCCCTTCAATAGTGAGGTAAAGACCTTCGATTGAAAGACATGGATTCCTTCCCATAGCACGATATTGATCACCATCGAGCATCACATAATTCGCTTCATATTTAAAATGGACGAGTTCAGATGGATTCTGAATGAAAATAGAAGATATGTATGTAACATATATGAACTATAACACTAAAATAATTTAAAGAAACAAAGTTATTAGTCTACCTGTGTCCATGCCCTCCTAGTGCATTTAGTGAGGTGGAATTGAGTGCACGTGAACCTAACATTATTCACTCCATATCCCCCCACTATTTTGAGTATACCAAGGAGTTTTCTTTCCTAGAATGTTTGAACGGTAGAGAAGCCGATACTAAATGGCACTTCGAGCACTCTGTATGAACATTATATATGATTATATACGTAATATTCAAATGACGATATAGTATCTTCAATTTTTGGTATGAATGCTTTCTGTTTCTGTAGAATGAATTAAGATTGGTCAAATGATGGCATTTTTTTAGTGTTTTTGTTTTTCAAATGTATTTATATGATAAAGAGATCGCAGTTCTGATGAAATCGATTGAACCTGTGTTCATGAAAGAAGTGTTTTGTGTTAATGGTTATGGAAATTGTGTTGCCGTTGAAAGGTCATGATAATAAGATTCTCGCGGATTTTCTTTAGCGACTCTGAAGCATATTTACACCCGAATTAATGATGAGTTGTAGGAAATATTAACTAATTAATAATTCCATTTGTCATCCAAGGAACACACTGCATACAAATATACAATAACAAAACAAAAGTAGGTTATGGGTATATTTCATAGATTAGCAGAAACGAAAGAACATAAAATAATACTAACTGATAGGAGTACAATTTTGGATTGCAATACATAGTAACATACTTTCACTTCATGTCTAAGTGTTCATTTGTAATATTGTCATAATAATATGTACACTTTTTATGCAAAATCTAGTTGATTTTCTGAAAGGGTTTCATAGTAAACTGAATGTTTTTTAGAAAGATCCCGATGACAATAAATGGACGGAAATTGCTACTTGATAGCTATTGTGATTTGCTCAATAAAATGTTCACATTTTCACCTAAAATAAAGAACCTCATCCTTCCTGAATAAAATGCAAACCCCCTCGAACTTGGCGCAATTGATGTGTTCATAACTTACACATATTTTTTTTGTGATCACTTATTCACATGAAAACTTGTCATAAAATAAAATGTTGCAAGTTTAATGGGACATCCGCAAAAGAAAACTTATGTCAGTTTTTGTTATAAATAGCAACAAACTTTTTCAAATATATCAATTTGGTACGAACTAAAAAGTATTTGACTTAATGTAAGAAGGTGATTCACCTTTTGTTCCACTATGCACAAACATGAAAATTCTAGTATTTGTTATCGGGTTTTGGTCATAAATAGCAAAAAAAGCCTTTTCTAAATGTACATACTAAGAAGTGTTCTATATTTTTTTTTTAATTGTAGATATTTCTAGTTGAATAGTTGATGTTACAAGTTTCCAAAAATGGAGTAAAAGTATGAACATTTAAAGTAAAGTGGTTAAAAACAAAATAAAACAGGTAAACAAGTTAAGTGTATAGAGCTCGAAGGAATAGCAATTTATGTTGCATGAAAAATTGAAAACCAAACATCCCGTTATATTATTACAACTACTATATAAGATTAACCAGCCCATTTGCTAACTAAACATGACTTGAATACCAATTTTAAGTATTTAACTTAATTAAAACATACAATGTTTTACCTTTAGTTTCATTATTAATCAAGAGAGCAAGATGATTATTCTCAAGAAATGATAATATAGTGTAAGAATATTTGTACGTAAAGTGAAATAAAGATAGATGAGATTAGTAGATGGTGAAGGTTTTGGAGTAAAGATCATGGCATTTACTGAGACCAACTAACCTAGCTGGGCTATCCCTTCATACATAGATACTCCATCCGTCTCAAAATTATTGTCCACTATTGACTTTTTTAGTCTTTCTTCTTCAACTTTAACCATAATTATTTTTGTTTGTGTTATATAATACTTGATGAAAAATATATGTATGTATTGGGTTTTTAATGTATTTTTCATTGGTATAATTTTCATCAAGTATTATATAACACAAATAAATATATTAATGGTCAAAGTTGAACAAGAAAGATTGGTCAAAGTCAAACAGGACAATAAAAATGGGACGGAGGGAGTATAAATTTATCAAGATGGTAAAGTGTCAGTCATGAGTAAGGTAGCTTGTTTCGTGTATACCGCAATAAAAGTGTTGCAGTATTTGTTTGCACTATTTTCTTCACGCTTCTAAGGCCAATGCTAATGACAACAATAAATATTGTGGTCACACCTTATCACATCAGCGTTACATGAGCTTTTTTTCTCCAAAACTATACGCAACCATAATTTGCTAATAAGGCTTCTGCAACCACAACCACAACCACAACCACAACCAAAAGCATACCCTACAAAAACTAAAAAAAGAAAAATACACACACAAAAGAAAATGACACTTTCGGTTGTCAGGCCAACCATAACTTTAAAGAGGTTAGGGGTGATCGGTCACCAATTCGGTTGAGCTAATGGGGAGAACTCGGTCATCTACTTGGTTGGTTGAGGGGCAACATTACCATTAGCATTGGCCTAAGAAACCATAAACATTTTGCATAGTTCGCACTCGCATGTCATATATATGTACAAAATAATTACGTATATAAGCACTCATATGTTCCGTGGATTTCAGTGTGCAATTAGCCCAAAGAAGCTCCTATACATACACACAATATACATATGTACTAATAGTGCACAAACTAATTAAACTCGAGCCTCATATGTGTGTGTGTATATAATAAAAATGAATGAAATTTTGTGTTCCCTCGTCAAGCAGTGACCATGTACAGACGGCCCTGAAGGTATCGATAGGTACATCATCTTGAAACATGACCATCTTGGAGATCAATGTCTTCACCGTCCTCCTCCCAACTTTCATATTGTTGTTGTTATGCTCGCAACATCATTTTGTTATACGTCCTTTTTAACTTTGTGGTGGACGTATCAAGATGTATACTTTCTTTGGCTAACATAACTCATGATCAAGTCTTTTGTCTTATATAAATCTTACCAAAGTATACAACTCATCTCGCATATAAAAAATTTGCATAACAAGGATCAATCACTACTTTTAAACCAAAATGAAAATTAGAACATAAACTAAACCTCTGTTCCAACTGTTTATAATGTTTGAAGCCAATTCTTTAATATGAACTTATAAAGTTAATAATTTCATCCCATTATCTTAATTACCTCATAATCTCATATATAGCAGAACTTGTGTACCTACCATTTTCAAAAAGTGAGCTTCTCGTGGGTATATAAAAAGTGTATATTTTGTTTTAGTGGTTTCATCATCTTTGCAGACCACTGTAAAAACTATGATGCACTAATGTCAATATAGTTCGTAGCATAGCTAATAAATATATAGTTCAATTCACGTACCTTTGGTCTTTGGTCACTCAAACACTACAATTAATTTTTGCATTGATGTTACATTTCACATAAAGAGAATCTATACAATAGTACAATACCTTAGGTAAAAGCAGAGTGGTAAAAATAGGAAAGGAGGTAAACCTACTTTGTAAACCTCATTGTAGTTGTATTATTTTACGTGTAACCACATGAAACAAGTATGTTCAAAGTAATTTGTCATTCTGCAATCTTAACTTGTACAATTAATATTAAAGATTAAAATTGTTGAAATGAAGATTGTGTTAGTTGCAATATGGATATGGATACATGATTTAGGCTATGTTTGTCATCAGGCTTATACGAGCTTACAGGGTTTGAGCTTTTAAATAAGCTAGCTTATAATATTAATTTGCTTATAAAATAAGTTTTGTCTATCACGCAGGCTTTTTGAAGCTGTTATAAGCCATAAATATTCATAAGCCCAAGCCAATCAAAACAAGCTTATATGGACTTATAGTTAGTCAAATTACTTAAATATCATCCAAAATATAGTGTATTATTACGCAAAACCTGAAAAAAAAAATATCTAAAGTTAATTTGACATGTTTTTATGCAATTTTACATTAATAAGCTTCAGCTCAACTAATTTGCCAAACAACTTTATATAAATTTAATTTTTAGCTTCCATCTTATAATATAAGCTCCAGCCTCGCAACATCATCCCCAACCCCATTTCTAGCTACAACCCATTTCACCAACCATACCCTTAATCTAGGATCTAGGTGCAAGCAATAAAGAGTAGAAGGTTGCATTCCGTAAAGAAAGAAGTAGTGCAAGGACCATTCTTGGACACGTCTAAAAATGGAAGCTTCAAGGAAAGTGTTGCAAGATTAAACATATAAAAGATATCATCAATACCAGTATACCACAATGGATAACAAGTTGAATATCATTTTCACATTTTTACAAAATACATTACCCTCTTCTTTATAGTGAATGAACTTTCATTTACTTCCTAGCTAGTGCCCATCATATGCAAGACATCTCTCATATTACATTACCTTTTCTATGTTTAAACTTGTCGATGAGAGTGGAGTGTAGGAATAAGAACTTACGTGCATCCATACACCATGTTATAGTAGATTTGTTGGTTTTTTATGGAACCCAAAATAACATCTCACTAGCGACCATGATTTCTCCTTTGAAAAAAAACCCCACTTGGATTTTATCTCCGGATTCCAAGGTAAAAATTACATTTTCTACTGTTTTTATTTGATTTGAGTTGATGTTTGTTCCGGATTTGAACATGAGTTAGGCCAAGTACTTTAAATGTTTTATGAAAACGAACAATAAATCATAAACCACTAATTAGCATTAGATTTCATTTGACTACATATTCTTCGGTTTACTTGTGATTGGTAGGAATGTGTATACGCTTATATAGTTTGGTTTAATCTTTTTAATTTAGATAAAATGGGCCGGTTAATCTTGTTTAGATATTAAAATATTCAAATTACTGTTTAATCGCATGTGATATCTAATGTGAGTTTCAACAACAAAAATAAAAAGATGAAAAATTGTGAAAAAAATGGAAAAGAAAAAGTTTGTTGAAAGTTTTTCGTTTATAGAAAGATAATTATATACCAGAAATGATAGTGCAATTTTTTCGCTTAACAATGAATGGTTTAAGATATTTCAATTATTGAAAAAATTGGTGTAAGTAGGTTTTTATCTAATATAAAAATGAGTGGTTAAACTTGATTTCTTTATATGTAAGGAGAATTTTGGTATGCCATCACACCCATGTGCATCTTCACTGTCATCACTCTCACTCTCATCATCACCATCCTCACCACCATTATCACTCTCATTCTCATCATCACCATCCTTACTGTCATCACCCTTAGTCCCATCACCATCCTCATTGTCACTCCCATTAGTCCCTTCAATAGTGAGGTAATGACCTTCGATTGAAAGACGTGAATTGCTTCCCATAGCATGATATTGATCACCATCGAGCATCATATAATTCGCTTCATATTTAAAATGGACGAGTTTAGAGTGATTCTGAATGAACATAGAAGATATGTATGTAACATATATGAACTTTAACACTAAAATAATTTAAAGAAACAAAGGTATTAGTCTACCTGTGTCCATGCCCTCCATGTGCATGTACTGACGTCGAATTCAGTGCACGTGAACCTAACATTATTCACTCCATCTCCCCCACTATTTTGTGTATACCAAGGAGTTTTTCTTTCCTAGAGTGTTTGAATGTTAGAGAAGTCGATACTAAATGGCACTTCGAGCACTTCATATGAACATTATATATGATTACATACGTTATTATCATAAACAAACAAGGAAAAGAATATATTCATATATGTAATGATCGACTCTTACATTGTGTTCACTTGCTCCGGTGGTCTCAACTGAGAATGAAATTGTATCCTCAGCTTTAGAACGTCCCCACCGAATCTTGTTGAATAAATTAAAAATGAATTTTATGAAATTTAAGTGTTCATAAATGATCTATAGTTTTACAAGCTATACAAATGATAATTTTATATATTCACCAAAACTTACTTTAGTAGGAATGTCTATGAAAGGTCTGATCGAGTTGTCATCGAGGTTTTTAATAGATGTAGACTTAACCATCACTTTAGATGTAGACTTCTACATGCCCTCTTAAAAATCTCTATTAAAAACCTCGATGAGAACTCGATCAAACCTTTCATTGACATTCCTGCCAAAGTAAGTTTAGGTGAATGACCATCATTATATGAAATTATCATTTGTATAGCTTGTAAAACTACAAATCATTTATTAACAATTAACTTTCATTTTTAATTTGTTCTATAAGATTTAGTGTGGACGTTGTGAAACTGAGGATACAATTGCATTCTCACTTGAGACAACAGGATCAAGTGAACACAACGTAAGAGTCAATCATTACTTATTATGAATATAATCTTTTCCTTCTTTGTTTATGATAATTACGTTTATAATCATATATAATGTTCATACGCAGTGCTAGAAGTACCATTAATATGGGCTTCTCTAACATTCAAATATTCCAGGAAAGAAAAACTCAATGGTATACTCAAAATAGTGGTGGGAGACGGAGTGAATAATCTTAGGTTCAGGTGCACTGAATTCGACGCGAGTACATGCACATGGAGGGCATGGACACATGTGACTAATACCTTGTTTCTTTAGAATATTTTAGTGTTATAGTTCATATATGTTACAAACATATCTTCTATGTTCATGTAGAATCCCTCTCAACTCATCCATTTTAAATATGAAGCGAATTATGTGATGCCGGATGGTGATCAATATAGTGCTATGGGAAGCAATCCACGACCTTCAATCGTAGGTCTTGACCTCACTATTAAAGGGATTGATGGGAATGACGGTGAGGATGGCGATGGGAGTGACGGTGATGACAGTGATGATGGGAATGAGAATGAGGATGGTGATGGGAATGAGAATGAGGATGGCGGTTCTGGGAGCGAGAATGAGGATGGTGATACTATAGTGAGAATGATGACAGTGAGGATGATGATGATGAGAGTGACAGTGATGACGGTGGTGAGGATGGTGATGATGGAAGTGAAAGTGATGACAGTGGATGGTGATGGATGTGATGATTACGAGAATGAGGAGACCGAGTGAATCTGAGATAGTCAATTAATTTTTCATTGATTATTCTATTTTCAATGCCTTTGTGTGGTTTTTTTATTTCCTGTAAATTTTCTTTTATCCCCCTGTTATTTTTAGTCTATGTGTTGTTGGGGGTGCCTTATGTTGTACTAGTTTTAGATCCCCGTGTAAGCACGTGGCTCTGGGTTTGATTCTTGTTAGATTAAGCTTTAGCTTAAATTTTGTTGGACAAAATAGTTGTTAGAAGCAAAAACAGTATACTAACATTAAATTTAGTTTTTTTTATATAATATCTACGTATTATAGATATTTACATATTTTTTATGTTATTTTTATAATATCTACGCAATTATAGATATTATTATCCTAAGAATAGGTTAGACTTAATTTTTTTTAAAACCACATAATTTTTTTAGATGACAATTTTGGTATATGAAAATAAACTATAGGTAAAACCTACAAAATTTTAATTTGTACTTACTTTTTAGAAAAACAACATCATGCAAATGTATTATCCGTCAGAAATATATCACATGAACAAATAATTGTTCATCAGAAACCACTATGGTCTTAAATCAAGAAATGATTAAACATAATAAATTTTTATATTTATGCTATTGTTGTTTTGTTGAATGTGTATGTAACTAATAAATTTTTTTAGTTAGAAACGCAAAGCCATCAGAAACAAAGAAACTAACTTATTGATAATATTAACCCGTCAGAAATATAATAAAAAGAATTCACCCCATCAGAATCGTTTTCAAATATAAGAAGCATATTCTAAGAATGTTTTAAATATTCTATATTTAAATTATTTACGTGATAAGTTTTAAATTTATATGGTATATACCTTTTCAAAATTTGAATGTGATACTTTTCTATCTAAAGAAACTTATGTGCTTAATCTATTCTTAGAATAATAATATCTATTACATAGATATTATAAAAATAGTATACTAACATAAATTAAAGGTAAAACCTACAAAATTGGATTCGTACATACTTTCTAAACAAAAATCATCATGCACATGTATCATCTTGACCCGTTAAAAATATAATACATGAAACATTCATTGTTCATCAGAAACAGTTCTGGCCTTAAATCAGAAACCAGACGTTCAACAAGAAAAAACGATTAAGAAATGGTTAAACATATTGAATTTTTGTATTTATGTTATTGTTGTTTTTTTATGGTGTATTTAACTAATAAAATTATTTTGTTAGCAAAGCAAAGCCATCAGAAACAAAGAAACCAAATTATTGATAACATTAACCCGTCAAAAATGTTATAAAAAAAATTGCCTCATCAGAATCGTTTCCAAGTATAAGATGCATGTTCTAAAATGTTTTAAAAATGATATATTTTAATTTTGTTACGTGATAAGTTCTAAATTTGTATAGTATTTATAAGATATAATTAGGGTTACGGTCACATTCAAATTTGGAAAAGATATAGTCAAAAGAAGATATATCACAAAAAAATTACTACTTATCATGATTTATTTTTCAGGAAAATATATTGTTTATTGTTTAGCACGAATTAAATATCGTCGCAATTCTGATATATAAATCATCAAAAACAATGAATAAACTTAACATGCTTATAAGTTGTAAATATAACGTCATCAGAAAATAATTATATACAAAAGAAATCAATAAATCTTTATGAGAAATCATGATTCTTTATTAGAAACCATAAATTTTGTTGTGCATTCAAATATACAGTAAAAACCCTATAAATTAATACTCGATAAATTAATAAACTCAATAAAATTAATAATTTGTCCGGTCCCAACTTGGGACCAGTGCAAATTTAAACCCCAATCGATAAAATAATAAGATAATAATTATTTTGAAACCCCAGTGTATATATATTAGTCCCAACGAAATTATAAATTAATAATCACTAAAAAATTCCATAATATATATATTATATATGTGTGATACACTTCAGAATTCTAAGATTATTTAGTAAAAAATGAATCTATAGTCACTTGTTTTTTGTTGAACTTCAAATTTATATTGATTTCATCTTTAAATCTACCTATTGCACTCAAGAGTTGGGGCGTTGTCTTCTCGTATTGCAACAAAAAGTGGTGAAGAGTTGTTGCCGCTTGTAATGCTTCTCTTTGAGTGACTGGTCCAAAGCTATTGAATCATCCTCAACTTCATCATCGACCAAATTTTGAATGGTATCCGCCACAATTTCTTCAATTCCTTGAACCACGTAACATTCATTATTTTCACCAGGATAATCTAGCAAGTGATTCACATCCATTTTGTGCTGATAATGCATACCCGTAATCAAGTTCTCAAGCTCACGAATGTCTTTTTCAGAATTTGCATTGTTTAAATCGCTTGAGCCGGTTGAATTCGTCGAACGAATTTTGCAGTGTCGAAAGCAATTTGCAATGGCCTCTTGTTGCACATTTGTCCAAGATGAGACGGCCAAATTGATAGCATCCAAAACATTAATCTTTTCCGGAGAAGAAATTTCCAACTCATAACCTTCCAAAATCTTAAGGTAAAACCTTTTGCGGTAGTACATTTTAAAGGATCTAATTATCCCAACATCACATGGTTGAATTTTTGAAATCATGTTTGGTGGTAGAAAAAACAACTCAATGTTTTGTAACCCTGGGATATTTTTTGAATGGGCTGGACAATTATCCACTATCAAGAGAATTTTTCGACCGTGCATTTGTTCATCCAGCCAATGAACATATTCTTCAAAAAGCAATCCAGTCATCCATGCTCTTTTGTTAGCACAGTATTCACAATCTAGGCTATTCATGTTGATATTCTTAAAACAACGTGGCTTTGCATACTTACCGATGATCCATAGAGGAATGTTTTCTGAGCCATCCTCATTGCAACAAATAACAATTGTAAGCCTTTCCTTGTCCTGTTTCCTACCTTCAAGTTGTTTTGTTGCAAGTGAATGGTCAGCTTGTAACCTGTAAAACAAACCAGTTTCATCCATATTAAATACATCTTTAATAGGAAATTGATCAATTTTTTCTCTCATAGACTCCAATTTCTTCTCCATGTCATGTATGTCGACTGAGCCACTTTCTCCGAAACGGCGATATGATTTGATATCATGCCTTAACTTGAATTTCCCAAGCCAACCTTGTGAAAGTTTAAGCTCTGAGAGATCATGGGGATACAAAAGCTTTAGCGCCTCAACCGCCTTCTCTATGATTAGCTCTCATGTTATATTTACCCGTTCTTGGTGTTGGAGAAACCATTCATAAACAACTTTCTCCATGTCCGGGTACTTGGCTGGTTTGTGAAGCTTCGAAGATCCACCTTTGTCAAAATCAATTTGTAGAAAACTAGAAGGGGGGTTGAATAGTTTACCAATTAAAAAACTTTGTTTTGAAACTTATTGAAAGATCAATTGATATTGATCTTGAGTATGTTAATGAAATATGCAAGTGCTTAAGTAGTGTTTGGTTTTAAGAACCTAACACATTCTAAAAACTACTATCATACATAATGATTAGAGTCATATCAAGATGTCACTAATCACAAATGTAAATGCTTGAATGATGAATATATTGTTTGAGAAAGCTTGTTTTAATATCTATTAAACTTGACAAGCTTTAAGCTTTTATAAATTAAATTTACTTTTGTCGTTAACAAAACTTAGGCAAAGATCAAAAATATAAATAAAGTTTAATGACGATATTTGTATTAACAATCTCCCCCTTTTTGTTGAAGACAAAATATAAATTTTATTTTTATAAAAGAAACAAAGTTTGTACAAGAGTTACAAAAATATTAGTTTTAGAACTTGAAAAGGAAATGATAATGCAAGTGTATGAAGTTTGACTTTTTATGAAAGTCAAAGAATTCACTAGTTGATGCATGATGTTGACTTTTTCAGAAAGTCAATTTATGCAGTTTGACTTTTTTAAGAAAAGTCAAGTATTATCAATGAGGGTTCCTGTTTGACTTTTAGAAAGTCAAATGTATGCAGTTTGACTTTTTCAGAAAAGTCAAATATAAATAATTTCAAAGTTCTATATTTTCTCCCCCTTTTTGTCTCAACAAAAAGAAGAGGCTGTGCGGAATGTAATGAGCCCGAGCTACTATCTCCCCCTTGTTCAAAGCTCCCCCTAAATTGGGTGCTTTAATGGGAAGATACATGGATTGTGAAAATAAAGCTACAAAAAAAATGTTAGTGATAATGATCATTCACAAGCATTTCCAAACACTATGTAATGACACCAATAATATAATAAACAACATTCATTAGTTAAAATGTTTTCATGAGTAAAGATCATGAAAAGAGAACACAATGATGTGTTTTTAGTACAAGAAATAAAAATTATCCTAAGAAAGTAAAAATAAGAAGGACTATTCTAAAACCATCCTAAAGTGATGGTGGATGGGAAAGAGCGTTGAGACGCTCAATGATGTGGTTGAGGATGAACCTCATTTCTTCTTGGAAGTCATGGACCATAACCCGGGTTCGTTCCACGGTTTGGCCCGTTTGCTCACAAGTTGAGCAACCATGCCTTGGAGGGTAGAATGTTTGGAGAGGTTGTGGTGGTGGAATGGTGGATGTGTTGGTGGTGTTGGGGATGTTTGGAGTGGTCATGATGGATGCAAGCAAAGCATTTTGCATTTGCATTGTCTCACTTAAGTGAGAATCCACCATGCCTTTGAATTGGTGGAGGTTGTGGAGTTTCGCTTGAATCTCCTCTCTAGTGGGATTGGCATCCCACATACATTCCTCAATGTCCTCAAGATGAGGGGACATTGATGGGGGAAGTGTATGGTCCCCATACAAAGGATCGTGAATGTCTTTGTGAATGGGGTGGAAGAGAAGAGGTTTAGGCCCTAATGGGGCGTTTGGGTCAAGGGATGACCGAGGTGACTCATGAGCAATCCGCTCAATTGTGCCAAATGATGGCAATGGTGGTGGATGATTTGGCCTAGGAGGCAAGTCATCCAAGTCCTCTAGGAAAGGATTTGGTGAAGTTGGTGGAGTTGAAAATAACTCCATAGGAACGAGAGTTGGAGACCTTGGTGGTGAAGGTGGTGAGGGTGTTTTGGATGTTTGGATGGGTGCCGGAGGAGGTGAAGTTGGTGTTTTTGTAGGTGGTGGAGTGGTGATCACAATGTGTGATTGATTTGGTGTAGCCAAGGTAAGGCTTGTATCATCTCGGATGGGAGATGAGATTGTTAGTGGAGAAGACTCGGATGAGGAGATCATGTTCACGAAGCAACAAGGCCTAACGCTAATTCTAGCGGTCTTCTTGCAAGGTTTTGGAGAGGATTTTGTCATTTTTGACTTGGGTTTTACTTTGCTAGATAATAGTAAGAATGAAGAAGGTGTGAGGATGATCATGGTAAAACCTCTCAATTTATAGAAGTGAAAAATTGTGGAGAAATGTGTTTGATTTGATGTTAAACCATTGAAGAGAGGAGGTTCATAATGATTTGGAAGTGGGTTGAATGCTAGTCATATCACCCAAGTCAATCCATACAAGAGAGATGGAGTGAAGAAGAAAAGATTTGCAATAAATGTGTTCTAGTGAGTAGAATTTCCTAACATTCAGATTACCCACGGATTTGAAGGTACCAAAAATTTGGTTCCTTCCTTTATGCCAAAGGGCTCCTTGGGTGGATTTTTCAAAATTTTGAATTTTGGTGGGAAATGGATTTCTTATATACCTTAGTGAATTATACTAAATCTAATAACATTATAAACTAGGTAAGATTGATTTATAAGTGATGGAAGATAATTTGGAATCACGAAAGAGTCGAAATTCAGAAAATTACCTGGAGGATCCACGGCACCAAAAATATACACGGACGGTACCCTAAAAAGGGTGCCGTCTGGTCCGCCTGTACAGGTATGGCGGTACCAAACTACATAAAGGACGGTACCAAAATTGTGGTGCCGTCTGATCCGTGGAGTGCAGAAATATGGACAGAGTAAGTTTTTAGGTGTCGGGGACATTTCCGAAACCTGAATTTTTTCTCAAAAGCTGTTATACTAAACATTTCTAGTTAGGAAAAGTAAATAACACATGTATAAACATAGTGGAGCATAGATTTTGAGCAAGGCTTATTGATTTTCACAATATAGTGAAAATGGGTAAAATTTGATAGCATACTTGTGCTATCCCCCTGCATGAGATTGTTAGCATACACCATTGTTTCAAGTTATATTATCATCCTACATAATAAAAACAACTAAATAGTATCAAACATTGATGATAATGCATTGTTCCAAACACTCCTTAAAGTACCCTTATTTGTCCAACTTCTTGTAAATCTTGTTCATCATCCTACCAAGGCACTTGAACATTCCCTTAGTTTGCTTGAACTCTGCTGATTCATTCTCAATCTCGGGAAGAGATGCGTAATACTCATGAGGTGGAAGATGAGAGCTTGGAAGACCATCCTCGGAGCTATTTGATGATGATGATGAAGGAGTTGGAGGTTTAGCTCTCTTGCCTTTAGTCTTAGCAACTCGAGCATCACTCAAAGGTACAAAGATGTGAGGGATGAGTTCATAGTGAATGTGCATCCCTTTTGGGGTTGGTGGAATTGGTGCGAAGTTTCTATAGAGACGGGTGAGAAGCATCCCGTATGGAAGAGCAACCGATCCTTGAGTTGGAATATCAATCATTCTCCTAGCTATGTAGTAGGCCAAGTTGAATGGTTGTCGGGTGGACAAGTTGTAGAGCATGTGGCAAAGACAAGCGTTTATGTGATCCCTATTTCCTATGGTGCTAATGACGTTTGCTCTAAGTAACTCCTCCCATTTCTTAAATTCGGGCTTAAGTTCATTTAGCTCCATTCCATATGGATCTCGGTCTACCTCTTTTCCCTTTCGGGTTACTCGGGTTGTATCAGTTTTTGGGTTAAAAAGGTGTTCACGGATGACATCCTTATCTGCCAAACGGGTTAGATAGGGAGAAGTTCGGTCGTTGATTGCATCAAGAGCGGTGAGTGACCACTTATCCGTGTAGACACAAGTTCCTCGGTTGGGAATTCTTAGTACTTTAGCAAATTCGCTTAAGGTGATGGTGTAGTCATTTTGGTTGATTCTAAAGCTAAGACAAAATTCATCATCGTCTTCATCACTAAACCCGGTCACACTAGCATAGAATTCTAACACAAACCTAGGACAAATTGGTTCATCAATGTCAAGAAGACAATCGAATTGAATGGCGGCTAGTTCTTCACGAAGATTGGTATGTTCAAGGAAGGATGGGTGAATGGTTCTACCCTCAGGCAAATACCATGAGATAACCCAAATGCTCCTAATTTAATGTGGCTACATTTGAATAGACCCGGGAGTGCATATTAGTTATGCAATACCTTTAGTATTCAAGAGCATGCAAGTGATGAAAATTTTTAACGTTTCTATTTGTATTAGCAATGAAAAATATTTTCCTACAAGTGAGAAGCTTTTCAAAACTTTTGACATGGGGTGTTTGGTTGTTTGAATAAGGCCTTATATTCATTATCTATCAATTAGTGGGAAACATGATTTGTTTATGCAATATGATAATGTAGTACCTAATTTTAATGACTAGTTATGCAATTTGCCAATTGAATTCATATTTGGTATAAAAGCATACATAAAACCCCATGTAATGATTTGTGATAGTTTTGTGCATAAATAAGAATCCTAGACTCAGAATTAAGAGATGAAATGGAGTTAGGATACTTACAATGATGTTATCTTCAGTGATTAGTGAGTGGGAAGGTGTCAATAATGAGCTTGGTTTAAGTTTTACACGTTTTGGTAAAGTGGGTTGTGAGGAAGAGGATGTTATGTATATAGCAGTTTTGCTTCTGTAGACACCACGGACCAGACGGCACCAAATATTTGGTTCCGTCCGTGTTGTCGTTTGGTGTCGTGGCTACAGTAGCAGATACAAGGCAAAATTGTTTTGGTTTGACTATTCTAATGTTTTAGGCTATGTTTATCTTACATGTCTGGTTCCATTAACCCTAAACCAAGTCTAAGAAGATTAAAAGGTTCTCGTTTAAGAGGTTTAGTTAAGATGTCGGCAATGTTGTCTTCGGAGGATACTTTCTCGATTGAAATGTTACCTTTTTGAACATTGTCGCGAAGAAAGTGATAACTGATTTCAATGTGTTTTGTACGAGCATGTTGAACGGGATTCTTGCTGAGATCGATGGCTCCTTTGTTGTCGCAAAGTATCACAATGTCGTTGAAATGAATTCCGTAGTCTACGAGAGCTTGCTTCATCCAAAGAGCTTGTTGACATGCTTTTCCGGCTGATACGTACTCGGCTTCAGTAGTAGAGATGGCTAAAGCCGTTTGCTTCTTTGCAAACCATGAGGTGAGACAATGTCCAACAAAAGTGCAAATACCACTTGTACTTTTTCTATCGACATAATCACCGGCATGATCCGAGTCGGCATACACTATGGTTTCTATACCCGTTCCTTTGGGATACCATAATCCTAAACACGTTGTTCCCTTAATATATCTAAAAATCCTTTTTAATGCTTCTAAGTGTGATGCCTTTGGGTTTTCTTGAAAGCGAGCACATAGACAAACACTAAACATAATGTCGGGTCTACTAGCCGTAAGATAGAGTAGGCTACCAATCATTCCTCTATATTTAGTGTTATCTACGGATTCACCTTCTTCGTCCTTGGTGAGTTTAGTGTCCGAGGACATGGGTGTTTTAGTTGGTTTGGAATCTTCAAGACCAAATTTCTTAAGCATGTCTTTTATATATTTAGATTGGTTAAAGAAAATACCATCTTCTAGTTGTTTAATTTGAAGTCCTAGAAAGAAGTTTAACTCACCCATCATACTCATTTCAAACTCGTCATGCATGATTTTAGAGAAATCATCACATAGTTCTTGACAAGTTGATCCGAATATAATGTCATCAACGTATATTTGAACAATAATAATTTGTGATTCCTTTTTCTCGGTAAAAAGAGTATTATCTACTAATCCCATAGTATATTTGTTATCAATAAGAAAAGTCTTAAGACGGTCGTACCAAGCTTTAGGTGCTTGTTTAAGGCCGAATAATGCTTTCTTGAGTTTGAAGACATGATGTGGTTTCTCAAAGTCGGTAAAACCGGGAGGTTGAGCAACATACACTTCTTCGTTAATAAACCCATTAAGAAAAGCACTTTTAACATCCATTTGAAATAATTTAAAGTCATAAGTACATGCATAGGCAAGTAATATTCTAATAGATTCTAGTCTAGCTACAGGAGCATAAGTTTCATCATAATCAATACCTTCTTGTTGATTATAGCCTTGTGCAACAAGCCTAGCTTTGTTTCTAGATACTATACCATTTTCATCCATTTTATTTCGAAAAACCCATTTCGTTCCAATTATGGTTTGATCTTTAGGTTTTGGAACTAATTTCCAAACATCATTTCTAACAAATTGGTTTAACTCTTCTTGCATGGCAATTACCCATGATTCATCTTTTATTGCTTCATTTATGTTTTTCGGTTCAATGGTGGATACAAAACAAAAATAATTACTTTGATTTTGGGCTTGTGATCTTAAGGTTCTTTGATTAAGTTTTCCTATGACTTTTTCCAAAGGATGACTTTTAGATTCTTTGATGTTTATAATTTGCTTATTTAATGGTTCATCTCCCTTGTTATCATTAATTTGACTTTCTATTATTTGACTTTCAACTAAGTCATCATCTACCAAAGGGGATGTCTTAGAGGGAGGTGGACTTTCGTCAAATGTTATGTTTAACGATTCCTCGACTATCATTGTTTCTTTATTTAGAACAATGTAAGCTTTACTAGTTTGAGAGTAACCAAGAAATACACCTTCATAAGACTTTGGGTCAAACTTGGTGAGATAATCCTTAGTATTAAGAATAAAGCATTTACAACCAAAGACTCTAAAATATCCTAATGTTGGCTTTTTACCTTTATAAAGTTCATATGGTGTTTTGTTTAGGAAAGGACGTATTAAGACTCTATTTAAAATATATGTAGAAGTGTCAACGGCGTTACACCAAAACTTTTGAGGAATGTTTTGTTCATTAAGCATTGTTCTACTCATTTCTTATATTGTTCTATTTTTACGTTCTACTACTCCATTTGATTGAGGTGTTCGTGGAGCGGAAAAGTTATGTGTTATACCATTTGTATCACAAAAGTTTCCAAATTGAGTTTCGTTGTCAAATTCACGACCATGATCCGTTCGGATCGACACAATTTTGACACCTAGAAGATTTTGAATTTTCTTGCTAAGTATTTCAAATTTATCAAAAGCTTCATTTTTGGTTTTCAAAAATAACGTCCAAGTAAACCTTGAGTAATCATCTACTATGACCAAAGTGTACAAGTTGCCTCCATAGCTTCTTATAGCGGATGGTCCAAACAAGTGCATATGTAATAATTCTAGACACTTAGATGTAGACACCATATTTTTAGATTTGTGACTACTATGTGTTTGTTTACCAATTTTGCAAGCGTCGCAAAAGTGTTGGTCATATTTTAGTTTTGGTAAATTCCTAACCAACTCTTTTGAAGATAGGTTTTGTATAAGTCTCATATTAGCGTGACCTAAGCGTCTATGCCAAAGAGATGAGCTATCATCTAATGTTGTTAAGCAAAGTTTGTCATTATATGTTTTATCTATTTTCATGACGTATATGTTATTTTTCCTAACTCCTTTAGCTATGGTGATACCATCTTTTAGTATTTTACTACCATTTTCATCAAATAGCACTTTATACTTTTTATCACATAGTTGGCTAATACTAAGTAGATTAAATCCTAACCTATCCACATGAGCAACATTTTCAATAGTTAGGGAGTTATGAGCAATCGTACCTTTGCCGATGATTTTGCTTTTGAGATTGCTACCGAAAGTGACATTACCTCCGTCATACTCTTGGTATGATGAGAAGAGACTTTTGTTGCCCGTCATGTGTCGTGAGCATCCACTATCTTTTATCCATTCATCAGGTTCCAATCCAACTTTCAAGCATACCTAAGAAGCAAATAACTCAAGCATTTGGTCCCCAATATCTCATGGGTCCGTTTGGGTTAAACATACCATTTATTTGATTCATGTATGGAAATGATGGGTAAGAGTTCCATGGCATGTAATCTGGAGTTTGATATGGTCTAGGAAAACTTTGATTCCAACCGTTGTGTTGGTAGTTAGGTTGAACGTTGTGGTTGCTTTTAGGAAAGGGGCGTTTGGCAAAAGAAGTTTTATATCGTTGTTGAGTAGTTTTTGATCTAAATTCATTTTTAACAAGTCCTACTCCTGATGTAATAGCTGGTTTTAGTTTAACATTATCATTGGTTTTCTTTGTTACTTTAACAAATTCAGTACGGTCCGAATTGCAAACATTCTGTTCTGCTGAAGTACCCGCTGTACCATTTTGCACAACGGACGGAACCCTTATTTTGGTTTCGTCTGGTCCGTGCTGTGCTGCAGCAATTTTGACAGAATGTTCATCCTCTTCGGCCGTTTTGTTTTGACTCTTTGGAATTAATACTTCATTAAAACCTAGCCCATTCATGTCTCCTGGTGTTTTATGGATTTTAACTATTTCATCGGCAAGAGCGATGTTTTTGTTAAACCTTTTAAACTTAGAATTATTTTCTATTAGAACTTCTTGTGTGAGCTTTAGTTTTTCTATTTCAAGATTAAGCTCTTGACATGATTTACAATCATCGTCATTTGCTTTTCCTTTTTCAAGTCGTTTTGCTTTTTCTTTCAACTCATATACCTCATTTTCCAAAAATTCCTTTTTGGTTTTTAGAAATTTATTTTTAGTTATAATTTTTAGACTTAGCTCACACAATTGATTATATTGTTTTTGCAAGGTGTCATCATCTATAGAAGAATAAGAAGAGTCAGAAAGTACCTCATTTGACTCATGTGCCATTAGAGCGATCTCTTCCTTGCTTGATTCTTCATCGTCTTCACTATCACTCCAAGCACCACTTACAAAAGCTCGTTGAGTTTTGCTTTTAGGTGGCTTGGGACATTCTCCTATGAGATGACTTGCATCACCACATCTAAAACACTTTCTTTCACCCTTACTCTTCTTATCATCCCGATCTTTTCGGAATGGCTTCTTTTCTTCTCGAGGTTGTCTTACAAACTTTCCTTTTCTTCTAAAGAACTTCTTGAAATCTCTAACGGCCATGGCATACTCCTCATCTTCACTACCGGAACAAGATTCATCATCATCGCTTGATTCTGCCTTTGCTTTTAGAGCAACGGATTTGATCTTCTCCTTTCTTCCTTTGATGATCTCCGAATCTTTCTCCATTACCATTTCGTGAACTTTGAGGTTGCCAATTAGCTCGTCTAGTGACATTATTGAGAGATCTTTTGATTCTTCAATAGCGGTCACTTTATCTCTCCATTTGGGATGGAGTGCTCTAAGAAATTTCCTGACAAAGTTCTTACTACGAAAAGTTTCATCAAGTGCTTTAAGTGATGTAATTATAGTGTTAAAACGAGCAAAGCCACAATCAATGGTTTCATCTTCAGGGATAACAAATTGTTCATATTGTTGAACAAGAAGATCAATTTTGTTATCCTTGACTTGTGAATTACCTTGATGTGTAACAATTAAAGATTTCCAAATATCTTTGGCGGTTTCACACATAAAAATTCTTTCATATTCTTTTCTAGGTAAAGCATTATAAAGCATCATTTTAGCTTCATTATTTTTAGCAACTAATTTCTTTTGTTCATCAACGGAAATATCCTTTGTTGTAGAACTAAAATCTCCTTTAACAATAATAAACCAAAGATCTATATCTTTTGATTTTACATATGTTTCAAAATGGTTTTTCCAATAGATAAATCCATTGGTTTCAAAGAGTGGTGGTCTTTGCATAGATTGCCCTTCTTTAAAGTTTTCAGAATCCATGGATCGTTTCAAGTTTATAAAATACAAGTTATTTTAGAAATTCTTGAGCAACGAGGCTCTGGTACCAATTGTAGAAAACTAGAAGGGGGGTTGAATAGTTTACCAATTAAAAAACTTTGTTTTAAAACTTATTGAAAGATCAATTGATATTGATCTTGAGTATGTTAATGAAATATGCAAGTGCTTAAGTAGTGTTTGGTTTTAAGAACCTAACACATTCTAAAAACTACTATCATACATAATGATTAGAGTCATATCAAGATGTCACTAATCATAAATGTAAATGCTTGAATGATGAATATATTGTTTAAGAAAGCTTGTTTTAATATCTATTAAACTTGACAAGCTTTAAGCTTTTATAAATTAAATTTACTTTTGTCGTTAACAAAACTTAGGCAAAGATCAAAAATATAAATAACGTTTAATGACGATATTTGTATTAACACAATTGATAGGAACTCTGATGATCGCTTGAGAGTGTTTGAAATTGTTCCTTGACTAACTTTCAAATTGAAAGTTTTGTCAACCCACTGTACCAAATCTTGTTGAGTGCATCCTTGGTGATCTCTCTTATACTCACATAACAATTTTCGTTGTTGATTGGTCATGGTTGATTTTTGAACACCTTTTAGATTAGAAGCCATAGTTGATATGAATTTAAACTTATTCAATGGCCACTTTATACTGATCAAACATTGGTACGTACCATGGATATATTATTCTTGCTAAATACGTAATATATACTAGTCTTTAAAATACGTAATATATTGATATCATGGATAAAATAGTACATTATTTCTTGGTACCATTCATATCCTAGTCTTTAAATACGTGATATGTGTATCTTGATAAACTAATGAATTATTTTTACGTAATATGTATCTTGCTAAACTAATAAATTATTTCTAACCATCTTTAAATCTCGGTCTTTGAATAACCATCTTTAAGTTAATAATTTATTAATTTATTGATAAATTAATATCTCGCTAAATTAATAAAATATGTCGGTCCCAACACCATTAATTTATAGAGTTTTTATTGTATTATCTTCATACATTTTATAAATATTTTTTCTAAATTCTGATATGCAATTTGAAACCCTAATTTATACATTCTTTTCATATTTATGTTATTGTTGTTGTTGGTTTCTTTATGGTGTATTTAATTAATACAATTATTTCGTTAGCAATGCAAAGCTATCAGAAACAAAGAAACCAAATTATTGATAACATAAACCTATCATGAATATAATAAAATTTAATTTTCCCTATCAAAATCGTTTCCAAATATAAGATGCATGTTCTAAAATATTTTAAAAATTATATATTTTAATTATATTAAGTGATAATTTCTAAATTTGTGTGGTATTTATAAGATATAATGAAGGTTTCGGTCACATTCAAATTTGGAAAAGATATGGTCAAAAAAAGATATATTATAAAAATTTAGAGCTTATCATGCTTTATTTTTCAAGAAAATATATTGTTTATTTTTTTTAGCACAGATCAAACATCGTCATGATTCTAATATATAAATCATCAGAAAAAATGAATAAACTCAACATGCTCATGAGTTATAAATATGATGTCATTATAAAATGATAAACAATAAATCGTTATGAGAAACCATGATTCTTTATGAGAAACAATAATTTTTGTTGTGCTTTCAAATACATTATCTTCATACATTTCATAAAATCTTTTTCTAAATTCTGATATGAAATTTGAAACCATAATTTATACATTCTCTTCATATTTTAAATAAATCATCTGCAGGAATAAATAAACTAAACATACTCATGAGTTGTAAATATAATGCCATTAAAAATGATTATGTGCACTAGAAAACAATAAACGTTTATGACAAACCATAATTATTTATGAGAAACCACAAATTGACTGAATTTTTTTTCCATATATTTGATACATATTTTTTCACTAAAATACAATAATCGTATAAGAAACAAATAATTTATTAGTACAACTAACATCGTCGTGATACTGATAAATCAAACAGAATACTAAAAAAAACTATTAGAATTAACTAAACAATCGATCTGTAGTTCAAAACTCTAATTTAAACATTCTCTTCATAAAAGTCATAATATATTTTTTTATATTTTGATGTGTAGCTCGAAACTCTAATTTTGTGTAAATCATCAACAACTTCGACAATTTCAGACTCATCTTTCTGCGCATCCTGCACACTATAAATACAATAATTGTATAAGAAACAAATAATTTAAAATTTAGGATAATAAATACAATTAACATCGTTCTGATAGTGATAAATCAATCACATAAAAAAAATTATTAGAATTTACTAAACAGTCAATCTGCACTCCAAAACCCTAATTTAAACATTCTCTTCATAATCCCAAAATCCTAAATTCAACAATAAGTAAATAACATCAAAGGCTAACAAATATTAAAGAATATTAGGAGGAAATAAAAAAGAATGGTAAAAAAAAAAAAAAAAAAAAAAAAAAAAAAAAAAAAAAAAAAAAAAAAAAAAATCCTTGATCTTTATTGTCGTGCTAAATCACAGAAGGAAAAAAGCTCTTTTTGTTTCTTCACTTATTGTGTGTCTGCTACTGTTCACAATTCCAAACAATCAAGCACAAAAGATATTTTAGAATATGAAACTGGAACGGTAGAACCTAAAACACTAAGAATGAGAAGCATGTACCTTATTGCGATCAACTGTGAATAAATGAGATGAAATGCCGAATGATGGAATTTATAGGATAAGATTAAGGTTTATGTCAAATTTTAAATTTGAAAAAGATATGCTCAAAGAAAGATGTAACATATAAATTTAGTAGTTATCACGAAATTATTTTTAGGAAAATATAAGGTTTATTTTTTCCTAATAAATTTACACGTTTTATCAAAATCTAATTTTTAGCAAACAAGTTTTATCAGAATCTAATTTTTGCATGAAACTTTTATAAATCATTCCCTCTTTTTAAAAAATTTTTTCTTCGCGTTTTCGACACGCCTATGTTTGGGAAGCTTTAAAAAAAAATAAATAAATAAAATAAAAAAATCTTAAACTGGCCTTATTTTTTCGCACTTAAAAATCCAATTGACCAATGATAGGGCTCGATTTTGCAATTGAGCCCTCTCATTGGTTAATCGAATCCCTCGATTTGGCCTATAGTGAGTTCTCTTATTATATAAAAGATTGTTGTGTTCTATGTTGAGGAATATGAAATTAAGGAAATAACTTCATATCTTATAATCTCGAAAGTGATATTAGATATTCTACAAGTAGTTTTATCATCTTCCTATAGTATAGTTTTTGTGTATAGTGATAATAGTTATTAAAGTAAGTCTTGGATTCCAGGCACCCCTTGGTGTTACTGAAAGGTGTCTGCTTTAAAACATAAATCTCAAATGGTGTCCTAACCATTTTGATTCTTGACCACAATAGAGATTTATATGATTTGGCTTTGTGTTGTTGACATTTGAAAAGATTCTCAGTTAACCGGGAAATATAGCACATTGCGTCTGTGTGACGTATGCATATAGTCATAAAACTGACCGTTAATTGTCTCGTAATGTACTTGTAGGTGTTACTATTTTTCCGGCCATATGCTACATATGTGCTGTTCCTCTATCTCTAAAGTTTAAAGTTTGTGATAGTAGTCTTGTCAACAATTGGTTTATCATGTTATCTTTCACTGAAACAGCTAGATCTAGATCTGAGGCACATCTAATGTCGATTTCTGTGTGTAACGGTGTAGTGTGGTTCTTTTCTTGTTTATGGGTGCCTTTTCTTGTCGAAGTAGTTATGTTTGCCCATCATAGTATGGACCACCATGTGTAATGTGTTGTGTTTCCGTATGCATTAGCATGTGTCTTACGTATGCCCCAATATGTTGAGTCAATAGTTTTGTCTTTCATTGCAGGTGTTTAGATATACCATCTTAGTCATTTTGTAACAAACTACATAAGCTGATACATTACATTTCATAAAAGTTGTGGCACAAATACTAAACAATAACTCAAGGCCTGTTACATAGCAATAGTGTAGATTTGCCATATATCTAATTATCGTCAAGTATGTTAGTGGGTTTATCGTCAAGTATCTTACTTGGTTTATCGTCAAGTATGTTACTGGGTCGTAATTGGCTACTTTTGACCGTTCATACATAAAACAAGAAATTTATTCAACAAACTATAGGTCAAGTGTACTATTACTAGTGGGAAGAACCACAAATTTCTAGAGATAGATAAGTACTAGTCAAGCAGGTTTAAAAAGTCTGAATCTGTATATGTACGCCTACCATTATAAACTAAAGTGACATCTAATTTTCAAGTAAACAAAAACTTCAAACACTACTAATGTTAGTAATTAAGTATATAAAACTAAAGTGACATCTACTTTGAAGTTTTGAACTTTTGAAGTATAAAAAATATGAGTGGCTCTTGAAGATATGAAGTTTTGAACTTTAAATCTTTGGGCTAAAAGCCGAGGGAGAGGGGGGAATGCTTTGGATAGTAAATAAATTATATGATGAAAAAAAAAAATGGCATTGTTAATGATTAGTATAAATGTATTATGGATAAGGATTCTCTAATGTTCATTTGAACATTAGAGGTGATGTTGTGTTTTAAGTGATTGTACATAGTAATTATTGAAAAACATTTGTTTTATTTTAATTCAAATGTACAATCACTTAAAACACAACATTACCTCTAATGTTCAAATGAACATTAGAGGATCTTTATCCATGTATATACTAGCATTGATTATGAACAGTAATTATACGGTATATATATTTAAAAAGTTTATGGACATTGATTCCATAATTATTTATAATAACCATATCATGACGTTTCTCGGCAGAATGTAATGACATAGTTAGTTCCAGTATTGCATGTTAAAGTGCTTGAAGAGTCGACATAGTTAGTTATGTTTGCCCATCATAGTATCGACTAACATGCGTAATGTGTTGTGTGATGGCACTAGTACCCAAAGAGTAGGAGAAGGAAAGTAAAGAGACAAGCTTGGAGCAATTTTCTGTATATTTCCCAATGCAAAGAACTTCCAATTTAAGCATGCAGAGAACGTGGGTTATTACCCATGTTCCTTATTTCATGCCACTACTCTATAATGTGGTAACCATCCTAATATGCAGGAAACTAAACAAAGAAACAATGCAGTAAACAAAACGTGGGATCATGTGACTTGTGAATCAATCTCGATATCTTATGGGCTTCTTGACTTCTCTTAGGGGCCTGGTATGAATTGGAGTTTGTGGGCTAGGAGGCTGGTCACGTTGGGCCGCATCATCCCCCTCTCCTTCAGAGCTTACATTGTCCTCAATGTAATCATGATCTGGAAATTGTTGCCTGAGTGAAGTCAGATTTTCCCAAGTAGCTTCTTCGGGACGATGCTTTTCCCACTGAACTAAAACTTCAGGATCACCATTGGAGTCGGTACGTGAGCTGATGATGGTGTTAGGTAGAAATGCTAAGTCATCCTTTGGATTGAAGGCAGCCAGGTTGCCTTTAGGGTCGGTGATAGGTCCATAGGCTGGCTTCAGTAAGGACACATGAAATACGGGGTGGATTTTCGACCCGACAGGTAAGGCTAGTCTGTAGGCAACTTCCCCTATCCGCTCAATGACCTGGTAGGGCCCATAAAAAAGTCTTGAAAGCTTGTGGTTGGTGCGGTTATGGACTGAGGTTTGCCTATACTTATGTAAGCGAAGATAAACAAAGTCACCGACCACAAAGTGCTTGTTTAGTCGATGTTTGTTGGCTTGTGTGACCATCTTCTGTTTGGACACCTCAATGGAATGGTTCAAGGAGCTCATAATACGCTGATGTTCAAGTAGTGAATTCTCGATAGATCCTGTTGCGGTTGACCCTGGTAGGCAGTGATGGATTGACGTGACATCACGTCCATATAGTGCTTTGAATGGAGACATGTTGATGGATGAATGATGACTCGTGTTGTAGCAAAACTCAGCCAAATATAATAATTTTGCCCATGTGCGTGGCTCATCATAAACAAAGGCACGTAAATACATTTCAAGGCAGCGGTTAACAACTTCGGTTTGGCCGTCCGTTTGTGGGTGGTACGCGCTGGAGTGCAGGAGTTTAGTGCCCATAAGTTTAAACAACTCCTTCCAAAATCGACTAAGGAATAACGGGTCTCTGTCCGAGACAATGGTCTTGGGAAGGCCATGTAAGCGATAGATCTCATGCATAAAAAGTGAAGCTAAGGTAACCGCAGTATAATTAGGAGACAGGGGCAGAAAGTGTGCATACTTGGAAAGTCGGTCTACGATGACCCAAATGCAAACCTTTCCTTTGGATGGCGGTAACTGTGTGATGAAGTCCATTGAGATGTCATGCCATGGTTGTGATGGTGTTGGAAGCGGCTGTAGGAGACCATATGGTTTATGATTTGGATGCTTGATAGTTTGGCAAACGGTACAACTTTTGACAAAGTGTGCAACATCCTTTTTCAACCCCAGCCAGGTGAAGGTACTAGAAAGCCTCTTAATTGTTGCGTTGATGCCTGCGTGACCACCAATAAAGGATGAGTGAAATTCTGTAAGAAGTTCTTCGCGAATCTTGGAGATCGGTGGAATAAACAGTTTCCCCTTAATGAACATTAACCCGTCACGAAACACATGGTTTGGAAAGGCGGCCGGGTCGGCTGTGATACTAGTTGTGAATTCTTTACCTTTTGGATCGGTGGCATAGTATGCGCGGAGATCGTCGAGCCATGGAGCGGTGGGGTAAGATATGGCGAGCATGGAGGGAACATCGACCCGGCTAAGCGCGTCAGCCACGGTGTTTTCTCTACCCGGTTTGTATATGACTTCGAAATCATACCCCAAAAGTTTGGTGACCCACTTCTGTTGTTCGGACGTTTGGATTGTTTGGGTGAGGATATGTTTCAGGCTATGATGGTCCGTGTATATGCGAAACCGACGGCCCAATAAATATTGGCGCCATTTCTTAACAGCCTCCGTGATGGCATAGAATTCCTTGGTATATGTCGACTGACCCTGCATGGTTTGGCATAACTTTTTGCTAAAGAATGCAATTGGTTTGTTGTCTTGCGATAAAACCGCCCCAATAGCCATACCTGAAGCATCAGTTGTAACATCAAAGGGTTTTGTGAAGTTCGGAAGTGCAAGAGTGATGAGTTGCTGCATGTTGGCTTTTAACTCTTTGAAGGCAGCATCAGCAGCATCTGACCATTGGAAGTCCTTCATTTTCAGAATATCGGTGAGTGGGGCTGCGATGTTTGCATAATGTGGAACAAACCGTCGGTAGTATCCCGTAAGGCCCAAGAATGCCCTGATCGTTGTGAATGAAGACAGTTGTGGCCATTGTTGGATGGCTGCTATTTTCTCGGCTTCCGGTGATACCCCTTTGCCCGAAATTCGATGACCAAGAAACGAGATCTCCATTACCCCAAAAACACATTTGGAAGTCTTCGCATGAAAGTGATGTTCCTGTAGTTTCTGAAATACATAACGGAGGTGCGTGTAATGTTCTTCGCGGTTGCTGCTGTAGATGAGTATATCATCAAAAAAAACGAGCACAAAGTGACGAAGCACGGGCCGAAATAAGTCGTTCATGGCAGATTGAAATGTGGAAGGTGCGTTTGTGAGACCAAACGGCATCACTAGGAACTCGTAATGGCCATATGTCGTACGAAAAGCGGTTTTTTGGACATCTGCTTGAGCGACTCGGATTTGGTGATATCCTGAGCGTAAGTCGATCTTGGAAAATAATGTTGCACCATGTAGTTCGTCCAGGAGTTCGTCTATTGTTGGGATGGGAAATCTATCTTTGACCGTTACCGTGTTCAAAGCACGGTAGTCCACGCAAAAACGCCAAGAGCCATCTTTCTTTTTCACTAGCAAAACAGGGGATGAAAAGGGGCTTTGGCTGGGGCGAATGATACCATCTTGTAGCATTTCGGTGATGAGTTGTGTCATAATCTGTTTTTGGAAGTGGGGGTATCGGTATGGTCGGACGTTGACGGGTTCGTTGGTGAGTAATGGGATATGGTGGTCATGGGGCCGGTTTGGTGGTAGAGTGTGTGGTGTCTCGAAAACAGTTTGGAATAGGTCCAATAGTGCTGTAATGTTTGGGTCAACATTGGTGTCGGTTGGAGACGATGTTGGTGGGTTTGGTTCCACGGTGAGTGTATGAATGGATGCGACAAAGTCATGCTTGAGCATAGTAGATAACGAGCTCAAGGAAACATGTTGGGTTCGTGGTTCACCGCGTAAGGTACATTGGATTCCGTCCCGGATGAACGAGATTTGTGGTATTGAAAAATCAGCCGTGATGGTACCGAGTGTACTTAACCATGAGATACCCAAGACGACATCAGCGCCTTCGACTGGGAGCACAAAAAAAGGAATCGTGAATTTCGTTTTCTGTAATTGGAGAGTGACATCCGAGCAGAATTCTGAGCAATGAATAAATTGGTCGTTGCCCACCATAACTTTGAACGGTTCCAGCGGATTGGTAGAGAGGTTTAAGTGTTTTGCGATGCGTGGTTGTATAATATTGTGGGTGCTACCACAATCGATTAACACTGTGAGTGGGTATGTGTTGATGAAGCCCGTGATTCGTAATGTTTGGGAAGATGACATACAAAGTACGCGGCTGCGGATAAGGACCACAATTGCGGTGTTGGTGTTTCTGCCTGTAGATAAGGTTCGGTTGAATCGGTTAGAGGTTGTTGTCGTCGTTATCCACAATGATTAGAAACTGTGGTGGGGAACATTTGTGTCCAGGGGCAAATTTTTCCGGGCAACGAAAGCAAAGGCCTTCTTTCCGGCGTTGTTGGAGGGCTTCGGGTGAGAGCTTTGTAAATGGTAACGGTTTTGGTGGGGTGTGAAGTGGGATTGGTGCTGGTGTGGAATAGGGTTTGTGGGTGACGGTTGATGGAGGTATATTTGTAGGTGAGGATGACGTGTTGGAGGTGGTTAATAGTTTGGGGATGTATGGGCTTTTAGGTTTTGGTTGGTGGGTCAGTTTGTCTTCCACGAGTTGGGCCAAGCCGCAAGCTTCGTGCAATGTGATGGGTTTAAGGATCGCTAGTTCTGATTGGATCTCTGGTTTAAAACCTGAGATAAAGCAATTTTTTAGGGTTAGAGGGGATAAGCCGGTGACTCGGTTGCTCAGTTGTTCGAATTCCCGTTGATAGTCGCGAACTGTTGTGGTTTGGTGTAGTTTCAGGAGGGTTGCCTCGTGGTTTTCGTATGATGAAGGACCGAAACGAGTTTCGAGCTGTCCTTTAAAGGTGTCCAAAGATCCGAGGAGACGGTTGCTGTCTAAGTGTTGGTACCAAGCTAAGGCATCGCATGTAACATAGAATGCGGTGAGGGCTATGCGTTCTTCTTGCGGAATCTGGTAATATGAAAAGTAGCTTTCCGCCTGAAAAATCCAGCCAAGGGGGTTCGTGCCATCGAATGATGGAAGCAGTATTTTGGGTGGTCTTGGGTTGTTCGAGTAGGACGGGGAGGGGGATTCCTTGTGTTTCGGGAAGTTGATGGGTGGCGTTTTGTTGGTGTCAGTGTTTAGGTTGTTCAAAAGAGTTGCGATGTGGGTGACCAAGTTTGCGGTGGTCGCTGTTTGAGAATCAATTTTGGTTGTTAAGGATATGGTGGCATCAATTAAGGCAGTCAGTTGGGTTGTGTTGAGGTCGGCCGCGGTGTTGGTGGCGGAAATGAGTTGGGTTAGGAGATCGGTGAGTGGTGGTTGGTTATCATCACCGGTGGTATCCCGGCGGGGTGGCATGGCGGTAGGTGAGTTGAGAATGAAAGCACCAAATGATGGCACTAGTATCCAAAGAGTAGGAGAAGGAAAGTAAAGAGACAAGCTTGGAGCAATTTTCTGTATATTTCCCAATGCAAAGAACTTCCAATTTAAGCATGCAGAGAACGTGGGTTATTACCCATGTTCCTTATTTCATGCCACTACTCTATAATGTGGTAACCATCCTAATATGCAGGAAACTAAACAAAGAAACAATGCAGTAAACAAAACGTGGGATCATGTGACTTGTGAGTCAATCTCGATATCCTATGGGCTTCTTGACTTCTCTTAGGGGCCTGGTATGAATTGGAGTTTGTGGGCCAGGAGGCTGGTCACGTTGGGCCGCATCATTGTGTTTCCGTATGCATTAGCATGCATCTTCCTTATGCCCCAATATTTGAGTCAATAGTTTGTCTTTCATTGCAGGTATTGAATTACTAAACGATATATATACCATCTTAGTCATTTTGTAACAAACTAAATACGCTGATATATATCTAATTATCGTCAAGTATGTTACTGGGTTTATCGTCAAGTATGTTACTTGGTTTATCATCAAGTATGTTACTGGGTCGTAATTGGCTACTTTTGACCATTCATACATAAAACCAAAAAATTATTCAACAAACTATAGGTCAAGTGTGACTATTACTAATTGGAAGAACCACAAATTTTTAGAGATACTGATAAGTACTAGTCAAGAAGGTTTAATAAAGTCTGAATATGCATATGTACGCCTACGATTATAAACTAAATTGACATCTAATTTTCAAGCAAATAAAAACTTCAAACACTACTAATGTTAGTAATTAAGTATATAAAACTAAAGTGACATCTACTTTGAAGTTTTGAACTTTTGAAGTATAAAAAATATGAGTGTCTCTTGAAGATTTGTAGTTATGAACTTTAAATCTTTGGGCTAAAAGCCAAGGGGGTGTTAATTAACCAACTAAGCTATAGATGGATTATGCTTTGGATAGTAAACAAATTACATGAGAAATAAAAAAGGCATTGTTAATGAACAATATAAATGTATATACTAGCATTGTTTATGAACAGTAATTGTCATTTGCTACATGTTGTAAAAGTCTATAATAGAATTGATAATGCAATAACACTTTTTTTTGGGACAAGATTTAGAACTTAAAAGTGTATATGAGTGTGATGAGATATACCTTTTTTTATGTTGTTGCTAAGTTGTTTTCGTAAATTGAAAGTCATTGCACAAAATAATAGTTATAATGCATGTGCACGCACGACAGAAAATTTTAATAAAGTGTTAATATCGTTATCGTGGCTTTAATATAGATTTTTTTTTTTTTTTTTTGGGAGTAATTTAATACGTGAGTTTAAATTTTATTTTGTATGTTTAAATTTTATTTTGTTAAAAAAAATTTGGTAGATAATGATCCATATTCTTTTTTAGTAGAAGGACTTAACGCGATCATAAAAGAAGCGGTAGACAACGGTGTATTTAGAGGAGTGAAGATTGGTAGAAACAACGTTGTAGTATCTCATCTACAACATGCGGATGACACTATCTTGTTCGGGGAGTGGAACAAAGAAAATTCAAAAGTGCTTTTGTGTATCTTAAAATGTTTCGAGGAAGTCTCGGGTCTTCGAGTTAATTACAATAAGAGCAAGATATATGGGTTTGGAGTCAATGAAAGGGAATTGAGGGACATGGCGAGATGCATGAGGTGCGGAGTTGGTGAGCTCCCTTTTACATATTTGGGACTACCAATTGGCGAAAATATGAGGAGGGTAGGGCATGGAATAGTGTGATAGAGAAATTCAAAAATTGGTTGGCTGATTGAAAATCAAAATCAATGTCGTTTGGGGGTCGTTTTAACATTGTTTAAATCGGTTCTAGGAAGCTCACCATTGTATTTTTTCGATGTTCCGTGTGCCTTTGTGTGTTATAAAACAACTTGAGAGAGTGAGAAAAAAATTCTTTTGGGGGGGGGGGGGGGGGGGGGGGGGGGAGTGGGGGATTGTAAAAATTTATCTTGGGTTAAATGGGAAAGGTTACTAGCCTCACACGGGGATGGGGGGGGGTTTAAACATTGGGTCTCTTCGAGGAAAAAATCTAGCACTTTTTGGGAAATGATGGTGGAGATTCATAAGAGGGGGGGGGGGGGGGGGGGGGGGCTTTGTGGGTTACAGTCATAAAAAGCATTCATGGGGAAAGTGGTAGGCTTGGTGATATTAGGGGGGTTGGGGGGACGGAAAGGGGGGAGGTGTTTGGTGAGATATCATTAGGGTGGGGGAGGAGTTAGAAGGGTTAGGTCTTTGTTTGTGGGGGAACTGGGCGATGGAAACGATATAAGATTTTGGATTCATATATGGGTGGGTAGGGTTAGGCTTTGTGATAGATTTCCAAGGCTTTATCATCTTGATAGAAGTAAGGAGGGTAGGGTGGCGGGAAAAGGGAATTGGGTAGATAATACTTGGTGTTGGAAGTGGGATTGGGTTAGAAACCTTAGAGGAAGGGTTTGTAAGGATTTTGAGGAGTTACAAGTGTTATTGCAAAATGTTGTTATCAATCTTTATTGTAGGGATCGTTGGAGATGGACACTTCAAGAGAGTGGAGATTTCACGGTTAGAGAATTAACAAAATTGGTGGAAGAAAAGATTCTTAGCGTAGCTAGTGGCGGCGAGGCAACAATATGGAACAAATGAGTGCCAAAGAAAGTCAACATATTCGTGTGGAGAGCACTAATGGGTAGAGTTCGGGTTCGTGAAGAATTAGATAAAAGGGGAATCGATTTAGATTCGTTATTATGTCCTTCGTGCGGCTATATGGTGGAATCGTGTTCTTATTATTTGGTAATGTGTAATTTTGCTATGAGCGTGTGGGAAAAAATATATAGTTGCTGGAGGATTGGGGATGTTAATGTGTTTTCTATTGATGAAGTATTTGCGTATAATGGAAATGCTAACATTCCTACTCATTCATCTAAATTGTGGCAAGCGGTAATTTGGACATCCGAGTACTTTGTTTGGAAAGAAAGAAATGTGCATGTGTTTTAAAGGGAATGCTTCAAGTTTAAACAAAATAGTTCAAGATATTCAACTTAAAAGTTTCGAGTGGATAGTGAGAAGATCCGGAAAGAAAAGTGAGATGAATTGGCAATATTGGCTTTTTGATCCGGTTAAATGTCGAGTTTGAAATATTGATATAGATACTGTACATTTATGCTCCTGTTTGACAGTGAGCAGTCTGATAATATGGTGTGGACTATCAAGTTGGGTTCTGCTACCAAGTACCTGTCTAGTAGTTTGCATTATGTTCATACATGTATAATATTTTTGGTATTTGGTAACTGTGGTAATTTGATACACCAATTGGTATATTCCATATATTAGTTGGTGGGGCCGGTTAACTTGATAATTTGAGAAAGTGGTGATTCTGCATTACATCTTGGGATGCAAAAGTTCATGTTTTTATTCTTTGTGTCATAGTTTGGTTTGACTTGTCTTAGGTTGACTTGGTGCTTAGTGTCAACTTTTTTAGTGTTTTATTTTGGGCCCACTTCTAAGTATCTTGTTAAATATTTGATGCCTATATTTGTAATTGTTTGTTGGTTTTGAAATAAATTGTCTTTAAAAAAAAGTATGTATTCTTCCTGAGTTGAAGTCCATTTACCCAAAACTCTAATCCATACCATTCCGAACTAAAACTAAAAAAAAATGAGAAATAAGACTATTATATAAACAAACAATAATTATTTATTCAGACTTTATAGTCACTTCTTAATAAGTAGGATGTGACAATCAGATTAAGACCCACGACGTCTTAATAAAACAAATACACTTGAAGTATCCTCTAACAAAGGATCTCCTAATTATACGGTATATATATTTAAAAAGTTTATGGACATTGATTCCATAATTATTTATAATAACTATATCATGACGTTTATGGGCAGAATGTAATGACATAGTTAGCACCGGTATTACATGTAAAAGTGCTTGAAGGGTCGTCAAAAGCGTAAGAATAAGCCTTGGGGCAAAGATTCTTGAAAAACTTCGAATAATCTGTTGGTGGGCATGTGTTTGCTGTATTGTGATCTCCAGTGCAACAATATTGTGGCGTGCCAAACTGCACGCATGCACTTTTACATCCAATTGTCGCACCAGATCCATTTCTCACAGCGAACTGAGAAGGGCATTGAGCGTTAATATCAACTGGACAATCCGCTGTTGCACAACCACCTTGTGGAACGATAGAAACCGGTAAATTAAAACCGTCAACAAGACTAACATCATAAAAGTCTTTTCCATCTGAACCTCCTATGGTAAACTCAGCAAGCGTTGTAGGTGGGGCTGCACCAGCACCGTTGCATGCTACTTGACCCGAACCACAGTCTCCGCTGTTACAATGGAATCTGCCACCATCATTTGAACATTCAGATCGAGCCCAGACTCGACCTGACCATGGCGTAGGGATGTTAATATTGTTCGAGGCACCAGATGCCAATTGGAATCCTGTTGTCGACGCTGCTGCTCCACTGCCGGTCAATGTTGCTGGTGCGATACTATATGGACAATTGTTTTTAATGGTGAAAACAGCAGAATGAACACCTGCATGCAAAATCGATTTTATCATAAGCATATATTATGTGCATGACAATATTAGACGTACACTAATTTAGCGAGTAACAAGGACATCATATGTTTGCTTTTTTAGTTTGTTTTATTAAAAAAGACATGCATGCATATAATAAAAGTACGTAAAGCTTTACCATGTATCAAGTTGATGGCTAGAAGAAGAGCATAGGCGAGTTGATGAAATTCCATGTTTGTAAAATATGTTATTGTGATGAAAAACTCACAATACGAGTTTAGGTTTTATAGGTGGAAGAAGATAACGATATTTGATTACATGTCGACATATATATCTTAATTTGACTTAATCAACGCTGAATGTAGAAAAAGATATCATTTAACCAACGTAAACGTTAGCAAATATAGATTTGACATTCGACTAGTCGCATATTTTTGCTCTAGCTTAGATTGAATTCAAGTGTAGGAGTTGAGCTTGATGTCATTGAAAATCATGTCTTTTCTCGGTTTTCAGATGCCAAGACCATCTCGTTTCTATATCTCCAAAGAACCCATAGAGTCATTTGAACCACGAAATCAAAGAATTTGATTTGGTTGGGAGGCAATTGTATCCGGTCCGCCAAAGCTTATTGCATCATTAAGGCTTGAAATATTGGAGATACGTAAACCCCATCAATTAAGAACCTCCAACCAAGTTGACTTAGCAATGCAACACTCAACAATTATGATGATGATGATTTTGGCCTCTCTTCTACACAATTAAAGGCTGCTGGAATTCAAGACTTTTGTCTCAACTAAGTTGTTCTATATTTTTTGCATAAAATTTTCTGATGTATATTATTTCATGCTGGTTTTGGTTTAGTAGTCTAATTGGTTGTAGCTAGTTGTCATTTATGGTCTGTCATAAATGATTTGTGGTTGTGTCAAGCGATTGTTTGCGGTTAATGTGGTACTTCAGCCACATTCCATTGTAATTAAATGATTTTTTTAGAGTAATATATTTTACGAGGTGGAATACCCTTTACCCAAAAATGAAACACTCAACAAAGATGTGGTCCTCTCATTCGAGGTTGTCGTTACAAATGGGGCAAAGGACGGAATCATGATCAATGCCACGTTTGTCAAGATTAAGTCTAGTGGCAAGCCGACCTCCTATGAAGTATTCGCCATGATGAGATGTTTACTTTTGATGGGAGAATATTGTTCCAACTATACAGAACCGTGGGAAGAAGGCATGTGGTCTTGGATATATGAATACGGATAAGAACGCACATCCACTTGTCTGAATCGTTTGTGTGAATAACAATCTGTGTAAAAATGCAGTTCAATAAGCATTTCATTATCTCTTTTATTGTTGATGATCTATGTTACATAGTAATTTTTAAGTTACCAATGTTAACAAAAATGGCGTATATAAGATAAAGACATAAGTGAAATTAATCATGTAAATTATAGATTGTTTGTTATCTGAAAAGAATCACACCTAAAGATCTTTGCAATGGATGCCAAGTGCAAAAGGAAACATAAAATTTTCGGATTAGCTGACGTTTGACGTCGGTTGGATGAATGTAGCATACCTTCTTACGAATTTTGCGATAGCTATGGTTTTCATATTGTTGTAGTCTTAATTGGGTTTAGTTGATAGCAACGAGGTGATTCATTACTCTAAGCGATGTTGTTAAAACCGTGTTGATGTCAAGATCATCAAAAGAACACATAAAATTCCTCCGATCGATAATGTCGAAATCATGTCGTACATCTTTACATCGTTCCTACTGGAGAATATAAAGGAAATGATGGTTGGTGAAAAAATTCGTCACTAGTGAGCTTTTATGGATTTGTTAAAAATTAAAAAAATAATTATCAAGTACCAATACTAAAAACTTGGTGTTTGTTTCTATTTAGAAGATTACCAACATAAGGGTGGTGGCAACCATGCCTACCACTTTTTTTCATGCCTAGTCATCTACCAATAATATCCCTTCAACTCACCTCATACTAATCTCATACCTAACAATAATTTTTTAGTGGCAACCATGCCTAACTCATACATTTTTTTTTTAAATTATATTAAACAATTTAATAAAATCATAACATTTTATTAATACTTAAAAGAAAATTACATAAACTTAATACTTAATCTAAAAATTGCAATTCCATCCATATTTTGCCGCGAGCTCACGTTTTTTTTCAAGAGTGAACGTTAATATACTTGGGTCGGTTATGTGATCATGCGGTTCATTATTGAACTTCAGCGCCTTCCACATATGTTTTTCTTCCATTAAAGCCATTTTTGTCGCCAATAACTTTTCGGCCATTTTATTCTTTGCAACTTTTGTAGCCACCGCCTCCTGCAATAGTTGTGTCTTATTTGTTGTGTATGTGTCGAAGGAAACAACTACACTATTTATTGTCGACGACTCGGTTTCGGCCTTTTTGCCTTTTCTTTTCCGCATAGGAGTGTTGTCGACATTCAGATCAGGAAGCACAGTGTTGTTTTCATTGCTTCCGGACTCGTAGTGGGCGGATTCCGACGACTTTTTTCTTTTGTCAGAATGAGAGGTAGATCCTTGAGCTATATCTGGTTGTTCCAACCATTTGTCTTGTTGCTTAACAACGTCCCATGCATCAATATGAGTAAATGTCTTGCCAGTTTTGGTCTTGTAATCGGCCATAGCATTTGTCATCACGTTAACATCGCTACACCAACTCTCACGAATACGTTTCTACAATTATAAAAGTAATAATTATAAATTCATATAAATATACAATTATAATAGTAAAAAGTATAAATTAATAAAAGTATAAAATTAAAAAAGTATAAAATTTACTTGTTAGATGTATAGCCCATTAAAGACACCCATTTCGCCGTTCATAGTTTTCCATTTTGTGTTCAAGGCATGAAAAGATCTATTTGTGTCTTTCACATTTTGCTTGAAATGCTCAAGAATTCGTTTCCAAAAACTATCTCTACTTTGTTCATTCCCAACGACTCTACATGTCGAGATATGAACCCAAGCTTTAGCCAACGCCCTCTCTTCGACCGGCGTCCAAGATTTTTTTTCCGCTTTATTCGGTTGTTTCTTTTTTTTCACTTCTTCGACTTCTTGAATTTCTTCATCATTTTCTAAGATACAAAACATTATAAAAATTAAAATTCGAAAAAAAAATATAATTCGGAAAAAAAATTAAAAAACAAAAATATAATTCGAAACATAAAAAATTAAAATTCGAAACATAAATATAATTCGGAAAAAAAGATTAAATTCGGAAAAAATAAATATTCTAAAAAAAAACATTTCGAAACATAAATTAGAAAACAAAAAAAAATTACGAAATAGATGAAATATAATTTCGAAACATAAATTACCCATGGGAGTTGGTTGTTGCGTTTCGGGAACCACGTCATCTTCATCATCATCCAAGTCATATAACGATAGTTCTCGTTCAACACTTGGTTCACGTCGCGTAGGACCGTCACGGTACTCGAACGGGTCAAAGTCACTTGTTGGAGACATCGTGTATTGAGTTGGAGTCAATGGTGGTGGTTGATGAAAATATTGTGGTTCATTTGCGGATAATATTGAGGAGGACTCATTTGGGGAATGTATGCACCGGGTTGTGATTGAATTTGTGGACGAACGGAACGAGAACCTCGTCCACGGCCTTTGGATGATGAAGCACCTTTTCTTGGATCCATGAGATTGTTTTTTAATAGAGTAAAGAGATGAGATTTAAATTGTGTTATAGAGGGGAGTAAATTTTTTTTTTTTTTTTAAAGCCAAACGGCTACATTTTAAATTCACCAACGTATACATTTTTTAGTCCAACGGTTACTTTATTGTCCAACGTTCGAAAAGTAGTTTCATACCAATTCGGGGATGTTTGCCGAATTGGTGTTCCCATCTGTCATACCGAGTAACACCGAACAAGAGGCAAAACCCACACCGCTCGGTATGGTTCATGCCGAACACCATACCGAGTCGACTGCCACCACCCTAAGAGCTTTTTTCGTATGAGGAAAGTTTAATACAAATCCAATTTTTTCAAAAGATATAATGAACAAATCCTAATCTATTTTTTAATTAAAATAAAAAAAAAATAAACTTTCACGTTTTTTTGAAAATTAGTTATCTGACAAACTGTTAATGATTACGCGAAAAGAATCATACCATCATGACGATAGATAAAGCATCTATTTATAGAGGGGCACTTCTATATACTTTCGATAAACTTTTTTTTCGACATTTTTTTGTAAGTGTTGTAATTTACGTCTGGAGAAATCACGTGTAACTTCTTTATAAGCAAATTTTAACACCAAAACAAAACTCGAAAAAAAGTTCGTCGAAAGTATATCGAAGTGCCTATTTACAGAAATATAAAAAAATTCTCGTCCTGATGGTGTATTTTTCGTCGCTTAACGATTTACCGTTTTCAAAATATATTATTTTTTTTAAAAGGTTGAAAATGGTGTTTTATTATAATTTTGATGAAAGATGGACGATGACTATAATCGGTTCATTAGATATATGAACAATATGAAATCTCTATTGATCTCAACTTCATGCTTTTATCATGGTTCCTTAAAATTATAAATTGCCAATAGCTAGAATTACATCATATGATAGGTTTGCAATACAATATGAATAAAAATGAGACATTCTTTGATTCATACAATAGTGAAGATTGGGAGAATGACAACTCTTTCATTCCTTCATGTAAAAGAGACGTGATGAACTCCTAGAAGAAAGAAAAGTCATGGTTGTATGTATATGTTTAAATTTCAAAAGAAGGGCAAAAATGTAACTTAAGTTGTTGATTAATATCAAAATATGAGTTTTAGATATTAAAATCATTTTTCTATATTTAACTTATTTAATTGGATATGCATTAGTATTTCTAATTTTAATAAGAATATTAACGTAATTTTGATTTTTGCAAGGATATTGATTTGACGTAATAATTATTTTTTGTTAGTATATAGATGAAATTCTCTTTTTAGCCCTTTGAAGGTTAGTTAATCGAGCACTTGTAGAATTGGGAGTCTTTGAAAACCATTGACAAATCAAACATGATCAATTCACTTCCTAGTCTCCACAGACAAAAAAGTGGGACGAAATTCAATGTCGTGTTATGGAAAATTGAAAATGTGGAAATGTTGCATTCTGGAAAACTTGAATAATCATCAAAGACACTTAACCTTAATGTATCATGATCCCATGATAACGTGTTCTAACACGTAAGTGTAAGCAGCCAGGAAATAAGATTTTCTCTAGTCCATTTGAGAGGGTAATTAATCAGATTATCGTTTATCGCCTTTGAAAATATCTTGAGAAACCAGCGCGTTTGAGTTCATGCTAGAGCTAGGGATAACACTGGAGCAAACAATTCAGTAAGACTGCGTACAAAAATTTGGTTACAGACTGGCTCAAAATCTGCACGTAGCTAGATCAGGGAATAATCATTAAAAGAGTTCACGTGGTTGCTCCAGTCCCTTCATATCGTTCTGTTTTACATTAACAGGAGATATATAGAATGAGTAAATGACAATTAGCCTAAATTGTTGAAATAAGGTCTAATCTTTTGTTAGAATTAGAAGTTTATTAGAACATCAATATATAATATATCAGTACTTGACAAAAAGAAATGTACGACAAACAAGAATACACATTCATGAAACCGAAAAGTGAACTATTAAAGACGAGAGTGTCGGAGGAGAGGCGAGGTGTTGGTGGAAAGGGGCAGTGGAGGTGTTTGATAGTGGTGCTTGTACCATTGCACAGCCTTATATATATAGTGGTGTTTGATAGTGGTGCTTGTACTAGAATGCCATGCCACTCTAACTCTTCTTGCTAGGTAATTAAGGTTGTTCATGACCGCCGGCCTTTCAAGCCACAGTGCTTATTTGCAACTCCAAAATTCCGAAAATGTCATAGTTATAGTAAGGTGTAAAAAATACCCGCACCCATTTTATGTAACTAGAAATATCAGGAGATTGCTAATATTTTGACCTGTATTGTTGTGGTTAAACTTATTCCAGCCCATTTTACATAACTAAAACTGACATACTTCATCAAGAGTGACGGATCCAAAAATATCTTAAAGAGGTGATATATATATATATATTAATTTGCCATATGGGGGTCCAGGGACGGAACTAGGGTGGGTCTCGGGACACCCATGGATTTTTGTCTCGTAGTGTTAATTAATTTTGTTAAAAAAAAGGGCAAAAACCTCAAGTTCTTTATAAATGCACCAGGTCCCATAAAAGTTGTGCATGTAGTCATGTTTGATATTTCATAAATACACCTGGTGACTTTGTGTTCTGGTTCCGTCCCTGTGGGGGTCGATCCTGGTTCAATTGCATCTATTTGATAATTTATACGTAGTTGATTCAATCTGCCTATACAAAAAAATAAATTGAACTGTTAAACTATTCAACCCGTCTAACCTATTTAACCCGCTAACCCAAGTATATATACGGGGTTAAATGGGCCAGGTTCGGGTTATGTGTAAAAAGGTTAGGTTTGAGATAGCTAACCCGATAATGTAAATAGGTCAGGTTCGGGCTATGGTTTTTTGACCTGCCAACCTGTTAACCCCAACCCGCCAACCCGGTCCCAAACCCGAATTGCCACCCTTAACGACAGATAGTTGTAGTGATATTTTAGTTACACAAAATGACTTAATTTAAATAAAAAATATTTAACGAAAGCTAGAAAAGATAAACAAAATACTATAAAACTTGGTAGTTTCAACATTTCTTTTCATTAGATTTAAGTTTTCACTATTACCTATTTATTAGTTTAAGTTTTCACATTTCACTTTTGGTTTTTCTTTTATATTAGTATAGATTTTTTAGTTTTTGGGTAAAGGGGAATAATCCTGCACCCTGGTAAATATATTAACCAAATAAACGTTTAAGTACAATGGATATGAGTGAAGTCCCATATCTCAGCCCGTTACATAGGCATAAAGCTTACATAACAAGACACTTCCTATTCTCTAAACAAGAACACAAACCACTGCTCAAAGGATAACATATGACACAACAAAAAATTACTTCCTAGGACCTTGAAACGTTGTGCCATACATGGCATTAAAGGAATCCAAATTCCCCGGAAGATCACGAACCTGTTTCGCATAGTCGTCGAAGTCATAGTCATCATACTCATCTTCAAACTCGTGTCCACCACCAAAAATATTTACAGACTCATCAAATGGGTTAGCAACAACCTCATCTTCAGAATCAGATACCACAATCTCTCCCACTTTAGAAAAAGGGTTGACTCTCTTAGTAGAAGAGGATAGCCGGAATAGGTTGACCATCATCATCCACAAGAGTAGCTTTCCCATCAATAATTAGCTTTTCAAGCTTACCAATTTTCTCAGCTATGGGAGTAGAACCAACATCCATTGATCCCATAGAATCACTCACAATCTTGGCAGCAGAAGAAGTCTCATTCTCCGGAGACTTAGACGCCTCACCAAGGTCCTTCCCCCGAGAGCCATCAATACCTGCTTCCTTAGTAGTACCAGAAGACTTACCAGTCTTCACCGTTTCAGTTTCAGTAGAAGAATCAATAACAATACATGGGATGCCCGAGTCATCTTCCACCTCAAGAGTCCCAAAAGAGTTTGACGTAGTAATTGGTGTATCATTAGCAATACCACTAGCAGCTGCCGGTGTCTTCGTCTTAGCAACATATACCTGCTTCCTAGGTGCAAATCTAGGACCCTTACCCATATTAATACCACCAGTCATCTTCGTACCTTTAGGTTTGGGTTTCCGATTCTGCACCACCTTAAAACCATCATCAGGTTCATCCACATTAGCGGTGGGGGGAACATCATTAGTCTCCTTAATACTCTTAGGACAACAGGCATTATCATGCCCAAACACTTTACATTCCGTACAGTGTGGTGGCTTCCATTCATATTCCACCTTTATATTAGCCGTAGTGAAGCCACTATCATCCTTATTAGGGATCGCCATAGTCACCACATGTTTAAGCTCGAAATCAGATGATAATTCCACAAGAGCACGTGCAAAACTAATACGACCCCTATGAATCAACACACATTGAACTAGTAAAAGCATCTAACATAATCGGTTTACCCACTTGAGTAGCAATTAAGCTCAATCCATCTACCGAATATGCAAGTAATGGCACATTATGCAATTTAATCCAAACGGGAAGTCTAGTTACCTCACTTTTAGACAATAGCACATCAGGAGTCCATCTAGTGAGAATGAGAGGAGAATTGCGAATAATCCAAGGGCCCCGTTGAAGAACATTCTCAACACCTTCTTTAGACGCGAATTTAAAGAGGAAAACACCCTCATCATTCTTCATTAGTTTCTGAAACCAAACTTACCCCACGTGTTGGAGACGTAGTTCTTAACCAAATGAAAAGCAACATTCTTGCCAACAAAGAAGCCAACAAGTGTATTTTCATACCGGTTGAATACACCCTCCATAGCAGCCTTCGGAAGCACCGTATCATGATTATCGATGCGCGTCTCATTCACCAAGGCACGGAAATTAACTTTCCTAGAGACACGTTCCGGGTTTAACACATTAGCAAATGACCTCACTTCGTTAGTTACACTACCAATCACGTTAGGACCTGAAGTAGAAGCATTCACCACGTTGGGACCAGAATTGCTCCCCATGTTCGAATCCAACCCACCAAAAATCGTATCCCTGCAACTTGTGTTATCCAGATTGGTGGTACCCCATACAGACTCAAACGAATTCTCCATACCCAGATTACCATCTTGAGTGCTAGGGTTTCGCAAAACCCTATTAGCTATACGTGGTTCGACAACAGTAGGATCAACATCACATCCATGTTGATCTTTAAGGCGTTTAAACCTAGCTTCCAAGGCATTAATCTCCACGCCAACTTGATCGGCCAAGTTGGTGGCTGTAGAGGCAGCTTTAGGCGACCTACTTTCGCTCTCTTTTCCATCCACGTTAGGATTTGGTTCCGTATTCATACCAACTTGATCGGCCAAGTTGGATGTTGCATTCAGCGAAGACCCATCCATGTTAAAAAACCCTTGTTCCATCTCTCTCTAAACCCCACAACCAATTCAAGCACACGACACAACCAGTGCATAAGCAAATCGAACAGAAACAAGAAAACCCTAACTGAACGTTAGGGTTTAAACCACAAAGGATTCGAGCCTATCCCATAATACAACGTTGAAGCAGGCCGAGTAACAATACAACCACAAATACCCAGAAAAAAAACGAATTTAAGAAACCCTAAAAAAAACGATTCTACAAAAAGACCTAAATCAGGAGAAACAATACCTAAAACCAATCAAGAACCAATTAACTATGATGTTAATCGATATCAAAATCAGTTAGAAGCAAAGAATCCCAAGGAATAGGCGAATTGAAGAAAAACGATTAAGGGATGTTAGGGTTTAAAAAACGATTTACTAAACTCTAAAAGTGATCACACCAAAACCAGAAAATAATGCGAATAAGCAACAAGAATGATCAAATTAATGAATAACACGAATGCTAATCAATGAATCTAAACAAATCGTTGCAAAAAACACAAGAATTAAGTGGAATATGGTGAAAACCGATTAGTGGCATAGATTTTTTAGTTTCATAAGACATAAATGTCTTATAAGTAGTATAGTTATAGATCAAGCTTAAATTGTGCTTTTCTCTCTAATTTGCCGCTACTTAATTAGCATTGATTTCAAACCATTGCGGCCCGAATGAACTAAGCTTTAAACACTCATAAAGAGTCGACTCGTCACAACACTCAGCCCCAAATAACTAGCCGCACCTGGAAGTGGTGATAATATGTAATTTCTGAGATTATCTAATTTCTTTTTAGATGAAACTAATAATCTCACAACGTATATATCTGAAAACTTTGCTAAAAACTAATTTTTCAATAACCAATTTTTTTCAAGTACCTTGTTATTTACTAATAATGGGTCAAATGAATCAATCTTATGATATTATTTAGCTGAAAGTAAAAGAAGTGTGATATAGATTCATAATTCGGATTAGCTGACGTTTGACGTCGGTTGGATGAATGTAGCATACCTTCTTACGAATTTTGCGATAGCTATGGTTTTCATATTGTTGTAGTCTTGGGTTTAGTTGATAGCAACGAGGTGGTTCGTTACTCTAAGCGATGTTGTTAAAACCGTGTTGATGTCAAGATCATCAAAAGAACACATAAAATTCCTCCGATCAATAATGTCGAAATCATGTCGTACATCTTTACATCGTTCCTACCGGAGAATATAAGGAAATGATGGTTGGTGAAAAAACTCGTCACTAGTGATGGATTTGTTAAAAATTAAAAAAATAATTATCAAGTACCAATACTAAAAACTTGGTGTTTGTTTCTATTTAGAAGATTACCAACATAAGAGCTTTTTTTCGTATGAGGAAAGTTTAATACAAATCCAATTTTTTCAAAAGATATAATGAACAAATCCCAATCTATTTTTTAATTAAAGTGAAAAAAATAAACTCTCACCTTCTTTAAAAATTAGTTATCTACTTATCTGGCAAATCATTAATGATTACGCGAAAAGAATCATACCACCATGACGATAGATAAATCATCTATTTATAGAGGGGCGCTTCTTTATACTTTCGATAGACTTTTTTTTCGACATTTTTATGTAAGCGTTGAAATTTACGTCACGAGAAATCACATGTAACTTATCTATACGCAAATTTTAACACCAAAATAAAACTCGAAAAAATGTTCGTCGAATGTATATCGAAGTGCCCATATACGGAAAGATTAAAAAAAAAAATAAAATAAAATAAAATAAAAAATCATCGCTCTGGTGTATTTTTCGTCGCTTAACGGTTTACCGTTTGCAAGATGTATTATCTTTTTTTTAAAAGGTGAAAATGATGTTTTATTGTAATTTTGATGAAAGATGGATGGCTGTAATCAGTTCATTAGATCTATGAACAATATGAGATCTCTATTGATCTCAACTTTATGCTTTTATCATGGTTCCTTAAAATCATAAATTACCAATAGCTAGAATTACACCATATGATAGGTTTGCAATACAATATGAATAAAAATGAGACATTCTTTGATTCATACAATAGTGAAGATTGGGAGAATGACAACTCTTTCATTCCTTCATGTAAAAGAGACGTGATGAACTCCTAGAAGAAAGAAAAGTCATGGTTGTATGTATGTGTTTAATTTTCAAAACAAGGACAAAAAGGTAACTTAAGTTGATTAATATCAAAATATGAGTTTTAGAAATTAAAATCATTTTTCTATATTTAACTTATTTAATTGGATATACATGAGTATTTCTAATTTTAATAAGAATATTGACGTAATTTTGATTTTTGCAAGGACATTGATCTGACGAAATAATTAATTTTTGTTAGTATACAGATGAAATTCTCTTTTTAGCCCTTTGAAGGTTAGTTAATCGATCACTTGTAGAATTGGGAGTCTTTGAAAACCATAGACAAATCAAACATGATCAATTCACTTCCTAGTCTCCACAGACAAAAACGTCAATGTCGTGTTATGGAAAATTGGAAATGTTGCATTCTGGAAAACTTGAATAATCATCAAAGACACTTAACCTTAATGGATCATGATCCCATGATAACGTGTTCTAACACGTAAGTATAAGCAGCCAGGAAATAAGATTTTCTCTAACCCATTTGTGAGAGGGTAATTAATCTGATTATCGTGTATCGCCTTTGAAAATATCTTGAGAAACCAGCGTATGAGTTCATGCTAGAGCTAGGGATAACACTGGAGCAAACAATTCAGTAAGCGACTGCGTACAAAAATTTGGTTACAGATAGATTCAAAATCTGCACGTAGCTAGATCAGGGAATGATCATTAAAAGAGTTTATGTGGTTGCGCCAGTTCCTTCATATCGTGCTGTTTTACATTAACAGGAGATATATAGAATGAGTAAATGACAATTAGCCTAAATTGTTGAAATAAGGTCTAATCTTTTGTTAGACTTAGAAGTTTACTAGAACATCAATATATAATATATCAGTACTAGACAAAAGAAATGTACGACAAACAAGAATACACATTCATGAAACCGAAAAGTGAACTAATAAAGACGAGAGTGTCGGAGGAGAGGCGAGGTGTTGGTGGAAAGGGGCAGTGGAGGTGTTTGATGGTGGCGACCAAGACTTGCTATTTTTTGTTCTTAATTTTCTTATAAAAGATTGTTTGATACTTAGACATATTGTTGTAACTATAATACCATGCCACTCTAACTCTTCCTGCTAGGTAATTAAGGTTGTTCATGACCGCCGGCCTTTCGAGCCACAATGCTTATTTGCAACTCCAAAATTCCAAAAATGTCATAGTTATAGTAAGGTGTATAAAATACCCGCACCCATTTTATGTAACTAGAAATATCAGGAGATTGCTAATATTTTGACCTGTATTGTTGTGGTTAAACTTATTCCAGCCCATTTTACATAACTAAAACTGACATACTTCATCAAGAATGACGGATCGAAAAATATCTTAAAGTGGTGATATATTAATTTGCCATATTGGTTCAGTTGCATCTATTTAATTGATAATTTATACGTAGTTGATTTAATCTGCCTATGCAAAAAAATAAAATGATTTGTTAAACTATTCAACCCGTCTAACCTATTTAACCCGCTAACCCAAGTATATATATGGGTTAAATAATGGGTCTAGTTCGGGTTATGTGTAAACAGGTTAGGGTTGGCATAGCTGACCCGATAATGTAAATAGGTCAGGTTCGGGTTGTGGTTTTTTGACATGCCAACCTGTTAACCCGATCCCGAACCCGAATTGCCACCTCTAACGGCAGATAGTTATAGTGATATATTAGTTACACAAAATGACTTAATTTAAATTAAAAATATTTAACGAAAGCTAGAAAAGATAAACAAAATACTATAAAATATTGGTAGTTTCAACATTTCTTTTTATTAAATTTAAGTTTTCACTATTTCCTTTATTAGTTTAAGTTCTCACGTACATTTCACTTTTTTATTTTTCTTTTATGTTATTATAGATTTTTGAGTTTTTAAGCTTAAGCATAAATGTCTTATAACTAGTATAGTTATAGATGTGGCTAACCTCAACTCGACAAATGACAATAAGTGTAATAATCAAGCTTAAATTGTGCTTTTCTCTCTAATTTGCCGCTACTTAATTAGCATTGATTTCAAACCATTGCGGCCGGAATGAACTAAGCTTTAAACACTCATAAAGAGTCGACTCGTCACGACACTCAGCCCCAAATGTACACTAACCGCACCTGGAAGTGGTGATAATTATGTAATTTCTCAGATTAATTTCTTTTTAGATGAAACATAATCTCACAATGTATATATCTAAAAACTTTGCTAAAAACTATTTTTTCAATCACCAATTTTTTTCAAGTACCATGTTACTTACTAATAATGGGTCAAATGAATCAATTCTATGATATTATTTACCTTAAAGTAAAAGACGTGTGATATAGATTCATAATCCTTTAAAGCATATAAAATACTAATTACAATATATAAAATTGTTTTACAACAAGAATATTGCATCATAATTTCGAAATTAATTTCAAGAATCATATTTTTTTTTTTGAACGGTTAACTTCATTAAAACGGGCGCGTCCTCAAAACAAGGAACGCCAAAAAACAAACCATTACATCATATACATAGGAAATACAGACCAATCTTTCCACTGAATTGTTTTAAATCTAGACCGACTACGTAACCACAAAAACGAGAGAGACTTAATCGTCGCAATAATCTCATGCACTTTAGGAATGACCCCTTCAAAAACCTTAGCGTTTCGCGCTTTCCAAATAACCCAACATGTAGTCATAATGATGCCTCGAACTATCTTCTTTGCCCATTTCGAACCGCCAACCGAGTCTGGAATGAGAAGTAAGTCTTTAACATCAAAAACTATAATGGGATCCAAACGGCACCACCTTTCAACAAAAGACCAAACAATGACAGTGATATTGCACCCTGTAAACGTATGCATGGAACTTTCGTCTCCCGTGTCGCAAAGAACACAAGAAACGTCTTGTATGTTAACACCTCTTCGAACCAAAGCAAGGCGAGTAGGAATCCGATCTATCTCTGCTCTCCACATATGCAAGTTGACCTTTAATGGAATCCACGATTCCCACCTCATATAAAAATCCCGATGTGTGTCCCTATCCTTTCGGAGAGTTTTTTTCATATTAGCAACCGTGAATTCTTCCTCGTCTCCAATACCCCAGCTCCATTTATCTTTTTGATTCGAAAGAGACTGACTACCCACCAACTCCAAGAGATCTCGCAATTCTGATAACTCTTCAACCGTTCTAGGACCTCTACGCCAACTGTGAACGAGGGAGCAATTGCCATTTTCAATCTTTACTCGGTCACCAACTTTACACCTTTTTGTTTTCTCCAATTCAAATAACTTGGGCCATCTAACTTTAAGTATAGTATCGCCTAGCCACAAATCATACCAGAAGGCGATATCCGAACCTGTCCCAACCTTTCCTCTGACATAGTTATCCATCCCTTTATCTTGAAGCTTGATGCGACCGACAGTAGCAACTATAGCTTTCCAGCAACCTGTTAAGCTTGTTTTTAACGGCAGGAACACCCATTTTCCCCGGCCCCCATGTATCGAAACAATTAGCCGACACCATAAACTATTCGGATTAATGGTAAATCGCCAAGCCCACTTAGCAATCAGGGCTAGATTCACATCCAATAGCTTAGATATCCCTAACCCACCATCCGCCTTGGAGGTCGTCACAACGTCCCAAGACACCCAATGCATCCTCCTATTTTCATTAGAAGCCGCCCACAAAAATTCTTCATTAAGCCCTCTATCTGATCCATCACAGCAACCGGAGCCTTATAAAGAGATAAATAGTAAATCGGTAAGCTAGCAAGAACTGATTTTATAAGCGTTAAGCGACCCCCTATAGATAACGAGTTCGCTTTCCACTTAGAAAGACGAGATTGGACAGTATCTATCACCGAATTCCAATGACACACACGAGTCATGTTAGCTCCCACTTTAATACCCAAGTAATCGAACGGAAATACTCCAACCTTACATCCAAGCACATTCGCCATCTCACTCAATTCATTTTCATCGACACCAATACCAAAAATATGTGACTTATGTATATTAATCTTCAACCCCGAACATATATAAAAAATACGTAACAGCCGAGCCATTTTCTCTATGTTCTCAGTCGACCATTCCCCCACTATAAGAGCATCGTCTGCATATAATAAATGAGAGATAGTCGGACCCGTGTTTGACACTTTAATTCCTCTAAACTCCCCCTCCATACTAGCTTTGTTGAATATATAGGCAAGCGCTTCCATGACGATAAGGAACAAAAAAGGAGATAATGGATCTCCTTGCCTTATACCCTTCTCGCAATGAAATTCAAACGTCGGGGACCCATTAACAAGAACTGAGGACCTCGCAGACTCCAGAATACCTTTAATCCATGTGCACCACTTGATAGGAAAACCCATTTGCTCAAGCATCGAAAGCAGAAATCTCCAATTCACATTATCATAAGCCTTCTCAAAATCTATTTTAAGCATAAAGGCTTTCTTCCTTTTTTTCTTTAGCCAAGCATACATCTCGTTCAGCATAAGAGGGCCATCTAAAATAAATCTACCTTTAAGAAAAGCAGACTGTGTTTCCGATATAACATCCCCCAAAACCTTCTTAACTCTAGCAGCCAGAACTTTAGATATCACCTTGCTAATGAGACCCACCAAATTTATCGGCCTATAATCTTTCAACCCTACCGGATTCTTGGATTTTGGAATCAAAGTAATGAACGAAGATCCACAACCTCTATTAATCTTCCCAGAAGTATGAAAGGCGTCCATAATTCTGAAAAAATCATCCTGTAAAAAACTCCAAAAGAATTTCACAAACCTGAAGTTGAACCCGTCCGGCCCCGGAGCTCTGTCTGAACCACAATCAAAAATGGCGTCTTTTATCTCCTTTTTAGTAAATTGTGCAACCAAATCGTCTATGAAGTGACTCGGAACTTGCTTAATATTGTGACAAAAGAGGGGCGGTCTGAGCCTATATTGCTCTGAAAACTGACTTCTGAAATGCCTCATCGTCTCCCGTTTAAGCAAATATGGTTTAGTAACCCATTCCCCATTGACCAATAATCCCGGTATCGCATTTTTCGATTTTCTCCCATTAACTATCCCATGAAAGAAAGATGTATTATCATCCCCCTGCGTAGCCCACCTAACCCGAGATTTTTGTTGAAGATCTTTGCTCTTACTCAAATTCAATTGAAGCAGCCCTTTCTTGCATTCTTCCCAAACCCACACCTCCTCTTCTTCAAGATCTCGTTCCTCCATTAATTTCTCTATCCTCTCAATCTCCTCCTTCATATTTTTTGAATCTTCACCTTCTTTATTTTGGGTCTCTTTCCACCAGCTCTTTAACACGTCTCTGAGTCTTTTAAGTTTACTATTAAGAGCTATATCCGGGGGCCCGTCATAGGAGTGATCATCCAAGACCTTAATGACCTCCTCCTCGCACCCCACCCTATCCAACCAAGAGTTAAACCACCTAAATGGTTTCGCTCCAAAATTAGAATCCACCAAAGTTAAAAGCAATGGGCAATGGTCTGATAACTCTCTAGGGAGGGCTCTCATCACTGCCGTCGGCCACCTGTTAAAAAAATCATGGCACACAAAAATACGGTCAATCTTGCTCATTTTAAAACCTCTTTCCTTCCCGGCCAAAAAGGTGAATTTATTTCCCTTCATACAATACTCAAAAAGACCCGACTCGTGAATAAATCGGTTAAGATCAGAAGCACTTCTCTGATTGAAGTTGGAGTTCCTTCGCTCTTTGGGAAACCTGACCGCATTGAAATCCCCAAGTAAAATCCACCGCCCTTGAGACCCTACAATCAAACCCTTTAACAGATCCCACAAAGCCCGTTTCTCCCCTACTTTTTGAGGCGCATAGACATTCAAAATATTTAACATCGTACCGTCTTCAACCATAATCCCAGAGGTCAAAATAAAATTCTGATTTAAGACTGTATTATGCTTTTTAAACACCTTAGAATTCCATACACTAGCTAACCCTCCCGACCTGCCTGTAGCTTCCATAATATCAAATTCCATACCATCCCTTCCCCAAATTCTATAAAAATCAAACGCCCGAGACCCCGAGATATGGGTTTCCTGCACTGCCAAAAAATCAACCCCATTTTTTTCTCTTAAACTTTTCACCCAACCCGGTTTATCGATACCACCAAGCCCGTTAACATTCAATGAAAGGAAATTCATTTACCACCGAATTGTACTCCTTCATTAGCGATGGTTCCCCGAACAAGTTCCTGAAAACTATCCAACTGGGCACCCACAACCGAGCCCAGTTTCATCGTGCATTCGGTCTCTTTATCTATACATTTAACACCTGTCTTCAATTTTTGTTCCACATTCACTTTATCCGAAGTGTTGGCATAAGAATTAGTTTCACTAGCATTGACCTTCCCATCCCATAATTCATTATTTAATTCTCGGACCTCCTGTTCCATATTATTAAAGTTCGACTGTTCACAATCCAAAGTCTCACCTCCCCTAGTTAAATTCACGTGGGAGCCCAAAATGAAGGGTGCAAGCCCAAAGGGGTCATCTAAGTCCAGTCTATTATCTTTCTTGGGCCTATCATTAGAGCTATTACCTCCGCCCGAGTCCAGTCTATCTGCCTTCTTTCTTTTATGATTACTAAAACCATGAATGTCAACTTTCCTCAATAACGTACTAGGGCTATGTTTGGCACACAAGATTATGAAGAGATTATGCTTATTTTTTTAAAAAATAAGCTACTTCCAAAATAATCTTTGTTTGGCAACATAACTTATAAGAGATTATAAGAAAAATAATCTTCCATAATCTCTGAAAATAATAGGTTACTTCATGTAGCTTATAAAAATAATCTCTTTTTATAATCTTTTTCAGCAACCGCACCAGCACCAGCATCAGCAACAGCACCAGCACAATCTATTTTTGCCAAACATACCCTAGGTGTATCTTCTTTGAAATATGAATTATCCACAATACTAGGAGAATTTCCATTAATAATATTGTCTATATTCTCCTCAATCCCTTCAGTTACGGAAACATTTGAATGAGCATTAATTTGATCCAAAAATACCTCCGGCTCTTCAGTCTCGCCGCACCGTCCGTTACAACCTTCAAAGATTCCAGCACCCCCATCCTCCGGCGTGTTCTCGGTGACTTTTTCCACCCTCACCTCTTCATCGTCCTCCATACCTTCAGTACTATCTTCCACCCTCACGTCCTCATCACTTCCGTCTGCTAATTGATCGTCTTCCACAGCATCAACGTCGGTCAAAAAGTCCGGAATCCATGCACCCTCTTCTTCCCGGGACCCAAACCCGATGCCTCTTACCCTGCCACTTGATATAGACCTCCTCCGATATCCTTCTGCCATCCCTTAAAAGTATTCCGAGAAAGTCGGATGACAAATCGTCCTGCTCCTCCGAAATATTGGCTTTTTGAACGACTTTTCCATACAGCGTTCCAACAGAATCTAACACTTCATTCCTATTTAGCTGCAGCGGCATACCGAGAATTCTCAGCCAAGCAAGTCTGTCTATATTCAAATTCTGCCCCTCCCACATCTGAATCTTAGTGAACCGCCCTACTATTTCTCTTGCTTTCTCCATTGCTGCTACCGTCGCCCTATTGTCCGTAAAGGATACAAGCACTGACATTCCTCCCAAATATTGTGTCTTCACAACAGCTTTACTAATTTCCTTCAGAATGGTTTGGATGTTCTTTAGCGCATCCATATCGATCATAGACACTACCAAGGCTTTTCCATGCAAACCCACAAAGGCCTGCAAATTATCATCAATAGTTATGGATTTCCGATCATCTTCTACATTCTTCCTCCCCGTCAAGATATCTCTAAACGACCTCCATTATTACCCGCATAACCTTCATCCCGTCTAGCTCCATAACCTGCCTGATCAGTTTTTTTGTAACTGTCAGCCTTGTATCCGGTCTCCTTTCCTTTCTCATTGATTTCGCCATCCTCCAGTGTGAATCTGGCCACATTACACTTCAGCCTGTAGTCGCCCATACGTATCGAGCTTAAAGCATTCGCCAAGTCCACGCTATTTTTGACATCTAGCATAGAAAGAAACCCGAATCGATTCCCAAACCTATCCCGCTTCCGAGCAATATAGATGTCGAAAATATTCCCAAACTCCCTTACAAATCCAGCCAAGTCACTACCACTACACCGATCCGGAAGATTAGAAATGAAAAACTTTGTGAGTCGTTGTTGAATATTTTCCGGAATGAGTTTCCGACGGCGTTCCATTTTTCTATTATTTAGAAAAAAGAAACTTTTCCCCGAGCGAGAATGTGTTGATGTCAACAAATGTGTGACTAAGTCCTATATAATTACCAAATATATTTCAAAGAAATTCCCTCCAATATTTTTTTCGTCTGAACGTCATTAATTCACTATCTTATGGCGGATCGAGCTAAACGTCGCGAAAAAGGTACATCCTCTACTAAAGAAAGTGAAGAAGAAGATACCGCCACTAGCCACACGCATGAAGGTGTTGTTTTGTCGGACATTGAATCGTTAAAGTATATTCTTGCATTTCATTCATGTTATAAAGTATTCCCATGGGATAATCAAACTTCCTTGAAAGACTTTTTGTCTCGAGCAACGCATTTGGGCTTGGGAAACAAGATAGAATGGGATATGAAGTTTAAACATTTGAGGAATAAGTGGTGGAATCAACGTAGACGTTCGTTGAATAAATCCGATGAAGAGGAATATGATTTGTGGAGAAAGATTTGGGGTTCGGATGGTTCGAGTGCATCTTCTTAGTGAGAAATGTTAGCGTTATACCAATCGATATATGTTACTCTACTAAATAAATTGAGTGAACAAATGGTTTTATGGTTTGAACCACAAGGGGAAAGGATCCGGTGAGAAGAAAAACTAAAATGAGAAGAGTAAGAAGGATTCCTAGCCGCACATTTTAAATAAGTGAGAGAATTTTAAGGAGAGATGCATACATTTTTTTAGGTGTATCTGAAATGTGTGGTTGTAGTTTCTTCTCACTCTTCTCATTTTAATTTTTCTTCTCATTTGATCCTAATTCTGAACCACAATCTATATATGTTACTAATAAAATGAAATGACTATAAGAATGCAATAAAGTTTGAACCACAATCTATATATATGTGTGTAAAAGAGTCGATATGATCTGAATCAAAATTTATTGGGACGACAAGAACGACAATTGTTCTTCCGGTTTGCTTTTTAATCACTCGATAACATGTTAAACCTATGTTTGATATATTATTTACTAGAATGATTTTGTGTTTAATTATTAGTAATGTATTGATACATATAATCGAGTCGGGCTCCATTGTGTCAGTAACATCATACTTGAAAGATTAGTCCCTGGTTGGAGTTGAGTTTTTGGTCGAGTTTCAAGCCTAGATTGAGTTACATGTTCAAGACGAATATAAAATTTAACTCGGCTCAGCTCGGCTCAAATCTTAAATATGCCTCTAAGCTAACATATCTTTCGCCAAGCAGTATTAAGGGGACTCATTAAGCATCTGGTTTGAATCCTAATTAAAATGGACAACGAGCGTATTGCATGAAAACATGTTTGTGCTTTTAAATGTGCACAAACATACATTCATAAAGTGATAAAAACTTATCTACATGTTAGAAATGCATTTATCAATCGGTTACACTTAATATCGGTCTCCAGGGTATAGACAAGCTTTATGTTTGTATACATGTGACATATCTAAGTCTAAACACTTTCATTACGGTTGAAAATGTGAAATTATTACAACGTATATTTTGATTCATGCTTATTTATTAATTCAGATAAACTGTCAAAAAAAATCTGAATTTGTTAGACTTTGTGCTTCTATTTCTGTCAGCTGCTACAACAATTGCTAATAACTATCTCAAAGCCTCCTTTGATGAATTTATAAGTAACACTACAATAGCTAGCAAGTACGTCGAATTATTGATGCCATTGACAAGCTACGTGGCCTCAAATTGACCCAAGAAGGCATTCCACTACCCACTATTGCTGTCATTGGGGTACAGTCCTCTGGCATGTCAAGTGTTTTGGAGTCACTCACCGGCATAAGTTTGCCACATGGACTGAGTATTTGCACCCCTCTTATAACTAGACTTCACCATCAAGAGCATATCTCAGAGAGTTTGTTCTAAAGTATTAGAATAATTCAGTTTAGATCATGGATGAAAGCCAGATATCAAAGGCTATTGATGTGGCTACTTGGGAGATTATTGGAAAATCTAAAGGTAAATCAAATATTCCCGTTACTTTGGTTGTGAAGAAAAACGGTGTTCCGGATCTCACCATGAACAGTTTGCCTGGAATCACTCCTGATCAACCCGAAAACATTCAGAAACAAAATTCAGGTAACACAACGCTACAAAAATGCGTTTAATTTATTTACTAGTTACCTTCGGCTATACTTTTATATCTTCAGAACATATAAATTTACTATACTTGTGTATATGAATATTTAAAAGATGTTACCAAATCTGACCAATCCCCCGATGGCTACTTGAGAAACTTACGCAAATGATGTCAATGTTGGTCTTGGTTAGGTTTGTGTTAGAAACTGGATCAATGATGAGACATATGATGAAGCTCGAATCCAAGAAGCTAATTTTTCGAAACTCACCCTTTGTTGTCTGAGATTGAGAAGTCAATAGTGGGTACTCCTGTTTCGGCCCATAAGCTTGTTGAGATTCAATCAGATATCATATCAAAATGTTTGCCGGACATTGTCAAGATAATCAATGAGAGGCTTAGTGTGTTGGATTACGAGCTTAACAAGCACCTTAAGGCTTTAACTTTGGAAAACAGTCAACTACCACGTAAACTAACAACTGAATCTGAAGCGTTAAAGGAGTTTAACAGTATGAAAGCGTTTGTATGGAGGGAGCGAAACTAATTTCGTGCAGTGCGAAAGTTGCTGGATATTAACAAAACTCAGTAGAGCAATGAGAGAGAGTATCTTAAGAGATATTTGGAAGAAGAGATCGAGGCTCTTAGGGGATCGATTGGAATTCAGCTGTATATAGTCTTGGACTACTTGCTGCAAAGCTACTTGTCGAGTTTGTAATAGAGGTTTCTGATTTCATATAGAAAACGTGTATCGGTATTGTGTCTGACCACTGTGTTGTTTTTCCACAATTTCTTTCAATGTTCAAAACATCCGTCGAGACAGTAATGAACAGAATACGGCTATGCATGAAGATGGTATTTTATTCGAGAGTAGTAGTAACACGTGTGGTTGACAACATAGCTATCCGATTATTGTTTTTAATGAAAAAGGCTGCTTCTCTGGATTTGGATGAAGAGCTAATTTAGGAGGTTAATAAAGGGGGGATCGAGAAGATACTCGAAGAACCAGTATCTATAACTGAATAGAGAGATCGACTTAGCAAGTCTATGTATGATCTTCGAGAATGCAAATCTACCATTGAACGCAACAAGTCTTGTCTGGTCAAGAACACAGAAGGGTGGAGTGTTATGTAAAATGAGTTTTATGAGCGCGGATCGATTTAATGACATTATACATCTGTCATGAATACTTCATTTGAAAAAATGATCTTAAGTCATTTGAATCCCTTCGTTATGTTGACTTCGAAAAAAAATACTCAATGTGTACAAGGAAAATATATTTGATTAACAAATCAATGTAGTGATTTGATTTTTTACGGGTTATGATAAGCAAGATATAATGACCATGTTAAATCAAATGCAAATTTTTATTATACATATATTGACACTTTGGTAGCGATATTTTCAGCTTCTTGCAATATATGCTTCAAATATAAATTTTGCATTAAATAACCCAGGTTATGGCTTAGGGCAAACGGTAGATCCAATGGTATTGGAACCTAAACAGCAGGTCATGGGTTCGATTCCATGCATATCCCGTTTCACCTAGTCGTATTCTTTTTCTTTTAATTTTTGGTTTTTTTTTCTTGTAAACACACTAATTTATTTATACCCAAAACAGCAGTCCAAAGAAATTAAGTTTGTTGAATAACGCTGGTCAATGATGTGTTATATGTTGCTTGCACTCGGTAGAATTGTAATCACTTTGTTCCTTTTCTTAGACAGGGAGATAAAGTGTCGATTTAGATTGTTCCGTATAACTGCTTGATAGGTATGTGATATTTCATACTCGTACTAGGTTGTGAGCTAATGCTACACGTGTTGACACGGCCTACCAATCATGCAGAAAAACTTAAGATGCCCATCGTCTAAAACATAGGTGATCTGTATACAAGCATTTTTGTTCCAGACACATCACAACAGAAAACAAGCACTTCAGATTCAGGCATGTTACTCAACCCATCATACCCGCATAGTTTACTACCTATACCGCTACACCACATAACTATAAACCAGATGATACCAACACAAAATGGCGCAACTGAAATGCACGTTATATGTTGAAATACATGAAACCGCATTGACAAACAGTAGAAATCAAACAGTAAGAAAACCATGAAACGACAAGCTTAATTAGAGAATGATCTTCATTAGCAACAAAGCTTAAATTGCAGTATCACTAAACCAACAGATATACAAACTAAAACCACAAATCCAACGCCCCAAAAGATAAACTATCCTAACCGACAAATACCATAACAACCTTGACCACCGCACAATCATCTAATCATCATCTTCAGACGGCTTTGAAGGGCCGGCCTTCTTAGGAAGCAAAAGGTTGTGAATGTTGGGCATGACACCGCCGTTAGCAATGGTGACATCACCGAGAAGCTTATTTAACTCCTCATCATTCATGACGCTAGCTGGATGTGTCCTGGCACGATTTTGGTTTTCTTGCCGTCCCTTGTTGCGTTTCCAGCTAACTCAAGCACCTATCAATAACCAATTCACAATCTCAATACAACTTATATTTCACGCCAATAACAATAAAAATATCAAAATTTATCACAATAGCCACACAAATTATCATCTCTATAAACATTGGCAAAAAAATTCACAAATTTCCTAATCTATGTGTAAAAAAAATTTCGCACAACTGTTTGATAGGTATGTGATACTCGTATGAGGTTGTGTTAGCTAATGCTCCACTTGTTGACACGGCCTATGAATCGTGCAAAAAAAAGTGAATGACAAATAGTAATACCCAATCACATAATTAACTTGTTAACCGAGGCATGATACTTGTTTAGGCCCGTTTAGTATTTAGCGTTTTATTTGTCCATTTATTTAATGTATGTATATTGTAATAGTTTAGTTGAATCTGATAATATAGTTTTCAGTATTCCATTTCTACAATAATAAGATAATAACCATGTTAAATCAAATGCAAGTTATTACTATTACTATTATTACTATTTTTTTTTTTTTTTTTTTTTTTTTTTTTTTTTTTTTTTTTTGAAAGGCTAATATTGCATTAAAAGGCTCCAAGCATGAGGCAAAAGGGATAAACAAAAGAATGTACAAAGCCAAAAACAAACCAAGGCCGGCTAAGGCAAACCAACAGCAGAGAAAACATCAATTACACAAAAAGATCGAAGGGTCTAGGAACCCAACAATTCCAATTAGCCGAATTCGAGGAGAGTCGAGCAGAAATCCATGTCTTAGTAAGGCGTTGAATGGACGGGAATATATCTTCATCCTTGATTATCGAACCATCGCCGAAATGATAATTAACCAGCTTGTTCCTCCATTTCCAAATAGCCCACAAAGAACATTGAAACACCCCCTGAATAACCTTCGAGAGCCTTGAGCACCCATTCGACGAGGTTGAGAGATTACCGAGGGCTACATCAGAAATAGAGAATGATGGGAAGGACACAGGTTGAGTCAAGTTCCACCAACTCCACACTTTTCTCCAAACCGAGGGCTACACTTTTCTCCAAACTATTATTACTATTACTTTACTATTATACGTAGTAATACATTTATAGGGATTGCTTCCGCCAATCCAGTTTCTACTACCGCCACACCCAACATGCTTTAGCTACAATACTTTATGCATAAAATATAATCATCAGGTTGCTATGGACAATCCTTTTTTTGCTTGGGGCAAGAATGAACAGTAAATTGGGATTGCTTCAGGCAATCCCATTTCTGCTAGCGTCACACCTAAAATGCTTTAAGTATAAGACTGTACGCACAAACTATAACCACTTGGTTGCTAGGGGCTGTTTTTGCTTGGGGCATGGATGAAGTGTAACAACAGTAACGGTCGTTAGTTAACGGCCGTTATCTACTAACGGTCATTAGCTAACGACTGTTATCTTTTTTTTTCTAATATTAAAAAAAAACAAAAACGGGACAACAGCCCCTAAGGTTTATCTTTCGTTGTAAAATAGGTCCTTTAAGGACTAATGATGTAACATAATTTATATATGTGATCCTTCACGTTAAAGGTCCGTTACAAAGCTAGTCCTACTAACTGTCGTTCGTTAAGTAACGACATTTTATTACTTTTATTAAAACGATGTATATAAAACAAACCGCAGCGAAGCGCGGGAATAAATCCACGTAGACAACAATATGGATCCAAGCTTTCATAACTTGATCAAGCCGCAAGAAAGAAACGTTATCAATAAACCGGTATTTTTTATTTATTTTTTTATTTTTATTCTTTTTATTGATCCAACCTTTTACTTAACCTCGTGTTAATGCTTATTGTTTTATTAATTGAAGACATATAATAGATAATACTATGCGTTTTATGCATTAATTTGGGGCTTTTCTATCTATACTAAAAACTAAGAAATTATTATTGTTATTATTTTGGTTAAAGTTCTTACGTATCTATTTGTTACCAGAGAAATGTCTAGTATTATACATACATTGACATTTTGGTACTAATATTTTCAGCTTGTGGTTGATTATGGCCCTACCCTATTTCGGTTTTTCCATTCGTGGTTAGAAATGGAAGGCTTTCATGATTTGGTCACTAGTACTTGGAGCAATGATGGTATTGTTGAATCTAATGGTTTGGTATCGTTTAAGAAAAAACTCCAAAATCTTAAGCTGAAAATTCGAGATTGGGTGGCCTCTAATAAAACTTCATGTTTTCATCTTAAACAAGATCATCATGTGAGGCTTTCTTCTATTGACTCTAAGGTTGATCAAGGTTGTGCTACTGATGAAGACTTCCAAAATCGCATAGATTCTTTAAAAATCTTGGGAGAGTTAGACCGATTTGAATCTAAAGACTTAGCCCAAAAAGCTAAAGTAAAGTGGGCTTTAGAGGGTGACAAAAACAGAAGCTTCTTTCATGGTATGCTAAAGAAAAAACGGCGCCAATTGGCTATTAAAGGGATCCCCAAGAATGGAGAATGGATCGAGGATCCTAACCTTGTCAAGGCTGAATTTTTTGATCATTTTAGTTCTCGCTTCAAATTGGGTTCTGGGATCCCTCCTTCTTTAGATGTTGATATGTTTCAGCTTCTTTCTTCTAGTCAACGTGATCGTTTGGATCAAAATATCACTCGTGAAGAAATCAAGAGAGCGGTTTGGGACTGTGATGGAGACTGTGCTCCGAGTCCTGATGGTTTCACATTTAAGTTTTTCAAAACTTTTTGGGACCTGATTGAAGGTGACGTAGATCGGTTTGTGCATGAATTTTTTTCGTACTAATTCCTTCCCTAAAGGATGTAATTATGCATTTATTGCATTGATCCCCAAGGTCCATGATGCTAAGTTTGTCAACGATTTTAGACCTATTAGCCTTATTGGTTGCCAATATAAAATTATTGGCAAAATTCTTGCTAATAGACTTTGTGATGTGATCGGAAGTTGCATAAGCCCGGTTCAATCAGCGTTCATTAAAGATAGAAATATTCTTGATGGGCCTCTCATTGTTATTGAAATTTTGGCGTGGTATCAAGAGCGTAATAAAAAGCTTATGGTTTTTAAATTTGATTTTGAAAAAGCCTTTGACTCTTTACGTTGGGATTTTTTGGTCTTAGTTATGGAAAAGCTTGGCTTTGGTCTCAAGTGGCGTAATTGGATTCAAGGTTGCCTTCAAAATGCTCGATCCTCTATTCTTGTTAATGGATCTCCAACAGCCGAGTTTGAGGTCTTTAAGGGCCTTAGGCAAGGGGATCCGCTATCCCCTTTCCTTTGTATTTTGGCTATGGAAGGGCTTCATGCTTTTACTCGCAAAGCGGAGGCTCTTGGTCTTTTCAAAGGGGCTGTTATTGGCAGGGATAACATGTCTATTTCCCACCTCATGTATGCGGATGATATTATCTTTTTCGGTGAATGGACTAGATCTAATGCTTCTAATCTGATTAGTATGCTTCGATGCTTTTTCTTAGTTTCTGGGCTTAAGATTAATGTTCACAAAAGTAATGTCATAGGCATTGGAGTTTCGGATGAGGAGACTACTTACTTGGCGAATGTCATTGGATGCCGGGTGGCTAAACTCCCTCTTAAATATCTTGGCTTTCCTATCGGGTGTAACATGCGTAGGTGCTCAAATTGGTCTCCTATTATTCAGAAATTCTCCTCTAAACTCTCCAATTGGAAGGCTAGGCTTCTCTCGGTTGGAGGTCGTCTCACGCTTATTAAATCGGTTCTTGGTAATCTTCCTATTTATTACATGTATATTTACTTAATGCCTACTACTATTCGCAACAAACTGGAATTAATGCGCAACAAGTTCTTTATTGGTTGTGATCAAGATGATAAAAAGATGACATGGGTAAAGTGGAAGAGATGTCTTGCTAGCATGACCCAAGGTGGTCTCGATATCGGCAGCATTTACGGGCTTAATATGGGGTTGTTGTTCAAATGGATATGGAGGTTTTTTACTCGTCCTTTAGATCTTTGGGCTTGTGTGATTCAAAATATATATGGTCATTGTGGCGGTATTATTAAATCTCCTGTGATCAGGTCCAGTTTTAGTACGTGGAGAGCAATCCTTTCATCGATTTCGAAGCTTAAACAGAAGGGTGTAGATCTTCTCGCTTTCAGTTTAAGGAAGATTGGCAATGGAGAGTCTACTTATTTTTGGAATGATACGTGGTGTGGCAATCTTCCTCTAAAATCTCAATACCCTCATGTACATGCACTTGATACGGATAAAAAGTGCTTTATAGCAAATCGAGTTCCCCTTTCTGATTGGAGTTTGGTTCTAAGGCGTCGCCCTAGAGGTGGTTCTGAGCAAGTGCAGTTCGACCCTATGTGTGCTGCTATTGAGCATACCACTTTATCGGATAAAGGAGACTCTTGGCATTGGTCTGTTAATGGGTGTAATTGGTTCTCCGTTGCTTCTGTTTGTTCTTTGGTTGATTCCTTTTTCTTAGACGTGTCCACTGTGGCTTCTCGTTGGAATAGGCTGATTCCTATTAAAGTGAATGTGTTCCTTTGGAGATTATCTTTAAATAAGCATCCATCTAAAGTTAATCTTTATAGAAGAGGTGTCGATATTAGTTTCGTTCTTTGTCCTACTTGCCAAAGTGATGTTGAAACGGTTAATCACATATTCTTTAATTGTGATCTGGCCATGGATTTGTGGGCTTTATTGGCGAAATGGTGGGACCTAGTGTAACACCCCCAAAATCAGTCTAGCAGTGGAAGTCGACTGAAGGTGTTACTTCATAGTTCAAAGTTCCAATCATAGAAAACAACCTTTGATCACCTGAAATGCATGAGAAAAACGGGTCAACTATGAAAATAGTTGGTGAGTACACACGTTTTAAATAATATGAAAGTCTTTTTAGAGAACGAGTTCAGATATATTTTCACTATAAAGTTGAGTCCAAAGTTTTTTAGAAAGGTCCAAAGGCAAAGGCTCTGTCAAACCATCCAGTTGCAAATCCCGCCCATACAAGATTTGCAACCTATGTTTTCACAAACCATTGCGTAACAGATAGCACAATTTATGGTCAAGCACACGTGGTCATATCAACTAATAATGCCTCATATATAATAAAGTTATGCGGCAAAGCCCCAAAAATAAATAATATGCATTCCGTAGACAGAGGAAAGAGAGGTTGGCCGACCTCCAATAGCGCTATCCATATTACCTACTACCCCACACAAGGAGGCCGTACGAACGGTACGTATAAATTGAAGTGCGAACGGCAAACCAATCGGGGACTTACAATGCGAATGCACTGTTTGTACGGACAGTCCATCATAACAAATATTATATATTATCACATAGTGACTGCTCCGAATATGGGAGACTCGGCACTGCTCCGAACAGGGGAGACTTTAAGCTGCTCCGAACTTGGGAGACTTTACGCTGCTCCGAACATGGGAGACTTTAGGTCAAGGTCTGCTCCGAACAAGGGAGACTTTAAGCTGCTCCAAACATGGGAGACTTTAGGCTGCTCCGAACATGGGAGACTTTACGCTGCTCCGAACATGGGAGACTTTAGGTCAAGGACGTATGGTCCATTAGGTTCAAACAAGTCATAAGTTCATAATTAAGTTTAAAAGTCTAGGGGTTCAAAATATATCAAATAGTTCAAATCAAGTCAAAAGAGAGTTCAATATAAGTCAAAAGGTTCAAAATATTTCAAGAGGTTCAAATTAAGTCAAGAGGGTTCAATATAAGTCTAAGGTTCAAAATATGTCAACAAGTTCAGAGAAAACAATTTAAATTTATTTTCATGCATTTCACCCCAAATAAGTGAAGCGGTAAAAGAGAGTTGTGAATACTCACCTTAGCGAAACTAGTTAACGAGCACGAATACAGAAATGACCAAACACGATCTAAGAACGAAATGAACGCGTGTCTCTACAACTGAGCGTGGCTCCGAAGCCAAATTTACCAATAATTCACTAAGAGTTAACCATTTAACATTTTGTAATATCAATCTTCGCTTATCTCGAAGAAGTTCTGTTGAAAAAAATTTGGAAAAAAAATATTTCGAAATATTGTTTTTGAAAAAAATTTGGAAAAAGATATTTCGAAAAATTTTTTTTGAAAAAAAATTTATTTCAAAATTTTTTTTTTGAAAATGTGCAAAAACGGACTGAAGGACCAAACATGTAATGCCTATACAAACTCAAAGACCAAACATGTAATTTACTAACGAAATAGTTAACAGAAGTTAGAAAAAAACCTAAATCGGCCCAAAAAAAAAGTCGGGAACCTTAAATTGAGAAAAAAAAGAATAGTACCTTTAATTAAAATTGGACATAAGATGAGTACCTTTTTATGCGATTTGCCCTATTTTATATGCTTTAAAGAATTATGAATCTATATCACACTTCTTTTACTTTCAGCTAAATAATATCATAAGATTGATTCATTTGACCCATTATTAGTAAATAACAAGGTACTTGAAAAAAATTGGTTATTGAAAAATTAGTTTTTAGCAAAGTTTTCAGATATATACGTTGTGAGATTATTAGTTTCATCTAAAAAGAAATTAGATAATCTCAGAAATTACATATTATCACCACTTCCAGGTGCGGCTAGTTATTTGGGGCTGAGTGTTGTGACGAGTCGACTCTTTATGAGTGTTTAAAGCTTAGTTCATTCGGGCCGCAATGGTTTGAAATCAATGCTAATTAAGTAGCGGCAAATTAGAGAGAAAAGCACAATTTAAGCTTGATCTATAACTATACTACTTATAAGACATTTATGTCTTATGAAACTAAAAAATCTATGCCACTAATCGGTTTTCACCATATTCCACTTAATTCTTGTGTTTTTTGCAACGATTTGTTTAGATTCATTGATTAGCATTCGTGTTATTCATTAATTTGATCATTCTTGTTGCTTATTCGCATTATTTTCTGGTTTTGGTGTGATCACTTTTAGAGTTTAGTAAATCGTTTTTTAAACCCTAACATCCCTTAATCGTTTTTCTTCAATTCGCCTATTCCTTGGGATTCTTTGCTTCTAACTGATTTTGATATCGATTAACATCATAGTTAATTGGTTCTTGATTGGTTTTAGGTTTTGTTTCTCCTGATTTAGGTCTTTTTGTAGAATCGTTTTTTTAGGGTTTCTTAAATTCGTTTTTTTCTGGGTATTTGTGGTTGTATTGTTACTCGGCCTGCTTCAACGTTGTATTATGGGATAGGCTCGAATCCTTTGTGGTTTAAACCCTAACGTTCAGTTAGGGTTTTCTTGTTTCTGTTCGATTTGCTTATGCACTGGTTGTGTCGTGTGCTTGAATTGGTTGTGGGGTTTAGAGAGAGATGGAACAAGGGTTTTTTAACATGGATGGGTCTTCGCTGAATGCAACATCCAACTTGGCCGATCAAGTTGGTATGAATACGGAACCAAATCCTAACGTGGATGGAAAAGAGAGCGAAAGTAGGTCGCCTAAAGCTGCCTCTACAGCCACCAACTTGGCCGATCAAGTTGGCGTGGAGATTAATGCCTTGGAAGCTAGGTTTAAACGCCTTAAAGATCAACATGGATGTGATGTTGATCCTACTGTTGTCGAACCACGTATAGCTAATAAGGTTTTGCGAAACCCTAGCACTCAAGATGGTAATCTGGGTATGGAGAATTCGTTTGAGTCTGTATGGGGTACCACCAATCTGGATAACACAAGTTGCAGGGATACGATTTTTGGTGGGTTGGATTCGAACATGGGGAGCAATTCTGGTCCCAACGTGGTGAATGCTTCTACTTCAGGTCCTAACGTGATTGGTAGTGTAACTAACGAAGTGAGGTCATTTGCTAATGTGTTAAACCCGGAACGTGTCTCTAGGAAAGTTAATTTCCGTGCCTTGGTGAATGAGACGCGCATCGATAATCATGATACGGTGCTTCCGAAGGCTGCTATGGAGGGTGTATTCAACCGGTATGAAAATACACTTGTTGGCTTCTTTGTTGGCAAGAATGTTGCTTTTCATTTGGTTAAGAACTACGTCTCCAACACGTGGGGTAAGTTTGGTTTTCAGAAACTAATGAAGAATGATGAGGGTGTTTTCCTCTTTAAATTCGCGTCTAAAGAAGGTGTTGAGAATGTTCTTCAACGGGGCCCTTGGATTATTCGCAATTCTCCTCTCATTCTCACTAGATGGACTCCTGATGTGCTATTGTCTAAAAGTGAGGTAACTAGACTTCCCGTTTGGATTAAATTGCATAATGTACCATGTTACTTACTAATAATGGGTCAAATGAATCAATTCTATGATATTATTTACCTTAAAGTAAAAGACGTGTGATATAGATTCATAATCCTTTAAAGCATATAAAATACTAATTACAATATATAAAATTGTTGTACAACAAGAATATTGCATCATAATTTCGAAATTAATTTCAAGAATCATATTGATGTCAAGACATGTGTGACTAAGTCCTATATAATTACCAAATATATTTCAAAAAAAATCCCTCCAATATTTTTTCGTCTGAACGTCATTAATTCACTATCTTATGGCGGATCGAGCTAAACGTCGTGGCAAAGGTACATCCTCTATTAAAGAAATTGAAGAAGAAGATACCGCCACTAGCCACACGCATGAAGGTGTTGTTTTGTCGGACATTGAATCGTTAAAGTATATTCTTGCATTTCATTCATGTTATAAAGTATTCCCATGGGACAATTCAACTTCCTTCAAAGACTTTATGTCACGAGCAACTCATTTGGGCTTGGGAAACGAGATAGAATGGGGTATGAAGTTTAAACATTTGAGGAATAAGTGGTGGAATCAACGTAGACGTTCATTGAATAAATCCGATGAAGTGGAATATGATTTGTGGAGAAAGATCTGGGGTTCGGATGGTTCGAGTGCATCTTCTTAGTGAGAAATGTTAGCACTATACCAATCGATATATATTACTAAATAAATTGAGTGAACATATGGTTTTCTAGTTTGAACCACAATCTATATATGTTACTAAGAAAATGAAATGACTATAAGAATGCAATAAAGTTTGAACCACAATCAATATATGTAAAAGAGTCGATCTAAATCAAAATTTATTGGGACGACAAGAACGACAATTGTTCATCCGGTTTTCTTTTTAATCACTCGTAATTGGCAACTTTTGACTGTTCATACATAAAACAAAAAAATTATTCAACAAACTATAGGTCAAGTGTGACTATTACTAGTCGGAAGAACCACAAATTTCTAGAGATACTGATAAGTACTAGTCAAGAAGGTTTAATAAAGTCTGAATATGTATATGTACGCCTACGATTATAAACTAAGTGACATCTAATTTTCAAGCAAACAAAAACTTCAAACACTACTAACGTTAGTAATTAAGTATATAAAACTAAAGTGACATCTACTTTGAAGTTTTGAACTTTTGATGTATAAAAAATATGAGTGTCTCTTGAAGATTTGAAGTTATGAACTTTAAATCTTTGGGCTAAAAGCCAAAGAGGGGGGGGGGGGGTGTTAATTAACCAACTAAGCTATAGATGGATTATACTTTGGATAGTAAACAAATTATATGAGAAAAAAAGGGGCATTGTCAATGAACAGTATAAATGTCTTTACTAGCATTGTTTATGAACAGTAATTGTCAATTTGCTACATGTTGTAAAAATCTAAAATAGAATTGATAATGCAGTAACACTTTTTTTTTGGGATAAGATTTAGAACTTAAATGGGCATATGAGTGTGATGAGATATACATTTTCTTATGTTGTTGCTAAGTTGTTTTCCTAAATTAAAAGTCATTGCATAAAATAATAGTTATAATGCATGTGCATGCACGAGGTTTAAACATAAAATTTTAATGAAGTGTTAATATCGTTATCGCGGCTTTAAAGTAGATTATTATTTTTTTATTTTTTTTTTTGTGAAGTAAAGTTAATACGTGAGTTTAAATTTTATTTTGTATGTTTAAATTTTATTTTGTTAAAAATTTTGTGGTAGATAATGATCCATATTCCTTTTTAGCAGAAGGACTTAAAGCGATCATAAAAGAAGAGGTAGACAACGGTGTATTTAGAGGAGTGAAGATTGGTAGAAACAACGTTGTAGTATCTCATCTACAATATGCGGATGACACTATCTTGTTCGGGGAGTGGAACAAAGAAAATGCAAAAGTGCTTATGTGTATCTTAAAATGTTTCGAGGAAGTCTCGGGTATTCGAGTTAATTGCAATAAGAGCAAGATACATGGGGTTGGAGTGAATGAAAGGGAATTGAGGGACATGGCGAGATGGATGAGGTGCGGAGTTGGTGAGCTCCCTTATACATATTTGGGACTACCAATTGGCGAAAATATGAGGAGGGTAGGGCATCGAATAGAGTGATAGAGAAATTCAAAAATCGGTTGGCCAATTGGAAATCAAAACTAATGTCGTTTCGGGGTCGTTTAACATTGGTTAAATCGGTTCTAGGAAGCTTACTATTGTATTATTTTTCGATGTTCTGTGTGCTTTTGTGTGTTATAAAACAACTTGAGAGAGTGAGAAAAATTTCTTCTGGGGGGAGTGGGGGATAGTAAAAAATTATCTTGGGTTAAATGGGAAATGTTACTAGCCTCACACGGGGATGGGGGGGGGTGTTAAACATTGGGTCTCTTCGAGGAAAAAATCTAGCACTTTTGGGAAAATGGTGGTGGAGATTCAAAAGGGATTGGGGGTGGGGGGGGGGGGGGGGGGGGGGGGCTGGCTTTGTGGGTTAGAGTCATAAAAAGCATTCATGGGGAAAGTGGTGGGATTGGTGACATTAGGGGGGTTGGGGGGACGAAAGGGGGGGGGGGGGGGGGGGTTGGCGAGATATCATTAGGGTGGGGAAGGAGTTAAAACGGTTAGGTCTTGAGTTTATGTCTTCGTTTGTGGGGGAAGTGGGGGATGGAAACAATATAAGATTTTGGATTCATAAATGGGTAGGTGGGGTTAGGCTTTGTGATAGATTTCCATAGCTTTTTCATCTTGACAGAAGTAAGGAGGTTAGGGTTGCGGGAAAATGGAATTGAGAAGATAATACTTGGTGAGTGGGATTGGGTTAGAAACCTTAGAGGAAGGGTTTGTAAGGTTTTTGAGGAGTTACAAGTGTTATGGTAAAATGTTGTTATCAATCTTGATTGTAGGGATCGTTGGAGATGGACGCTTCAAGAGAGTGGAGATTTCACGGTTAGAGAATTACCAAAATTGGTGGAAGAAAAGATTCTTAGCGTAGCTAGTGGCGGTGAGGCAACAATATGGAACAAATGGGTGCCTAAGAAAGTCAACATATTCGTGTGGAGAGCACTAAAGGGTAGACTTTCGGTTCGTGAAGAATTAGATAAAAGGGGAATTGATTTAGATTCGTTATTATATCCTTCGTGCGGCGATATGGTGGAATCGTGTTCTCATTGTTTGGTAATGTGTAATTTTGCTATGAGTGTGTGGGAAAAATATATAGTTGCTGGAGGATTAGGGATGTTAATGCGTTTTCTATTGAGGAAGTATTTGCGTATAATGGAAATGCTAACATTCCTACTCATTCATCTAAATTGTGGCAAGCGGTAATTTGGACATCCGGGTACTTTATTTGGAAAGAAAGAAATGCACATGTTTGTAAAGGGAAAGCTTCAAGTTTAAGCAAAATAGTTCAAAATGTCCAACTTAAAAATTTCGAGTGGATAGTGAGAAGATCCGGATAGAAAAGTGAGATGAATTGGCAACATTAGCTTTTTGATCCAGTTAAATGTTGAGTTTGAAATATTGATATAGATACAGTACAGTTATGCTTCTGTTTGACAGTGAGCAGTCTGATAATATGGTGTGGACTGTCAAGTTGGGTTCTGCTACCAGGTACCTGTCTAGTGGTTTGCATTATGTTCATATATGTATAATATTTCTCGTATTTGGTAATTGTGGTAATTTGATACTCCAATTGGTATGGTCCATATATTACTTGGTGGGGCCGGTTAACTTGATAATTTGAGAAAGTGGTGATTCTGAAGACTACATCTTGACACAAAAGTTCAAGTTTTTATTCTTTGTGTCATAGTTTGGTTTAACTTGTCTTAGGTTGACTTGGTGCTTAGTGTCAACTTTTTTATTCTTGTATTGTTTGTGTTGTAATGTTTTATTTAAGGTCCCCTGTTTTTAAGTATCTTGTTAAATAGTCTATGCCTATATTTGTAATTGTTGGTTAGTTTTGAAATAAAGTGCCTTTCCAAAGAAAAAAAAAATATGTATTCTTCCCGAGTTGAAGTCCATTTACCCAAAACTTTAATCCATACCATTCAGATTAAGCTTAAAACTAAAACTAAAAAAAAATGAGAAATAAGACTATTATATAAACAAACAATAATTATTTATTCAGACTTTATAGTCACTTCTTAATAAGTAGGATGTGACAATCAGATTAAGACCCACGACGTCTTAATAAAACAAATACACTTGAAGTATCCTCTAACAAAGGATCTCTTAATTATACGGTATATATATTTAAAAAGTTTATGGACATTGATTCCATAATTATTTATAATAACTATATCATGACGTTTATGGGCAGAATGTAATGACATAGTTAGCACCGGTATTACATGTAAAAGTGCTTGAAGGGTCGTCAAAAGCGTAAGAATAAGCCTTGGGGCAAAGATTCTTGAAAAACTTCGAATAATCTGTTGGTGGGCATGTGTTTGCTGTATTGTGATCTCCAGTGCAACAATATTGTGGCGTGCCAAACTGCACGCATGCACTTTTACATCCAATTGTCGCACCAGATCCATTTCTCACAGCGAACTGAGAAGGGCATTGAGCGTTAATATCAACTGGACAATCCGCTGTTGCACAACCACCTTGTGGAACGATAGAAACCGGTAAATTAAAACCGTCAACAAGACTAACATCATAAAAGTCTTTTCCATCTGAACCTCCTATGGTAAACTCAGCAAGCGTTGTAGGTGGGGCTGCACCAGCACCGTTGCATGCTACTTGACCCGAACCACAGTCTCCGCTGTTACAATGGAATCTGCCACCATCATTTGAACATTCAGATCGAGCCCAGACTCGACCTGACCATGGCGTAGGGATGTTAATATTGTTCGAGGCACCAGATGCCAATTGGAATCCTGTTGTCGACGCTGCTGCTCCACTGCCGGTCAATGTTGCTGGTGCGATACTATATGGACAATTGTTTTTAATGGTGAAAACAGCAGAATGAACACCTGCATGCAAAATCGATTTTATCATAAGCATATATTATGTGCATGACAATATTAGACGTACACTAATTTAGCGAGTAACAAGGACATCATATGTTTGCTTTTTTAGTTTGTTTTATTAAAAAAGACATGCATGCATATAATAAAAGTACGTAAAGCTTTACCATGTATCAAGTTGATGGCTAGAAGAAGAGCATAGGCGAGTTGATGAAATTCCATGTTTGTAAAATATGTTATTGTGATGAAAAACTCACAATACGAGTTTAGGTTTTATAGGTGGAAGAAGATAACGATATTTGATTACATGTCGACATATATATCTTAATTTGACTTAATCAACGCTGAATGTAGAAAAAGATATCATTTAACCAACGTAAACGTTAGCAAATATAGATTTGACATTCGACTAGTCGCATATTTTTGCTCTAGCTTAGATTGAATTCAAGTGTAGGAGTTGAGCTTGATGTCATTGAAAATCATGTCTTTTCTCGGTTTTCAGATGCCAAGACCATCTCGTTTCTATATCTCCAAAGAACCCATAGAGTCATTTGAACCACGAAATCAAAGAATTTGATTTGGTTGGGAGGCAATTGTATCCGGTCCGCCAAAGCTTATTGCATCATTAAGGCTTGAAATATTGGAGATACGTAAACCCCATCAATTAAGAACCTCCAACCAAGTTGACTTAGCAATGCAACACTCAACAATTATGATGATGATGATTTTGGCCTCTCTTCTACACAATTAAAGGCTGCTGGAATTCAAGACTTTTGTCTCAACTAAGTTGTTCTATATTTTTTGCATAAAATTTTCTGATGTATATTATTTCATGCTGGTTTTGGTTTAGTAGTCTAATTGGTTGTAGCTAGTTGTCATTTATGGTCTGTCATAAATGATTTGTGGTTGTGTCAAGCGATTGTTTGCGGTTAATGTGGTACTTCAGCCACATTCCATTGTAATTAAATGATTTTTTTAGAGTAATATATTTTACGAGGTGGAATACCCTTTACCCAAAAATGAAACACTCAACAAAGATGTGGTCCTCTCATTCGAGGTTGTCGTTACAAATGGGGCAAAGGACGGAATCATGATCAATGCCACGTTTGTCAAGATTAAGTCTAGTGGCAAGCCGACCTCCTATGAAGTATTCGCCATGATGAGATGTTTACTTTTGATGGGAGAATATTGTTCCAACTATACAGAACCGTGGGAAGAAGGCATGTGGTCTTGGATATATGAATACGGATAAGAACGCACATCCACTTGTCTGAATCGTTTGTGTGAATAACAATCTGTGTAAACATGCAGTTCAATAAGCATTTCATTATCTCTTTTATTGTTGATGATCTATGTTACATAGTAATTTTTAAGTTACCAATGTTAACAAAAATGGCGTATATAAGATAAAGACATAAGTGAAATTAATCATGTAAATTATAGATTGTTTGTTATCTGAAAAGAATCACACCTAAAGATCTTTGCAATGGATGCCAAGTGCAAAAGGAAACATAAAATTTTCGGATTAGCTGACGTTTAACGTCGGTTGGATGAATGTAGCATACCTTCTTACGAATTTTGCGATAGCTATGGTTTTCATATTGTTGTAGTCTTGGGTTTAGTTGATAGCAACGAGGTGGTTCGTTACTCTAAGCGATGTTGTTAAAACCGTGTTGATGTCAAGATCATCAAAAGAACACATAAAATTCCTCCGATCAATAATGTCGAAATCATGTCGTACATCTTTACATCGTTCCTACCGGAGAATATAAGGAAATGATGGTTGGTGAAAAAACTCGTCACTAGTGATGGATTTGTTAAAAATTAAAAAAATAATTATCAAGTACCAATACTAAAAACTTGGTGTTTGTTTCTATTTAGAAGATTACCAACATAAGAGCTTTTTTTCGTATGAGGAAAGTTTAATACAAATCCAATTTTTTCAAAAGATATAATGAACAAATCCCAATCTATTTTTTAATTAAAGTGAAAAAAATAAACTCTCACCTTCTTTAAAAATTAGTTATCTACTTATCTGGCAAATCATTAATGATTACGCGAAAAGAATCATACCACCATGACGATAGATAAATCATCTATTTATAGAGGGGCGCTTCTTTATACTTTCGATAGACTTTTTTTTCGACATTTTTATGTAAGCGTTGAAATTTACGTCACGAGAAATCACATGTAACTTATCTATACGCAAATTTTAACACCAAAATAAAACTCGAAAAAATGTTCGTCGAAAGTATATCGAAGTGCCCATATACGGAAAGATTAAAAAAAAATAAAATAAAATAAAATAAAAAATCATCGCTCTGGTGTATTTTTCGTCGCTTAACGGTTTACCGTTTGCAAGATGTATTATCTTTTTTTTAAAAGGTGAAAATGATGTTTTATTGTAATTTTGATGAAAGATGGATGGCTGTAATCAGTTCATTAGATCTATGAACAATATGAGATCTCTATTGATCTCAACTTTATGCTTTTATCATGGTTCCTTAAAATCATAAATTACCAATAGCTAGAATTACACCATATGATAGGTTTGCAATACAATATGAATAAAAATGAGACATTCTTTGATTCATACAATAGTGAAGATTGGGAGAATGACAACTCTTTCATTCCTTCATGTAAAAGAGACGTGATGAACTCCTAGAAGAAAGAAAAGTCATGGTTGTATGTATGTGTTTAATTTTCAAAACAAGGACAAAAAGGTAACTTAAGTTGATTAATATCAAAATATGAGTTTTAGAAATTAAAATCATTTTTCTATATTTAATTTATTTAATTGGATATACATGAGTATTTCTAATTTTAATAAGAATATTGACGTAATTTTGATTTTTGCAAGGACATTGATCTGACGAAATAATTAATTTTTGTTAGTATACAGATGAAATTCTCTTTTTAGCCCTTTGAAGGTTAGTTAATCGATCACTTGTAGAATTGGGAGTCTTTGAAAACCATAGACAAATCAAACATGATCAATTCACTTCCTAGTCTCCACAGACAAAAACGTCAATGTCGTGTTATGGAAAATTGGAAATGTTGCATTCTGGAAAACTTGAATAATCATCAAAGACACTTAACCTTAATGGATCATGATCCCATGATAACGTGTTCTAACACGTAAGTATAAGCAGCCAGGAAATAAGATTTTCTCTAACCCATTTGTGAGAGGGTAATTAATCTGATTATCGTGTATCGCCTTTGAAAATATCTTGAGAAACCAGCGTATGAGTTCATGCTAGAGCTAGGGATAACACTGGAGCAAACAATTCAGTAAGCGACTGCGTACAAAAATTTGGTTACAGATAGATTCAAAATCTGCACGTAGCTAGATCAGGGAATGATCATTAAAAGAGTTTATGTGGTTGCGCCAGTTCCTTCATATCGTGCTGTTTTACATTAACAGGAGATATATAGAATGAGTAAATGACAATTAGCCTAAATTGTTGAAATAAGGTCTAATCTTTTGTTAGACTTAGAAGTTTACTAGAACATCAATATATAATATATCAGTACTAGACAAAAGAAATGTACGACAAACAAGAATACACATTCATGAAACCGAAAAGTGAACTAATAAAGACGAGAGTGTCGGAGGAGAGGCGAGGTGTTGGTGGAAAGGGGCAGTGGAGGTGTTTGATGGTGGCGACCAAGACTTGCTATTTTTTGTTCTTAATTTTCTTATAAAAGATTGTTTGATACTTAGACATATTGTTGTAACTATAATACCATGCCACTCTAACTCTTCCTGCTAGGTAATTAAGGTTGTTCATGACCGCCGGCCTTTCGAGCCACAATGCTTATTTGCAACTCCAAAATTCCAAAAATGTCATAGTTATAGTAAGGTGTATAAAATACCCGCACCCATTTTATGTAACTAGAAATATCAGGAGATTGCTAATATTTTGACCTGTATTGTTGTGGTTAAACTTATTCCAGCCCATTTTACATAACTAAAACTGACATACTTCATCAAGAATGACGGATCGAAAAATATCTTAAAGTGGTGATATATTAATTTGCCATATTGGTTCAGTTGCATCTATTTAATTGATAATTTATACGTAGTTGATTTAATCTGCCTATGCAAAAAAATAAAATGATTTGTTAAACTATTCAACCCGTCTAACCTATTTAACCCGCTAACCCAAGTATATATATGGGTTAAATAATGGGTCTAGTTCGGGTTATGTGTAAACAGGTTAGGGTTGGCATAGCTGACCCGATAATGTAAATAGGTCAGGTTCGGGTTGTGGTTTTTTGACATGCCAACCTGTTAACCCGATCCCGAACCCGAATCGCCACCTCTAACGGCAGATAGTTATAGTGATATATTAGTTACACAAAATGACTTAATTTAAATTAAAAATATTTAACGAAAGCTAGAAAAGATAAACAAAATACTATAAAATATTGGTAGTTTCAACATTTCTTTTTATTAAATTTAAGTTTTCACTATTTCCTTTATTAGTTTAAGTTCTCACGTACATTTCACTTTTTTATTTTTCTTTTATGTTATTATAGATTTTTGAGTTTTTAAGCTTAAGCATAAATGTCTTATAACTAGTATAGTTATAGATGTGGCTAACCTCAACTCGACAAATGACAATAAGTGTAATAATCAAGCTTAAATTGTGCTTTTCTCTCTAATTTGCCGCTACTTAATTAGCATTGATTTCAAACCATTGCGGCCGGAATGAACTAAGCTTTAAACACTCATAAAGAGTCGACTCGTCACGACACTCAGCCCCAAATGTACACTAGCCGCACCTGGAAGTGGTGATAATTATGTAATTTCTCAGATTAATTTCTTTTTAGATGAAACATAATCTCACAATGTATATATCTAAAAACTTTGCTAAAAACTATTTTTTCAATCACCAATTTTTTTCAAGTACCATGTTACTTACTAATAATGGGTCAAATGAATCAATTCTATGATATTATTTACCTTAAAGTAAAAGACGTGTGATATAGATTCATAATCCTTTAAAGCATATAAAATACTAATTACAATATATGAAATTGTTTTACAACAAGAATATTGCATCATAATTTCGAAATTAATTTCAAGAATCATATTTTTTTTTTTTTGAACGGTTAACTTCATTAAAACGGGCGCGTCCTCAAAACAAGGAACGCCAAAAAACAAACCATTACATCATATACATAGGAAATACAGACCAATCTTTCCACTGAATTGTTTTAAATCTAGACCGACTACGTAACCACAAAAACGAGAGAGACTTAATCGTCGCAATAATCTCATGCACTTTAGGAATGACCCCTTCAAAAACCTTAGCGTTTCGCGCTTTCCAAATAACCCAACATGTAGTCATAATGATGCCTCGAACTATCTTCTTTGCCCATTTCGAACCGCCAACCGAGTCTGGAATGAGAAGTAAGTCTTTAACATCAAAAACTATAATGGGATCCAAACGGCACCACCTTTCAACAAAAGACCAAACAATGACAGTGATACTGCACCCTGTAAACGTATGCATGGAACTTTCGTCTCCCGTGTCGCAAAGAACACAAGAAACGTCTTGTATGTTAACACCTCTTCGAACCAAAGCAAGGCGAGTAGGAATCCGATCTATCTCTGCTCTCCACATATGCAAGTTGACCTTTAATGGAATCCACGATTCCCACCTCATATAAAAATCCCGATGTGTGTCCCTATCCTTTCGGAGAGTTTTTTTCATATTAGCAACCGTGAATTCTTCCTCGTCTCCAATACCCCAGCTCCATTTATCTTTTTGATTCGAAAGAGACTGACTACCCACCAACTCCAAGAGATCTCGCAATTCTGATAACTCTTCAACCGTTCTAGGACCTCTACGCCAACTGTGAACGAGGGAGCAATTGCCATTTTCAATCTTTACTCGGTCACCAACTTTACACCTTTTTGTTTTCTCCAATTCAAATAACTTGGGCCATCTAACTTTAAGTATAGTATCGCCTAGCCACAAATCATACCAGAAGGCGATATCCGAACCTGTCCCAACCTTTCCTCTGACATAGTTATCCATCCCTTTATCTTGAAGCTTGATGCGACCGACAGTAGCAACTATAGCTTTCCAGCAACCTGTTAAGCTTGTTTTTAACGGCAGGAACACCCATTTTCCCCGGCCCCCATGTATCGAAACAATTAGCCGACACCATAAACTATTCGGATTAATGGTAAATCGCCAAGCCCACTTAGCAATCAGGGCTAGATTCACATCCAATAGCTTAGATATCCCTAACCCACCATCCGCCTTGGAGGTCGTCAAAACGTCCCAAGACACCCAATGCATCCTCCTATTTTCATTAGAAGCCGCCCACAAAAATTCTTCATTAAGCCCTCTATCTGATCCATCACAGCAACCGGAGCCTTATAAAGAGATAAATAGTAAATCGGTAAGCTAGCAAGAACTGATTTTATAAGCGTTAAGCGACCCCCTATAGATAACGAGTTCGCTTTCCACTTAGAAAGACGAGATTGGACAGTATCTATCACCGAATTCCAATGACACACACGAGTCATGTTAGCTCCCACTTTAATACCCAAGTAATCGAACGGAAATACTCCAACCTTACATCCAAGCACATTCGCCATCTCACTCAATTCATTTTCATCGACACCAATACCAAAAATATGTGACTTATGTATATTAATCTTCAACCCCGAACATATATAAAAAATACGTAACAGCCGAGCCATTTTCTCTATGTTCTCAGTCGACCATTCCCCCACTATAAGAGCATCGTCTGCATATAATAAATGAGAGATAGTCGGACCCGTGTTTGACACTTTAATTCCTCTAAACTCCCCCTCCATACTAGCTTTGTTGAATATATAGGCAAGCGCTTCCATGACGATAAGGAACAAAAAAGGAGATAATGGATCTCCTTGCCTTATACCCTTCTCGCAATGAAATTCAAACGTCGGGGACCCATTAACAAGAACTGAGGACCTCGCAGACTCCAGAATACCTTTAATCCATGTGCACCACTTGATAGGAAAACCCATTTGCTCAAGCATCGAAAGCAGAAATCTCCAATTCACATTATCATAAGCCTTCTCAAAATCTATTTTAAGCATAAAGGCTTTCTTCCTTTTTTTCTTTAGCCAAGCATACATCTCGTTCAGCATAAGAGGGCCATCTAAAATAAATCTACCTTTAAGAAAAGCAGACTGTGTTTCCGATATAACATCCCCCAAAACCTTCTTAACTCTAGCAGCCAGAACTTTAGATATCACCTTGCTAATGAGACCCACCAAATTTATCGGCCTATAATCTTTCAACCCTACCGGATTCTTGGATTTTGGAATCAAAGTAATGAACGAAGATCCACAACCTCTATTAATCTTCCCAGAAGTATGAAAGGCGTCCATAATTCTGAAAAAATCATCCTGTAAAAAACTCCAAAAGAATTTCACAAACCTGAAGTTGAACCCGTCCGGCCCCGGAGCTCTGTCTGAACCACAATCAAAAATGGCGTCTTTTATCTCCTTTTTAGTAAATTGTGCAACCAAATCGTCTATGAAGTGACTCGGAACTTGCTTAATATTGTGACAAAAGAGGGGCGGTCTGAGCCTATATTGCTCTGAAAACTGACTTCTGAAATGCCTCATCGTCTCCCGTTTAAGCAAATATGGTTTAGTAACCCATTCCCCATTGACCAATAATCCCGGTATCGCATTTTTCGATTTTCTCCCATTAACTATCCCATGAAAGAAAGATGTATTATCATCCCCCTGCGTAGCCCACCTAACCCGAGATTTTTTTTGAAGATCTTCGCTCTTACTCAAATTCAATTGAAGCAGCCCTTTCTTGCATTCTTCCCAAACCCACACCTCCTCTTCTTCAAGATCTCGTTCCTCCATTAATTTCTCTATCCTCTCAATCTCCTCCTTCATATTTTTTGAATCTTCACCTTCTTTATTTTGGGTCTCTTTCCACCAGCTCTTTAACACGTCTCTGAGTCTTTTAAGTTTACTATTAAGAGCTATATCCGGGGGCCCGTCATAGGAGTGATCATCCAAGACCTTAATGACCTCCTCCTCGCACCCCACCCTATCCAACCAAGAGTTAAACCACCTAAATGGTTTCGCTCCAAAATTAGAATCCACCAAAGTTAAAAGCAATGGGCAATGGTCTGATAACTCTCTAGGGAGGGCTCTCATCACTGCCGTCGGCCACCTGTTAAAAAAATCATGGCACACAAAAATACGGTCAATCTTGCTCATTTTAAAACCTCTTTCCTTCCCGGCCAAAAAGGTGAATTTATTTCCCTTCATACAATACTCAAAAAGACCCGACTCGTGAATAAATCGGTTAAGATCAGAAGCACTTCTCTGATTGAAGTTGGAGTTCCTTCGCTCTTTGGGAAACCTGACCGCATTGAAATCCCCAAGTAAAATCCACCGCCCTTGAGACCCTACAATCAAACCCTTTAACAGATCCCACAAAGCCCGTTTCTCCCCTACTTTTTGAGGCGCATAGACATTCAAAATATTTAACATCGTACCGTCTTCAACCATAATCCCAGAGGTCAAAATAAAATTCTGATTTAAGACTGTATTATGCTTTTTAAACACCTTAGAATTCCATACACTAGCTAACCCTCCCGACCTGCCTGTAGCTTCCATAATATCAAATTCCATACCATCCCTTCCCCAAATTCTATAAAAATCGAACGCCCGAGACCCCGAGATATGGGTTTCCTGCACTGCCAAAAAATCAACCCCATTTTTTTCTCTTAAACTTTTCACCCAACCCGGTTTATCGATACCACCAAGCCCGTTAACATTCAATGAAAGGAAATTCATTTACCACCGAATTGTACTCCTTCATTAGCGATGGTTCCCCGAACAAGTTCCTGAAAACTATCCAACTGGGCACCCACAACCGAGCCCAGTTTCATCGTGCATTCGGTCTCTTTATCTATACATTTAACACCTGTCTTCAATTTTTGTTCCACATTCACTTTATCCGAAGTGTTGGCATAAGAATTAGTTTCACTAGCGTTGACCTTCCCATCCCATAATTCATTATTTAATTCTCGGACCTCCTGTTCCATATTATTAAAGTTCGACTGTTCACAATCCAAAGTCTCACTTCCCCTAGTTAAATTCACGTGGGAGCCCAAAATGAAGGGTGCAAGCCCAAAGGGGTCATCTAAGTCCAGTCTATTATCTTTCTTGGGCCTATCATTAGAGCTATTACCTCCGCCCGAGTCGAGTCTATCTGCCTTCTTTCTTTTATGATTACTAAAACCATGAATGTCAACTTTCCTCAATAACGTACTAGGGCTATGTTTGGCACACAAGATTATGAAGAGATTATGCTTATTTTTTCAAAAAATAAGCTACTTCCAAAATAATCTTTGTTTGGCAACATAACTTATAAGAGATTATAAGAAAAATAATCTTCCATAATCTCTGAAAATAATAGGTTACTTCATGTAGCTTATAAAAATAATCTCTTTTTATAATCTTTTTCAGCAACCGCACCAGCACCAGCATCAGCAACAGCACCAGCACAATCTATTTTTGCCAAACATACCCTAGGTGTATCTTCTTTGAAATATGAATTATCCACAATACTAGGAGAATTTCCATTAATAATATTGTCTATATTCTCCTCAATCCCTTCAGTTACGGAAACATTTGAATGAGCATTAATTTGATCCAAAAATACCTCCGGCTCTTCAGTCTCGCCGCACCGTCCGTTACAACCTTCAAAGATTCCAGCACCCCCATCCTCCGGCGTGTTCTCGGTGACTTTTTCCACCCTCACCTCTTCATCGTCCTCCATACCTTCAGTACTATCTTCCACCCTCACGTCCTCATCACTTCCGTCTGCTAATTGATCGTCTTCCACAGCATCAACGTCGGTCAAAAAGTCCGGAATCCATGCACCCTCTTCTTCCCGGGACCCAAACCCGATGCCTCTTACCCTGCCACTTGATATAGACCTCCTCCGATATCCTTCTGCCATCCCTTAAAAGTATTCCGAGAAAGTCGGATGACAAATCGTCCTGCTCCTCCGAAATATTGGCTTTTTGAACGACTTTTCCATACAGCGTTCCAACAGAATCTAACACTTCATTCCTATTTAGCTGCAGCGGCATACCGAGAATTCTCAGCCAAGCAAGTCTGTCTATATTCAAATTCTGCCCCTCCCACATCTGAATCTTAGTGAACCGCCCTACTATTTCTCTTGCTTTCTCCATTGCTGCTACCGTCGCCCTATTGTCCGTAAAGGATACAAGCACTGACATTCCTCCCAAATATTGTGTCTTCACAACAGCTTTACTAATTTCCTTCAGAATGGTTTGGATGTTCTTTAGCGCATCCATATCGATCATAGACACTACCAAGGCTTTTCCATGCAAACCCACAAAGGCCTGCAAATTATCATCAATAGTTATGGATTTCCGATCATCTTCTACATTCTTCCTCCCCGTCAAGATATCTCTAAACGACCGACCTCCATTATTACCCGCATAACCTTCATCCCGTCTAGCTCCATAACCTGCCTGATCAGTTTTTTTGTAACTGTCAGCCTTGTATCCGGTCTCCTTTCCTTTCTCATTGATTTCGCCATCCTCCAGTGTGAATCTGGCCACATTACACTTCAGCCTGTAGTCGCCCATACGTATCGAGCTTAAAGCATTCGCCAAGTCCACGCTATTTTTGACATCTAGCATAGAAAGAAACCCGAATCGATTCCCAAACCTATCCCGCTTCCGAGCAATATAGATGTCGAAAATATTCCCAAACTCCCTTACAAATCCAGCCAAGTCACTACCACTACACCGATCCGGAAGATTAGAAATGAAAAACTTTGTGAGTCGTTGTTGAATATTTTCCGGAATGAGTTTCCGACGGCGTTCCATTTTTCTATTATTTAGAAAAAAGAAACTTTTCCCCGAGCGAGAATGTGTTGATGTCAACAAATGTGTGACTAAGTCCTATATAATTACCAAATATATTTCAAAGAAATTCCCTCCAATATTTTTTTCGTCTGAACGTCATTAATTCACTATCTTATGGCGGATCGAGCTAAACGTCGCGAAAAAGGTACATCCTCTACTAAAGAAAGTGAAGAAGAAGATACCGCCACTAGCCACACGCATGAAGGTGTTGTTTTGTCGGACATTGAATCGTTAAAGTATATTCTTGCATTTCATTCATGTTATAAAGTATTCCCATGGGATAATCAAACTTCCTTGAAAGACTTTTTGTCTCGAGCAACGCATTTGGGGGGCTTGGGAAACAAGATAGAATGGGATATGAAGTTTAAACATTTGAGGAATAAGTGGTGGAATCAACGTAGACGTTCGTTGAATAAATCCGATGAAGAGGAATATGATTTGTGGAGAAAGATTTGGGGTTCGGATGGTTCGAGTGCATCTTCTTAGTGAGAAATGTTAGCGTTATACCAATCGATATATGTTACTCTACTAAATAAATTGAGTGAACAAATGGTTTTATGGTTTGAACCACAAGGGGAAAGGATCCGGTGAGAAGAAAAACTAAAATGAGAAGAGTAAGAAGGATTCCTAGCCGCACATTTTAAATAAGTGAGAGAATTTTAAGGAGAGATGCATACATTTTTTTAGGTGTATCTGAAATGTGTGGTTGTAGTTTCTTCTCACTCTTCTCATTTTAATTTTTCTTCTCATTTGATCCTAATTCTGAACCACAATCTATATATGTTACTAATAAAATGAAATGACTATAAGAATGCAATAAAGTTTGAACCACAATCTATATATATGTGTGTAAAAGAGTCGATATGATCTGAATCAAAATTTATTGGGACGACAAGAACGACAATTGTTCTTCCGGTTTGCTTTTTAATCACTCGATAACATGTTAAACCTATGTTTGATATATTATTTACTAGAATGATTTTGTGTTTAATTATTAGTAATGTATTGATACATATAATCGAGTCGGGCTCCATTGTGTCAGTAACATCATACTTGAAAGATTAGTCCCTGGTTGGAGTTGAGTTTTTGGTCGAGTTTCAAGCCTAGATTGAGTTACATGTTCAAGACGAATATAAAATTTAACTCGGCTCAGCTCGGCTCAAATCTTAAATATGCCTCTAAGCTAACATATCTTTCGCCAAGCAGTATTAAGGGGACTCATTAAGCATCTGGTTTGAATCCTAATTAAAATGGACAACGAGCGTATTGCATGAAAACATGTTTGTGCTTTTAAATGTGCACAAACATACATTCATAAAGTGATAAAAACTTATCTACATGTTAGAAATGCATTTATCAATCGGTTACACTTAATATCGGTCTCCAGGGTATAGACAAGCTTTATGTTTGTATACATGTGACATATCTAAGTCTAAACACTTTCATTACGGTTGAAAATGTGAAATTATTACAACGTATATTTTGATTCATGCTTATTTATTAATTCAGATAAACTGTCAAAAAAAATCTGAATTTGTTAGACTTTGTGCTTCTATTTCTGTCAGCTGCTACAACAATTGCTAATAACTATCTCAAAGCCTCCTTTGATGAATTTATAAGTAACACTACAATAGCTAGCAAGTACGTCGAATTATTGATGCCATTGACAAGCTACGTGGCCTCAAATTGACCCAAGAAGGCATTCCACTACCCACTATTGCTGTCATTGGGGTACAGTCCTCTGGCATGTCAAGTGTTTTGGAGTCACTCACCGGCATAAGTTTGCCACATGGACTGAGTATTTGCACCCCTCTTATAACTAGACTTCACCATCAAGAGCATATCTCAGAGAGTTTGTTCTAAAGTATTAGAATAATTCAGTTTAGATCATGGATGAAAGCCAGATATCAAAGGCTATTGATGTGGCTACTTGGGAGATTATTGGAAAATCTAAAGGTAAATCAAATATTCCAGTTACTTTGGTTGTGAAGAAAAACGGTGTTCCGGATCTCACCATGAACAGTTTGCCTGGAATCACTCCTGATCAACCCGAAAACATTCAGAAACAAAATTCAGGTAACACAACGCTACAAAAATGCGTTTAATTTATTTACTAGTTACCTTCGGCTATACTTTTATATCTTCAGAACATATAAATTTACTATACTTGTGTATATGAATATTTAAAAGATGTTACCAAATCTGACCAATCCCCCGATGGCTACTTGAGAAACTTACGCAAATGATGTCAATGTTGGTCTTGGTTAGGTTTGTGTTAGAAACTGGATCAATGATGAGACATATGATGAAGCTCGAATCCAAGAAGCTAATTTTTCGAAACTCACCCTTTGTTGTCTGAGATTGAGAAGTCAATAGTGGGTACTCCTGTTTCGGCCCATAAGCTTGTTGAGATTCAATCAGATATCATATCAAAATGTTTGCCGGACATTGTCAAGATAATCAATGAGAGGCTTAGTGTGTTGGATTACGAGCTTAACAAGCACCTTAAGGCTTTAACTTTGGAAAACAGTCAACTACCACGTAAACTAACAACTGAATCTGAAGCGTTAAAGGAGTTTAACAGTATGAAAGCGTTTGTATGGAGGGAGCGAAACTAATTTCGTGCAGTGCGAAAGTTGCTGGATATTAACAAAACTCAGTAGAGCAATGAGAGAGAGTATCTTAAGAGATATTTGGAAGAAGAGATCGAGGCTCTTAGGGGATCGATTGGAATTCAGCTGTATATAGTCTTGGACTACTTGCTGCAAAGCTACTTGTCGAGTTTGTAATAGAGGTTTCTGATTTCATATAGAAAACGTGTATCGGTATTGTGTCTGACCACTGTGTTGTTTTTCCACAATTTCTTTCAATGTTCAAAACATCCGTCGAGACAGTAATGAACAGAATACGGCTATGCATGAAGATGGTATTTTATTCGAGAGTAGTAGTAACACGTGTGGTTGACAACATAGCTATCCGATTATTGTTTTTAATGAAAAAGGCTGCTTCTCTGGATTTGGATGATGAGCTAATTTAGGAGGTTAATAAAGGGGGGATCGAGAAGATACTCGAAGAACCAGTATCTATAACTGAATAGAGAGATCGACTTAGCAAGTCTATGTATGATCTTCGAGAATGCAAATCTACCATTGAACGCAACAAGTCTTGTCTGGTCAAGAACACAGAAGGGTGGAGTGTTATGTAAAATGAGTTTTATGAGCGCGGATCGATTTAATGACATTATACATCTGTCATGAATACTTCATTTGAAAAAATGATCTTAAGTCATTTGAATCCCTTCGTTATGTTGACTTCGAAAAAAAATACTCAATGTGTACAAGGAAAATATATTTGATTAACAAATCAATGTAGTGATTTGATGTTTTACGGGTTATGATAAGCAAGATATAATGACCATGTTAAATCAAATGCAAATTTTTATTATACATATATTGACACTTTGGTAGCGATATTTTCAGCTTCTTGCAATATATGCTTCAAATATAAATTTTGCATTAAATAACCTAGGTTATGGCTTAGGGCAAACGGTAGATCCAATGGTATTGGAACCTAAACAGCAGGTCATGGGTTCGATTCCATGCATATCCCGTTTCACCTAGTCGTATTCTTTTTCTTTTAATTTTTGGTTTTTTTTTCTTGTAAACACACTAATTTATTTATACCCAAAACAGCAGTCCAAAGAAATTAAGTTTGTTGAATAACGCTGGTCAATGATGTGTTATATGTTGCTTGCACTCGGTAGAATTGTAATCACTTTGTTCCTTTTCTTAGACAGGGAAATAAAGTGTCGATTTAGATTGTTCCGTATAACTGCTTGATAGGTATGTGATATTTCATACTCGTACTAGGTTGTGAGCTAATGCTACACGTGTTGACACGGCCTACCAATCATGCAGAAAAACTTAAGATGCCCATCGTCTAAAACATAGGTGATCTGTATACAAGCATTTTTGTTCCAGACACATCACAACAGAAAACAAGCACTTCAGATTCAGGCATGTTACTCAACCCATCATACCCGCATAGTTTACTACCTATACCGCTACACCACATAACTATAAACCAGATGATACCAACACAAAATGGCGCAACTGAAATGCACGTTATATGTTGAAATACATGAAACCGCATTGACAAACAGTAGAAATCAAACAGTAAGAAAACCATGAAACGACAAGCTTAATTAGAGAATGATCTTCATTAGCAACAAAGCTTAAATTGCAGTATCACTAAACCAACAGATATACAAACTAAAACCACAAATCCAACGCCCCAAAAGATAAACTATCCTAACCGACAAATACCATAACAACCTTGACCACCGCACAATCATCTAATCATCATCTTCAGACGGCTTTGAAGGGCCGGCCTTCTTAGGAAGCAAAAGGTTGTGAATGTTGGGCATGACACCGCCGTTAGCAATGGTGACATCACCGAGAAGCTTATTTAACTCCTCATCATTCATGACGCTAGCTGGATGTGTCCTGGCACGATTTTGGTTTTCTTGCCGTCCCTTGTTGCGTTTCCAGCTAACTCAAGCACCTATCAATAACCAATTCACAATCTCAATACAACTTATATTTCACGCCAATAACAATAAAAATATCAAAATTTATCACAATAGCCACACAAATTATCATCTCTATAAACATTGGCAAAAAAATTCACAAATTTCCTAATCTATGTGTAAAAAAAATTTCGCACAACTGTTTGATAGGTATGTGATACTCGTATGAGGTTGTGTTAGCTAATGCTCCACTTGTTGACACGGCCTATGAATCGTGCAAAAAAAAGTGAATGACAAATAGTAATACCCAATCACATAATTAACTTGTTAACCGAGGCATGATACTTGTTTAGGCCCGTTTAGTATTTAGCGTTTTATTTGTCCATTTATTTAATGTATGTATATTGTAATAGTTTAGTTGAATCTGATAATATAGTTTTCAGTATTCCATTTCTACAATAATAAGATAATAACCATGTTAAATCAAATGCAAGTTATTACTATTACTATTATTACTATTTTTTTTTTTTTTTTTTTTTTTTTTTTTTTTTTTTTTTTTGAAAGGCTAATATTGCATTAAAAGGCTCCAAGCATGAGGCAAAAGGGATAAACAAAAGAATGTACAAAGCCAAAAACAAACCAAGGCCGGCTAAGGCAAACCAACAGCAGAGAAAACATCAATTACACAAAAAGATCGAAGGGTCTAGGAACCCAACAATTCCAATTAGCCGAATTCGAGGAGAGTCGAGCAGAAATCCATGTCTTAGTAAGGCGTTGAATGGACGGGAATATATCTTCATCCTTGATTATCGAACCATCGCCGAAATGATAATTAACCAGCTTGTTCCTCCATTTCCAAATAGCCCACAAAGAACATTGAAACACCCCCTGAATAACCTTCGAGAGCCTTGAGCACCCATTCGACGAGGTTGAGAGATTACCGAGGGCTACATCAGAAATAGAGAATGATGGGAAGGACACAGGTTGAGTCAAGTTCCACCAACTCCACACTTTTCTCCAAACCGAGGGCTACACTTTTCTCCAAACTATTATTACTATTACTTTACTATTATACGTAGTAATACATTTATAGGGATTGCTTCCGCCAATCCAGTTTCTACTACCGCCACACCCAACATGCTTTAGCTACAATACTTTATGCATAAAATATAATCATCAGGTTGCTATGGACAATCCTTTTTTTGCTTGGGGCAAGAATGAACAGTAAATTGGGATTGCTTCAGGCAATCCCATTTCTGCTAGCGTCACACCTAAAATGCTTTAAGTATAAGACTGTACGCACAAACTATAACCACTTGGTTGCTAGGGGCTGTTTTTGCTTGGGGCATGGATGAAGTGTAACAACAGTAACGGTCGTTAGTTAACGGCCGTTATCTACTAACGGTCATTAGCTAACGACTGTTATCTTTTTTTTTCTAATATTAAAAAAAAACAAAAACGGGACAACAGCCCCTAAGGTTTATCTTTCGTTGTAAAATAGGTCCTTTAAGGACTAATGATGTAACATAATTTATATATGTGATCCTTCACGTTAAAGGTCCGTTACAAAGCTAGTCCTACTAACTGTCGTTCGTTAAGTAACGACATTTTATTACTTTTATTAAAACGATGTATATAAAACAAACCGCAGCGAAGCGCGGGAATAAATCCACGTAGACAACAATATGGATCCAAGCTTTCATAACTTGATCAAGCCGCAAGAAAGAAACGTTATCAATAAACCGGTATTTTTTATTTATTTTTTTATTTTTATTCTTTTTATTGATCCAACCTTTTACTTAACCTCGTGTTAATGCTTATTGTTTTATTAATTGAAGACATATAATAGATAATACTATGCGTTTTATGCATTAATTTGGGGCTTTTCTATCTATACTAAAAACTAAGAAATTATTATTGTTATTATTTTGGTTAAAGTTCTTACGTATCTATTTGTTACCAGAGAAATGTCTAGTATTATACATACATTGACATTTTGGTACTAATATTTTCAGCTTGTGGTTGATTATGGCCCTACCCTATTTCGGTTTTTCCATTCGTGGTTAGAAATGGAAGGCTTTCATGATTTGGTCACTAGTACTTGGAGCAATGATGGTATTGTTGAATCTAATGGTTTGGTATCGTTTAAGAAAAAACTCCAAAATCTTAAGCTGAAAATTCGAGATTGGGTGGCCTCTAATAAAACTTCATGTTTTCATCTTAAACAAGATCATCATGTGAGGCTTTCTTCTATTGACTCTAAGGTTGATCAAGGTTGTGCTACTGATGAAGACTTCCAAAATCGCATAGATTCTTTAAAAATCTTGGGAGAGTTAGACCGATTTGAATCTAAAGACTTAGCCCAAAAAGCTAAAGTAAAGTGGGCTTTAGAGGGTGACAAAAACAGAAGCTTCTTTCATGGTATGCTAAAGAAAAAACGGCGCCAATTGGCTATTAAAGGGATCCCCAAGAATGGAGAATGGATCGAGGATCCTAACCTTGTCAAGGCTGAATTTTTTGATCATTTTAGTTCTCGCTTCAAATTGGGTTCTGGGATCCCTCCTTCTTTAGATGTTGATATGTTTCAGCTTCTTTCTTCTAGTCAACGTGATCGTTTGGATCAAAATATCACTCGTGAAGAAATCAAGAGAGCGGTTTGGGACTGTGATGGAGACTGTGCTCCGAGTCCTGATGGTTTCACATTTAAGTTTTTCAAAACTTTTTGGGACCTGATTGAAGGTGACGTAGATCGGTTTGTGCATGAATTTTTTTCGTACTAATTCCTTCCCTAAAGGATGTAATTATTCATTTATTGCATTGATCCCCAAGGTCCATGATGCTAAGTTTGTCAACGATTTTAGACCTATTAGCCTTATTGGTTGCCAATATAAAATTATTGGCAAAATTCTTGCTAATAGACTTTGTGATGTGATCGGAAGTTGCATAAGCCCGGTTCAATCAGCGTTCATTAAAGATAGAAATATTCTTGATGGGCCTCTCATTGTTATTGAAATTTTGGCGTGGTATCAAGAGCGTAATAAAAAGCTTATGGTTTTTAAATTTGATTTTGAAAAAGCCTTTGACTCTTTACGTTGGGATTTTTTGGTCTTAGTTATGGAAAAGCTTGGCTTTGGTCTCAAGTGGCGTAATTGGATTCAAGGTTGCCTTCAAAATGCTCGATCCTCTATTCTTGTTAATGGATCTCCAACAGCCGAGTTTGAGGTCTTTAAGGGCCTTAGGCAAGGGGATCCGCTATCCCCTTTCCTTTGTATTTTGGCTATGGAAGGGCTTCATGCTTTTACTCGCAAAGCGGAGGCTCTTGGTCTTTTCAAAGGGGCTGTTATTGGCAGGGATAACATGTCTATTTCCCACCTCATGTATGCGGATGATATTATCTTTTTCGGTGAATGGACTAGATCTAATGCTTCTAATCTGATTAGTATGCTTCGATGCTTTTTCTTAGTTTCTGGGCTTAAGATTAATGTTCACAAAAGTAATGTCATAGGCATTGGAGTTTCGGATGAGGAGACTACTTACTTGGCGAATGTCATTGGATGCCGGGTGGCTAAACTCCCTCTTAAATATCTTGGCTTTCTTATCGGGTGTAACATGCGTAGGTGCTCAAATTGGTCTCCTATTATTCAGAAATTCTCCTCTAAACTCTCCAATTGGAAGGCTAGGCTTCTCTCGGTTGGAGGTCGTCTCACGCTTATTAAATCGGTTCTTGGTAATCTTCCTATTTATTACATGTATATTTACTTAATGCCTACTACTATTCGCAACAAACTGGAATTAATGCGCAACAAGTTCTTTATTGGTTGTGATCAAGATGATAAAAAGATGACATGGGTAAAGTGGAAGAGATGTCTTGCTAGCATGACCCAAGGTGGTCTCGATATCGGCAGCATTTACGGGCTTAATATGGGGTTGTTGTTCAAATGGATATGGAGGTTTTTTACTCGTCCTTTAGATCTTTGGGCTTGTGTGATTCAAAATATATATGGTCATTGTGGCGGTATTATTAAATCTCCTGTGATCAGGTCCAGTTTTAGTACGTGGAGAGCAATCCTTTCATCGATTTCGAAGCTTAAACAGAAGGGTGTAGATCTTCTCGCTTTCAGTTTAAGGAAGATTGGCAATGGAGAGTCTACTTATTTTTGGAATGATACGTGGTGTGGCAATCTTCCTCTAAAATCTCAATACCCTCATGTACATGCACTTGATACGGATAAAAAGTGCTTTATAGCAAATCGAGTTCCCCTTTCTGATTGGAGTTTGGTTCTAAGGCGTCGCCCTAGAGGTGGTTCTGAGCAAGTGCAGTTCGACCCTATGTGTGCTGCTATTGAGCATACCACTTTATCGGATAAAGGAGACTCTTGGCATTGGTCTGTTAATGGGTGTAATTGGTTCTCCGTTGCTTCGGTTTGTTCTTTGGTTGATTCCTTTTTCTTAGACGTGTCCACTGTGGCTTCTCGTTGGAATAGGCTGATTCCTATTAAAGTGAATGTGTTCCTTTGGAGATTATCTTTAAATAAGCATCCATCTAAAGTTAATCTTTATAGAAGAGGTGTCGATATTAGTTTCGTTCTTTGTCCTACTTGCCAAAGTGATGTTGAAACGGTTAATCACATATTCTTTAATTGTGATCTGGCCATGGATTTGTGGGCTTTATTGGCGAAATGGTGGGACCTAGTGTAACACCCCCAAAATCAGTCTAGCAGTGGAAGTCGACTGAAGGTGTTACTTCATAGTTCAAAGTTCCAATCATAGAAAACAACCTTTGATCACCTGAAATGCATGAGAAAAACGGGTCAACTATGAAATAGTTGGTGAGTACACACGTTTTAAATAATATGAAAGTCTTTTTAGAGAACGAGTTCAGATATATTTTCACTATAAAGTTGAGTCCAAAGTTTTTTAGAAAGGTCCAAAGGCAAAGGCTCTGTCAAACCATCCAGTTGCAAATCCCGCCCATACAAGATTTGCAACCTATGTTTTCACAAACCATTGCGTAACAGATAGCACAATTTATGGTCAAGCACACGTGGTCATATCAACTAATAATGCCTCATATATAATAAAGTTATGCGGCAAAGCCCCAAAAATAAATAATATGCATTCCGTAGACAGAGGAAAGAGAGGTTGGCCGACCTCCAATAGCGCTATCCATATTACCTACTACCCCACACAAGGAGGCCGTACGAACGGTACGTATAAATTGAAGTGCGAACGGCAAACCAATCGGGGACTTACAATGCGAATGCACTGTTTGTACGGACAGTCCATCATAACAAATATTATATATTATCACATAGTGACTGCTCCGAATATGGGAGACTCGGCACTGCTCCGAACAGGGGAGACTTTAAGCTGCTCCGAACTTGGGAGACTTTACGCTGCTCCGAACATGGGAGACTTTAGGTCAAGGTCTGCTCCGAACAAGGGAGACTTTAAGCTGCTCCAAACATGGGAGACTTTAGGCTGCTCCGAACATGGGAGACTTTACGCTGCTCCGAACATGGGAGACTTTAGGTCAAGGACGTATGGTCCATTAGGTTCAAACAAGTCATAAGTTCATAATTAAGTTTAAAAGTCTAGGGGTTCAAAATATATCAAATAGTTCAAATCAAGTCAAAAGAGAGTTCAATATAAGTCAAAAGGTTCAAAATATTTCAAGAGGTTCAAATTAAGTCAAGAGGGTTCAATATAAGTCTAAGGTTCAAAATATGTCAACAAGTTCAGAGAAAACAATTTAAATTTATTTTCATGCATTTCACCCCAAATAAGTGAAGCGGTAAAAGAGAGTTGTGAATACTCACCTTAGCGAAACTAGTTAACGAGCACGAATACAGAAATGACCAAACACGATCTAAGAACGAAATGAACGCGTGTATCTACAACTGAGCGTGGCTCCGAAGCCAAATTTACCAATAATTCACTAAGAGTTAACCATTTAACATTTTGTAATATCAATCTTCGCTTATCTCTTGTGATTTGCACGTATGAAGCATGCAAAATAGACCATGCACTAAGGTAACAATATATATGTATATATTACTAATAGCTTTTGTTCATATAAAATAAATGAAACATTGGCAAAGGGGTTCAACCTTATATAACTGATAATACATGTTTACTCATGTCTACTTGTCCCTAAACTTCACGTGGCAGCATATATTGCATTAGATTTGATTAGTCACAAGTTAATGTAGTTACCATGCATGACACGTATACTATTTATTTTTATATATTAGTTGCCATGATATACTTTAGAAAATATAAGAATATTAATCATTCTTGCTAAAATATGTAACGTATTAAACAAGAGTGTACAAGAGTATGGATAAAATAGTGTAAGATTATAATTTATCTTGTTTTATATAAGTAGTTTTATAGTTTGATCCCGGTAATTACTAATATTAAGCTTTTAAGTCATGAAACTTAAAATCGGGCAACATAAAAATGTAATACTTATAAAAATGTCAAAACATATCAATATTCTCTAACTAAGTATATTAAAAGTGTAATAAGTCTAATAAGGTGTGTTTATGTTGTTAAAATATAATAACGTAGGTTAGCGCACGCATTTCATGTAAAAAGTAAAATGTTCATATAAAAATGGCAAAATGGTAATAGTTCATATAAAATATGACTATAAAAAGATAAAATGCCTAGAATACGTAGACTCATCATAATCTTGTGTTCGTTACGAGTAAAGCTCACGTGATTAAACTTACGTAATTACTTATAAAAGTAATATTACTTAAAATTTAATAATAATAAGTCTAAATAATGGTCAAATTATAGTCTGAAATGTACGAGTTGCTACAGTCGCCACCCGTCAAAGGAATTCAGTCCCTGAATTCAATTTGTTCGTTTTATAAATGTACGTTCTCATTGTTAGATATGATGGGCAAACTTTCCCATTCTCGAGTTTAGCCCTCAAAAGACCTGATCGGTCCTAAACTAGTCATCTTTATATTAGTCAACCACTTGTGAATGGTCAACCATAAAAGTCAAACTAATCTAGGACCAAAGACAATTAAAATCCATGGGAGTATAGAATTATATCCCCGGGTCGTTAAGTCCCAACGAGGTGTGAACACTGTAGTACAACGACTGTGTGTGTTGAAATGATATTGAATATACAAAAACAGGAATCTGATTGACTAACAATAGTAATGTGAATAGTGATAGCTCTGTCACATCTATGTCATTTAAAAACGTGCAATCAGAAACCTAAAAACGTAAAAGATATACAAACGTACGTTTAACTTAAATTAAACGTAAACGTATAAAAACAAAACGATTATGACTATAGTAGGGATTTGCATGTCTTAGCGACTTAAATGCAAATTAAATATAATTAAAATATTTAACTATAATTTACAAATTTATAAAAGTTAAGAAAACCTAAAAAACTAAAACGTGTACGTTTACGTAACAATTACGTAAGCGTACCAAAATAAAAAGTGAATTTGGTCCAATATAAGTCCCACAAATGTGAAAATCATATTTTTGGAATCCTAAAAAGATAAGAAAATTATTGGAAAAGTAAAATAAATTTTTATACTATTTAATTAATTAATATAAATTAAAAATTGAATTAAATGTATTTAAAAATGAATTAAATAATAAGAAAATCTAAAATTAACTTAAATAAATGAAATAAAGAATCTAAAAAATCTAAAATATTATAAAATGAATTTTAAAACTGAAAATGTATTTTTTACACAATTATTCTATTTATTATTAATTATTTACTATTATTAAGTATTAAAAACTATTATTGATTTATTAAAAATATTAAATGAATAAAGAAAAATCTGAAACTTTTTACATAATTCTAAAATAAATAAAAGAAGCTAGGAAAAATATAAAAACTATATGTTATTAACAGAAACAAGCTAATAAGCAATTAAGCTTCTAAAGAGAAGCTATCACTTAGCTTTAAAGTGGATCTTTTTGGCTTTTCTTTTTCTGAAACTCAATATGTACTGATTATGAACAAGTTTAATAAAAACAAAAACTTACAAACCTAAAAATAAGCAAATCATGAGCTTATTACTCAAGACAGTCAAGCATAAGCTTGACTGTTGAGACTTAAGCTTAGAATAAGCTTGGAAAAAGCTATAAACAGGAAACAAAAGATAAAATAAGATATACACAAGTCCAATGGATTAATATAAACAAGAAAATGGACTGGGATAGTGTGAGCTTAAGGTTTAGACAGTTAAGCCTTTTGAGCTTAACTTGGATGGAGTGAAAGCTTGCAAAAGCTTGGTATAAGCTCCACACTGGAAAGTAAAAGAAAAATAATATATTTATAAGTTATATGGACACGTAAGCACAAGCTGGTACACTGACAATCACTCATAAGCTAGGTATAAGCTAATAAGCAATTCTGCTGAACCATTTCAAGGTACTGCTGAACCATTGCACTGAGAAATTGGACAAGTCAAGAAGCTAGTTGCAGCCCTAGCAAATAAGCTGCTAGGGAAAAATTAAGCATAGGATCTAAAAGTTGGGCAGATAAGCTCCACAGGGAACTAAATCTCACAAGCTCATGATCGGTGTAAGTTCACTGAGTTCTCAGTTAACTGTTGAGAATGGGCAAACAACAAGCTCTAAATTAACTTATCAAATGAGCTCATGAGAGCTCAACAAACACTGAAACACTTAGTATGATTGGTTAGCCTCACATGAAGCCAAAGATCACAAGCTCAAGTTCAATGAGGAACTTTTCATGAGATTAGAAAAACAACTCCAACTACACAGTTTGCTTCTGTGTAGTGAGTAAGATGGGACAAAAAAGTTGAAAGTGATTAAGCTATCTAATAAGCTACAAACTGAAAAACAAGCATACACATAATAAAAAGGCCACAAAGGGTACACAAAGAAACCAAGTGCACTGGATAGGGCCAACTCCACAAGCTTTTGCAAGCTCATTGTTTTAACAGTCCTAACCATGGTGCAAGGCAAAAACAAGCTATAAAAAGCTATAAAATAAGCAGTTAAACATGACATATAAAAATTAACAAAAATAGAATAAACAAGAATAGCAACAAAACTAAAACATCCTAAAAGCACAGATCTAGAAAGCTAATATTAAGTCCTATACAAAATTATCTAGTTTATTCAAAAACTGCAAAAAGGAAAATTTTGACTTTTTGAGTAAAACTAAAAAGTTGACTTTGATGAACTTTGAACTTAAACTACTGATTAAATAAGTTATATTAAGCTATAAGAACATGAAATAAACACAGATACACAAGAATTGAACACATATGCAAGATTCTAGGATCCAACAACCTCACAGTGCTCATAATGAGATTGTCAAGTGTCAAATTGACTTTCTACCATGCTACACCCTTTGGTTAGTATTCCACTGAGTTACTTAGGCCATATGAAGAGTACATCAAACAAGAGCAACCACAAACACAGCCTTAAACACAGTTTCATTATCAAATCCAAACAACCTTAAAAATGGACTGTTTTGAGGTTTTCAAAGCAAAAGAGAGTGTTTACCAATTCCATCAAATCCAGAGGTACCAAAGTGTCAAAATGAACCTTTTTCAGCACAAACAAGATGTCAAACAAGTCTAAGCCTATGAACATCAAAAATTGGCATATTGGCAGTCTAAATGGAATATCAAACCACAACCAAATCCAAAACATAACAACCTAAGATAAAGCTATAATATCATAAACAGATAACAAAGAAACACAGAAACATGAAAATTAAAACATCTAAAGCACTAAAACAGTAAAATGCAAAAATGGTAAAAAAATGAGCTTACAAGTGATATCCTGCTTAAAACTGAGAACCATGGCCACAGAACACATCCTAAGGCTTTCCACAAAGCTTCTAAACCAAAGGCAATCCAAAATTAACCTTGCTCCATGCAGTTTCACCAAGATCACATGATTATTTTTGGATTTTCATTGTTTTTCTTGATTTTTAGTATTTTCTGAATTTTAAAGACTAAACTTGTTTTAAGGTCTCTAAAAGCTTTAAAGCTTTGTCAGGAGCTTATGTGAGCTTATTGAGTCCTTTAAACAACTACTTAACAAGAAATTAAAGTGACTGAAATTTAAAGGAATTTAAGCAAAACATAAAACTAGAAAGATACTTGAAATTAAACTGATAATAAAGTTTCATTACACTATTTTAAGGAAAATTACAACATTAAAGCATTAAGATGACTTAAAATTAAAGAAAGCAGTAAACTTAATTAACTACGTGACCTAGGCTAATCCAAAGGTAGTCTTATCTCTTGCCTCCTCTTGATCTTTATAGTATTCTGAGTTCCCACTAGCTTCCTGGTCAAATCCCACTTTACTTTGTGTCCATTGGATAAGCAGAGATGATCCTAGCTATTTAAAGTACTTTTGGCGCCAAAAGTCATATAAGCAGCTTGGGGAAGTTTGAGAGCAATTAATGCTTCTTGGTTTGTTATAGAGGTGGAGGGGACAAGGTAGGATAAGTTTAGAGGCAAAGTTGGATAGTTATTAGTAAAAACAGGGGATTGTGAGGTGAGGGGATGTCGATGGTGTGGGAATGCATTAAATGCAGTTGTGGGCTGGTATAGGTGGAAGGAGATGGTGGTGAGAGTAGGTAAACAGCTGGGGTAGTGAGGTGGAAAGGTGGTAGCCAGGTGGTGGTGAAAACCAGGCAAGGTGGAGGGCGGTTTTGGTTTTGGCGGGGTTGTGAGGAAGGAGATGGTGAAGGGTGGGTTTGACCGGGGTCAAACCGGTTTTATTATAAAGGGTTGGGTTGGGTTGGATTTGGGCTGGATATGGGCTATGGTTAAATAAAGGATTCGGTTTGGTTTGTAGTTTTATTAAGACCAAGGACCAAACTTGTAAACTGCTGAAACTTGAAGGACTAAACCTGTAATATTTCATAAGTTATCACAAGGACTAATAATGCCAAGTTAGATAAACCAAAGGACCTTTGTTGTATTTATTACAATTTAAAACACCCGGGGGACCTTTTATGAAATTTTCCAAAGTTGAGGGGGTGAAATTGTAATTTTTCCAAAAGTTATCAAAAGGTTCCAAATTGTAAGTTATGAATAGTACAAGGGTATTATTTGATAAATTATACTTTTTAAATACCCAGGGACTAATTTTGCCAATTTTGAAACTTGAGGGGTAAAAGTTGCCATTTGTAGAAAACTTTCATCCAGGGATTATTTGTGAATATGTTTGAGTTCCCAAGGACTAAAGTTGACTTTTCATACATTTTAAACCTTCAGGGACTAGTTTTGTTAATTTGTGAAACTTCAGGGACTGAAAATGACAATTTTGTGAACTTTGATCATTTTTCACTTGTTTTCAATCTTTTTGTACCTGAATCACATAAAAACACATTTCAATGATATTTGTAACATTTATATAGTCATTTGTGTGTTTTTGGTCGTTTTTGTGGGTTTAAATAATATAAAATATATGTGTATTTAGACACATATCAAATCCCCCACACTAAACTATTGCTAGTCCCTAGCAATCTTTTATGAAAAATTAATGGATTTCATCTCTTTACCAAAAGCCATTACTTCTGGAGTAGCCAATTGTTTCAGTTCAAATAAGAACCTTGGTACAATGATAACCAAATAATTTTGAGCAAATCATAAGCTGTAAACGGATTTGATTTGTCTTTACCAGAAGCCGTTTGCTTCTGGACTAGCCAACTCTTAGATAAATTATTAATATTATCTTTGGTGAGTCGATTACCAATTATGGATTTCCAACTGCCTTTACCACAAGCCATAAACTTGCGGGCTAGCCAACTTTTCACTAGTTAAAGATATGGTGAGTTGAACACCATACAATTTTGGGCAAATTGCAAGCCATCAACGGATTTGAGATATCTTTACCAAGAGCTGTTTGCTCCTGGATTAGTCAATCCTTATGTGGGTTAGACATGGTGGACTGATTACCATTTGTTGTGTTTAGTACATAGTACTTCCACTAAAAAAAAAAAAAAATTGGCTATTTTGGGGGAAAAAGGGACTAAAAGGGTACATTTATGATCAAACAAGAACTGTTATGAGATTAAGTTGATTAGTTGAGTAACAACTTAATTCTAGTTTGATTTTTGCAACTCATCAAACAAGAACTGTCACTAAATCAAGCTAGAAAACAAGTTGTCAAAAAGAAAGAATTCACATCTTTGAAGGAGATCTTTTGAAAGATTGGCTCGATTATGAAATTTCTTCAACCAATCAAATCAGCGAATAGTGGTGGCCTAGAATAGGGAGAAGGCTAGTAATACAACTAAGGCTTATGACATTAGATCTCACATTAATCAATGTCATGAAATCGATAAGGAATGAAAATAAATTCTACACTAGAATATCTGTCACACCCCACCGAGGACGGAAACACGAGGTGCAACATAATCAATAATCATCATACAAGAGATGTAGAATTATACCATTAATAACATTAAGGGAAAAAGTACAATATTAAAATATTGTTTTAGCCGACATCGACAACTTGAAACATAAGTTCTATTTTCGAAGGATAACGTCTTATTATATAACGTCAAACACAACGCATGAAGACTTCGTTATGCAAAATTCTTCATGTAATACACCTACTAATAGTCACTCGGCACGATGTTTAGGTCTTAGCGGGCTTCCTCAGTACCCAAGTAGTATGCTCGACCCCTAGCCGGGCTGACATGGACTCCATGGTTTGGGTTGTTTCCATCAACTGCTAAGGCTAGATTCTGGTTATCCTACACGGGCCTTTGTGTCCTATTCAACCTAGGACACGTATTCCGAAGGTGATCTAGACTCCCGCACTCATAACATGTTAGCCTTCGTCCTTGGTTTAAATATGTGGCCTTGTTTAAATACTCTTCTGGTTTTTGGTTAAATGCTCCTCCACAATCATGTGCATTATGTATTTCAAAATCGTTTGGCACATGAGGGAATGAGTGCTTTGAAACAATTACCTTTTAAAACCGATTTAAGGTTTAAATCATGATCTCTCCCCCGATCAAAAATTTCAAACCAATTGAGATTTTGGATCCTGATTGATTTAAATCATTTAGAAAATTTTGGGGAAAGACGTGGCTTGATTTAATTTTGAAAAATGATTGATACGGATCAATTTTAGGCATTAAAGATTGTTATATGATAGTTTTTAAGAGATCTTTAAGTAAAATAAAACAATTTCAAAATCAAACAAGAACAGAAAAAAATTCATTTTGTAAGATCTTTGAGTTTTAAAGAAAATCATACCATGACATAACATTAAATCTTTAGATCACCACTTATTTTTTGTACAAACCGGACTTTTATGAAGAAATATCGTTTGAAAATATTTTATTTTAAATCACTCTCCCCTCAATCGATGACTGTAGTCGATGATTGAGTGACTTAAAATGAAGTCCGGTGATTTTCAAAATTTAGTCCAATTTATTTTCAAAACAATATTTTTCCATTTTCAAAACAATTTTAACAAATATTTTGAAAAATGGTATTATTCACTATTTATCTTGCACAAAGATATGTTAGGTGGTTGAGATACTTCTGTTGTTGCTGTAGGGCTGGAAGAAAACCGTCTGCTGATGCAGTAAGACCTCTGACGTTGCATTTGTCATGCCAACTATTCATAGAGGTCCAATTAAGCTCCGTTTCTTCATTTGATGATGAAGAAAACCGTCTGCTGATGCAGTGAGACCTCTTACGTTGCATTTCATGCCAACTCTCCATAGAAGTCAAATTAAGCTTCGTTTCTTCATTTATCAACCAAAGATATAGTTACCCTTTCCTTTCGGCATCCAATCATCATCTATTGTGGGATCCGGATCGGGAACATTCTTATATACCAATATACCTGCATACGTTAGTGAACACACATACATATATATGGTGGTTGACAACACCCAAACAGCAATCGACTAATACAAGTCAATCCAACATATCAATCAGATCATAAAGGGCATGAGAATAATGTGTTCATCAATCTATAATCATCTAATCCTAACAATCATATCCTAGGCAACTATTCCTTCAACGTAGGTTAACATCATTTTTCAGTTAAGCATTTAGGATAATTAGATAAGTCCGATAGATGATATAAATTTGAAAAACATTCTCCCCCTCAATCAATGACTCATTTTATGAAAAGATTAAAAGCGCGGAAGTCATTAATTGAGTTTGCAAATTTATGAAAACTCCGATAATGATTGATTTTCAAGCAACTCATTTACCACCATATAGTTAAAACAAATATTTTTCTGAAGAATTTTAGACGGAAAAATATTTGAGTAGGAACAGCAGTCCTTCGACATACTTTCCTCATTTTGTTTTTAGGATAAGTGCTCGAAATATTTGAAAATTGGTTTAGCGCAGCACTTTCCTTCCTTGAAGAGCGGGTTGCTATCGGAAATAATAGCAAGCCATGGTTTAAGCATGGGTTACAGTCTTAAATAACTGCAAGCCATCATTTGAAGCCCGGGTTACAGTCTGAAATAACTGTAAGCCATTAAATTTTGAGACATGTTTTGGAAAAGAATATTTACACCTCCTGCTCGAACTTCATCTATGGTCCTGTGTCATTATTGAATGATATTTCTAAGACCGTAGATGTTATCGATATCAGAAGATATGTCTTGAGAGAACATATTTTTGGTATTTTTCAAATTTTTCTGATTTTTATAGATTTTTGTTGGTTGTATAATTTTCTAATTTCTTTTTCTGGTTTTATATTTTTGTATTTTCTTTTTGATAAATATTTACAGAGGTAGAGAAGATGATATAATTTAAGAAGATGATGATACGAGTACCGAGATAAGGATATCGAGCAGCACGTCGTAGAAGATAGAATTCGTCATCTCTTAAACTTCCACCACCAAAGCTTCCGAGGCTCCAGAATAGAAGATAGAACATGAGCCTTTGAGAAAGAGAGAGTTTGGCAGCTTCCCCCCAAACCAAAAATCCTTTAGCTGAGCAGATCCAAAGCTTTCTTTCAAGCTTCTCTTAGCCAGGTGCACAAAGAATCACACCATTGTTATCGAACTTGCTGCTCCTTTTAAGAATAATCATCGTGATTCATCGTTCGGGGTTATATCATCTAAATAGAAGAACAGCAACATTTCATCCCACGCTTAAATAACTCTTCTCAAATTCCTTTTCCACTGAAGTCTGAAGCAGTCCATTCCAAAAGGTGTCACGAGACAACTTCCCCCACGTAGTTGAATTGACGCAGTCAGTCTCTTAGACTAGAGCTCACAAACCCGAATAAACATATAGCCGAAGACAGAGAAACTTATACCATCGAAGTAGCAGATTAAGTCCGATAGCCAAAGAATAACCCCGATGTATACTTTTCTCTCCCCTGATGATAGTGTATGAAGCTCAAGAACCCGAAGTACCCGAATGCCCAAAGAGAGAATAACCGATAACATTGAAGAAGCAAGCTGAATCACTAATTATCTCTGTGGATGACAATCTCTGCGGATGTCAACTCCGGAATAAGTGATTATATCTCTGAATCACTGATTAAGCCCTCAAGTAAAATAGCTGAGCATCCCCAATGTACACAATCTCTCTCCCCTGATGATTGCGATAACATCAAAATCATCACACACTTGTGTACCTCTTTTATCTTCAGAAACTAACTCTTCCATCTCTTCCCCCACATAGTTGGAATAAGAACACTAAACGCCATGAGTCAAACCTTGAGTGTCTCTGCAGTAATGACAATTCGTCTTCCCGGGATATCTTCAATCACTTAGAAGTATTAAGTTCATTAAGTTTACTCGCATTTAGATGCGTGTCTCCGCAACATATTATAAGCCCAAATACTTGAAATATTTTTTAGAAGACCACATTTAATCTTTGTGAGAATCAACTTGCTGAAGAGTGTGAGCAAGTCTAATTGGGGATTAAATCTGACATTTCACTCTCCCCCAATTAGTGCTCTCCCCTAAACCGACAATCTGTTTGATAAATGCCCAGATTAAGAAGAAGTCTTTAGATAATCAAATGCAACTCGTCTTTAGTCTTCTAACATGTAGCAGAGAATGTAGAACCGACTGTAGACTCAACCTTCTTCAAGATTCTCCAGTTGGGGAATAGATAGTTAACATCTTCATCTCACCAAAAAAAACATCCCAATTAACTTACCTCTTGCAAATCCCCTTAACACAAATCCCTCCCAATCAAACAAGAACAGAAAGATGTTCATCAAGGAAATCAGCAATCAGCCCGCAACGAACACACTAAATGGTAACACCAAACTACCAATCACATCAAACAAGAACAGAGAGATTGTTCGGAATCATCATGTTGATGTGTACGTGAAGCATTAACCGGAAACACTTTGTCAATAAACACATCAGTCCGTGAGAAGATGTCAACTAACGGCTCTTAGAAGAAACTCCATGTAAAGATGACCCGATAAGAAGAAGCTCGGTTCTTACATGAGTTAGGAGCCGTATGACCATATATTCTCAGATATAACTCAGCATGTAGAATTATCATACTTCTTCTCCCCCTTAAGAATTGCATACGGAGATGCCATTCTTGATTAAACAAGTGATTATCTTCATAATGTAGTTTCTTCACACTTCTCCCCCTCGAAGGTTGCAAATGATGTCGCCATCGCCATTTTAATTGAGCAAGTGGAATGAGACTAGTACTGGTAGTTCGGTTCACTTGATAATTGTACGTGCATGGAAAAAGTACGAAGCATGTTGATGAGAATGGTCATAATAAGAAGATTTCTCTTCTTCAGAAGATAAAGCGCACTGACGCGTACACTTTTCTTTTCTTTAGAGAACAAGACTTGAACTGTTGTGTTCAAACGTCATAAGAAGATTTCTCTTCTTCAGAATATAATGTGCACTGAAATGTACACTTTTCTTTTTTTTAGAGAACGAGGCTTGAACTGTTGTGTTCAAACGTCATAATCTCTCTCTTTACATCTACTCTTGGCAAACTTGTAATCAACCCCATTATCATTCGGTAAGCTCTTTGTCATGACAGCTGATGGAGAAAAACCAATATGATGAATTTGACCCTGAAGTAGAATAACCCGAACTCGTGACTTAAACTTGCAAATATGTAACAAAGAGCGGTGTCGAGAGTTCATCCTCCATTGAATCTCTAAGTACTCTATACTCTTCATCCAACCAACCATCAAGTATAAGACGTACATCACCTCTTGAAAATCCACAATTGAATGTGACACTGAGCACTACAACGTAACTCCTTAAAGTGATAGTTATTTTGTGGTGGTAAGAGCCCAATTCCCCCAAGTGGTAAAAGAAAAGGAAAAAGTCACCCAACAATAACTAGATTTCCAAGTCTTCATTTTTCATAATAAACTCGAACAAGGATTTTGAAGAATCTTCATCCAACCATCCCCGATACCTTCAGATACTAAGTACACTCTCCCGAGATATTTCACTTCAACCTCAAATAAATAATATTGAATTAACCCCGTTGTCACATCTTCTGGTTAAAAGCTCAAATCTAGCCTCCTTTGACGTTTTAAGTGAACTATGATAATGGTTTTCATCCCGACCATGGTTAAAAGCACATAACCCCGTAAAACCATGTAATAACCAAACTGCCATGACGAATATCCAAACACACATCCAATTCATGAAGTACACCCTTTTATCCCTTCTTCGAAGTAGAAACTGTAGCACCAACATCAGATAAGATCCCGAAATACACTTTCCTTTCTCCAGGATGGTTTAATCATCGCGAGATTTTAAAATTCTATGGTTTAAACCGAGAAATAGTTTCTTTCGCGGGATTTTACAAAACCAAGAATAAACCGAGAGATAGATCCAGAAATGCACATTACATTTACCGGGATAATTTCATTGTCACGGGATTTTATAAGTCTATGATTTAAACCAAGAAATAGATTCTTTCGCGGGATTTTACAAAATCAAGACTAAACCGTAAACAATGTCAGCTTGGATGAGTAATGACAAATTTGGTTTCGGTGAATATGATAAGATCGTTTATGAGCTCTAGGGGATAATAATAACAACAATTATAATGCACGGCGGAATAAGAAAACATCGTTTGTTATTATTAACAAAGTTCTTCGTCATCATCACCTTTACTAATCGACTAACTAAATAACTAACCAACCCTAGGCGTTTATACACTACGCCTAGGTTACACATACACACACCTTTGGTGTTCACATCTTGACACACAATAAATCTAATTCCCTGCCTCTCTTTATATACTAGAGAGTCGGGCTACAATTGACTACTAGGGACTAAATAATAAAGTCTTCTTTAACAAGTAAGTCCCTTGTCTTTCTTTCTTCATCAATTGTCTTCATAAGTCCTTCATCTTTCATATTTTGTCATAATCAACTCAAATATAATTCCCAACAATCGTCCCCTAGTTGATAATGACAAAACCAAATAAACACGAACTTCCCCTGAAGTTAATATGTCATTAAAGATAAGAACTTCCCCTTAAACATGCAATATCACCAAGGATCTTCAAGTTGCAAATCTTCTATGTAATGCCTTCTTCCCCTTTTTGTCATAATCCACTCAAATATAATTCCCAACAGAATATCTGTTTTAGGGGAACATGCAGCGGTTCATCAACAATTCATCTTCAACATCAACAATTCTTTACCCATATGTAGACAACTTCACAAACCATACTAAGTCAAGTAGTATAAACTCCTTTTCCCTAGAGGTTAACCGTAAAGCATCAAAGTACACGTTTCTCCCCCATGATGGTTTCAAACTTTCGGAAGCATCATAACGTGTACGACCATTTGCACTTGAAGTTCTTGTCATAAGCAAACATCTTGAAAAGTCATGACATACGTTGAAGATTCTTGAAAGATTTTACTTTGACTGTGAAGTATCATAGCCATTATGTGACGTCGAATAACTCATGGGAATTGCTGAAATTGAACCTCCATTGATTCATCGGCTAATAGTAATGACCACATATGAGAGAGCATTTTGCGTCAATAGTACTGTAAAAAAAACCCGTAGTCATTTTCACTTTTTCGCTCAAGCCGTGAATTTTGTATCCCTTTGTGAAAATTATCAATACCAAAAATACCACCTCTTTGTACAAATAAATTAGAAGGTGTATCCAATATTATTGTAACATAAAATGTCGGATACCAATTTCCATATAATTCACCCATTATATGTGATCCATCTGCCCAGTCCATAAAGTTGTAATGCTAGACCCATCAAACGATCCAATAAAACGCGAGCCCAATGACAATTGATACTCATGAAATATTACGAACCGGCCCAATCCAGCAAAACCTACCACATCCGGTTATATAAGTTAATAAGTTATCACTTTACCCTAAAACTCAAACTTTGACTAACCCTACACACATATGAACGCCTCCCACATAACTTTTCAGCACCCAACTTTACTCGCATCACAAATCAGATAATATCAATCGAAAATCCATCTCCAAAAATCTCATATTAATCACACCATCATACTACTAACCACCTCTATCAACAAATCACACAACAAATATTCCAACTCCAATTTTTATAACAAGATTCGAAGAACACAAGGAATGATGGCTTCAAGATCCAAAACGTGGGTCTCGGGTAGTTTTAAATGTGATTAGTTTTGTGTTTTTGGTCATTGAACGAAGAAAAGGGATTAACATAATTGTTATTACTCATATTCTTGTATGTTCGAATATCAATTGAAGTCAAACTTCAACAATTAGATCAATGATGATATTGTTTCATGTGTTTAGACCCTTGATGAAGGTTGATGTTTCAATAATTAAACACGAAAAAATCTGAGATTTAAGTATTTGTTTTGATTTTCAGTTTGTTGTATGAATAAGTGTTGGGGAGAGATGGTGAGGGTCCATTGGTGAGTCTAGTTTAGGTTAAGTTATGGTTTCGGATTGGATTTAATTGATGTGGTTGTCATTATTTTCCGGCTAAGTTGTTTTGGACCAATGATGTCATATGACTGAGGTCGAGAAGATGTTTTGGTATATGGTATTTTGTTGTAGTTCGTGGGTCTTTTGTTGTCATTTCTTCTTCTACTATTCTTTTGACAAGTCGCTACGACAGTTGACTCAATAGTCAAGTCGCTATGAATACAATGAATCTTGACAGATAGGACAAATCGCTATCAGTTTTTTTGACTTTTTCCGGCGAGTTTTCCGACTAACATTTTCCGTTCAGCTTCAAACTTACCCAGAAAAATGTATATGAAGTTATGAACAGCTTCTTTGACCCATTTGAACGTTTTGACCAAGCAGATATGACCAATAGACCACATGATATGTCACGGATATGGTACCAAAAAAATATGTCTAAAAAGATGATAAAAACAACAAACCTGTTTGACACAAAACCATATGTTATAACCATTTAAAGACCAGATGACTTTTTAGACCAAAAGGGATACAAAAAAACCATGTTAAAACCAGTTTACCAATATAATAAACGGAAAATAATTTTCCGGCCAATAAAGTACAAAGACAGTTAACACAAGATTCAAACACCACAATAAATCAACACAACATAATAACCTTGGCTCTGGTACCATTTGTAGGATCGTAAATATTGTGTTGTTTGATGATTCGGGTGGTCTTGGATGATGGAAATACATGTTAGGCATTTAGAGAGAGAAAGATAAGAGATGGGTGTTCTTGTTAGAGAGTTGCTTAACAAAAAATGAAAGGTTAGATTATGAGAAGCACCACCCCTTCCAAGGATGGAAGGGGTATTTATACTTACAGACTACACGACCTCCTGACGGCATGTGGATCAGGTATACAGTGGGTAAAGACTCGTCCTTCCTCAACGGTGTTACACTAAACTAATCTACGCTACAAACTAACTAATAAACTACTAAATAACGTAAATAACAACATGTCTACGAGCTAACATATGCTAGACCATAATTGGGGTGACCGACACTTTAACATGGAATTTCCAATTCCTAACACTAATCAATACATAGTGTAACAAAACAAGGCAAGTATGACAGGAACAAAGCATACTTAATGCTAAAGATAGATGTCTAACTACATAGTTCAATCAAATTAAGTCAAGCACTTAAGTTCAAGCTCATATATTGTCTTAAAGCCAAAAAGTCTTAGCACACATAATGCCTAGCAGCACAGCCACAAATACAGAAAACACGTAAGGTAGATGCACACATAGACTAATGCATTCTCAGGTGATCTAAACTCTGACTCCAACCAAACATGATCTAAGGTAACTACCCCCATCATTCCATTATTCCTCCTGAATTAAGCATAGTTGATCAGGCTATGCATAATTTATGAACAATGATGAAATGCTCGGGCCAGTCGACTTGTACCATATTTGGGGTTTTATGAAATTTTAGTCTAGTTATAGTTGAGGTTTTTATTTTAGAAAAATCGGCATTCTCTATAACCTTTAGCTCTGATACCAATCTGTAACACCCCTAAAATCAGTCTAGCAGCGGAAGTCGACTAAAGGTGTTACTTCATAGTTCAAAGTTCCAGTCATAGAAAACAACCTTTGATCACCTGAAATGCATGAGAAAAACGGGTCAACTATGAAAATAGTTGGTGAGTACACATGTTTTAAATAATATGAAAGTCTTTTTAGAGAACGAGTTCAGATATATTTTCACTATAAGTTGAGTCCAAAGTTTTTGAAAAAGGTCCAAAGGCAAAGGCTCTGTCAAACCATCCAGTTGCAAATCTCGTCCATACAAGATTTGCAACCTATGTTTTCACAAACCATTGCGTAACATATAGCACAATTTATGGTCAAGTACATGTGGTCATATCATCTAATAACGCCTCATATATAATAAAGTTATGCGGCAAAGCCCCAAAAATAAATAATATGCATTTCGTAGACAGGGGAAAGAGAGGTTGGCCGACCTCCAATAGCGCTATCCATATTACCTACTGCCCCACACAAGGAGGCCGTACGAACGGTACGTATAAATTGGAGTGCGAACGGCAAACCAATCGGGGACTTACAATGCGAATGCACTGTTTGTACGGACAGTCCATCATAACAAATATTATATATTATCACATAGTGACTACTCCGAATATGGGAGACTCGGCACTGCTCCGAACAGGGGAGACTTTAAGCTGCTCCAAACTTGGGAGACATTACGCTGCTCCGAACATGGGAGACTTTAGGTCAAGGTCTGCTCCGAACAAGGGAGACTTTAAGCTGCTCCAAACATGGGAGACTTTAGGCTACTCCGAACATGGGAGACTTTACGCTGCTCCGAACATGGGAGACTTTAGGTCAAGGACGTACGGTCTATTAGGTTCAAACAAGTCATAAGTTCATAATTAAGTTTAAAAGTATAGGGGTTCAAAATATATCAAATAGTTCAAATCAAGTCAAAAGAGAGTTCAATATAAGTCAAAGGGTTCAAAATATATCAAGAGGTTCAAATTAAGTCAAGAGGGTTCAATATAAGTCAAGAGGGTTCAATATAAGTCAAAGGTTCAAAATATGTCAACAAGTTCAGAGAAAATAATTTAAATTTATTTTCATGCATTTCACCCCAAATAAGTGAAGCGGTAAAAGAGGGTTGTGAATACTCACCTTAGCGAAAGTAGTTAACGAGCACGAAAACAGAAATGACCAAACACGATCTAAGAACGAAATGAACGCGTGTCTCTACAACTGAGCGTGGCTCTGAAGCCAAATTTACCAATAATTCACTAAGAGTTAACCATTTAACATTTTGTAATATCAATCTTCGCTTATCTCTTGTGATTTGCACTTATGAAGCATGCAAAATAGACCATGCACTAAGGTAACAATATATATGTATATATTACTAATAGCTTTTGTTCATATAAAAGAAATGAAACATTTGCCAAGGGGTTCATCCTTATATAACTGATAATACATGTTTACTCATGTCTACTTGTCCCTAAACTTCACGTGGCAGCATATATTGCATTAGATTTGATTAGTCACAAGTTAATGTAGTTACCATGCATGACGCGTATGCTATTTATTTTTATATATTAGTTGCCATGATATACTTCAGAAAATATAAGAATATTAATCATTCTTGCTAAAATATGTAACGTGTAAAACAAGAGTGTACAAGAGTATGGATAAAATAGTGTAAGATTATAATTTATCTTGTTTTATATAAGTAGTTTTATAGTTTGATTCCGGTAATTACTAATATTAAGCTTTTAAGTCATGAAACTTAAAATCGGGCAACATAAAAATGTAATATTTATAAAAATGTCAAAACTTATCAATATTCTCTAACTAAGTATATTAAAAGTGTAATAAGTCTAATAAGGTGCGTTTATGTTGTTAAAATATAATAACGTAGGTTCGCGCACGCATATCATGTAAAAAGTAAAATGTTCACATAAAAATGGCAAAATGGCAATAGTTCATATAAAATATAATTACAAAAAAATAAAATGTCTAGAATACGTAGAGTCATCATAATCTTGTGTTGGTTACGAGTAAAGCTCACGTGATTAAACTTACGTAATTACTTATAAAAGTAATATTACTTAAAATTTAATAATAATAAGTCAAAATAATGGTCAAATTATAGTCTGAAATGTACGAGTTGCTACACTTAGATATTCCGATTTGTGCTAATATGCTTGATTGGTATGCTTGGCTTGATTCCCTTCATTTTTCTAATATGGTGTGCATGTTTATTGAAGGAGTTGGGGGGATTCTTCTTTGGATCATATGGAACTTTCGTAATGGTATGCTTTTTTCTTGTTCCCCTCCTAAGAAGACGTTGATTTGGGACTCTTTTATTTCTCAATCTTTTTTATGGATTTCTTCTAGAAATCCCAAATGTAAACTTAGTTGGTTAGATTGGTTGAAAAACCCTTTAGTTTCCATTACTTCCATGTAATCTTCTTTTCTAGCGTTTGCTAGTTGTTATTGAAAGCCGCCGTTCAAAAAAATATATATTTTCAGCTTCTTGCAAAATGTGCTTCAAATATATTTTTTGCATTCAACAACCTAGGTTATGGGTTGGGGCAATTGGTAGATCCTATACTCCTATGGTATCGGCACCCAAATAGAAGGCCGCGGGTTCCATTTCCAGGTATATCCCAATTTCCTCGGCCTTAACATTTTGTTTTAATTTTTGGATTTTTTTTTCTTGTAAAGAACCACACTAATCTATACCAAAATCAGCAGTCCAAAGAAATTATGTTTGTTGACTAAGGCTGGTCAATGATGTTTACATCACTTGATGTGTATGTAGTCCAGTGTTACTGATGCATATAAATACAGAATATTGGGTGCGTTGCACGCACTCAGTATACTTGTAATCATTTGGTTCCTTTTCTTAGATGGGGAAATAAAAGTGTCGATTTAGAAGGTTTCGCACACTGCTTGATACGTATATGATACTCGTATGAGGTTGTGTGACCTAATGCTTCACTTGTTGACACGGCCTACCAATCATACAAGAAAAAAAAGAATAACAACCGGTAATACACAATCAAATAAGATTAACTTCTCATCCCAGGTGTGCATAAAAGACCGATTAGCACCATGATATATGATGTAGATGCCCATCGTCTAAAACATAGGCGATCTGTAACAAGCATTTGTGTTTCAACACATCACAGAAAAGCAGCACTTCAGATTCAGGCATGTTACTCAACCCATCATACCCGCATAGTTTACTACCTATACGGCTATACCACTTAACTATAAACCAGATGATACCAACACGAAATGGCGCAACTGAAATGCACGTTATAAGTTTAAATACATGAAACTGCATTGACAATAACAACAGCATTTAGTAATTCAGCAATCAGAAGGGTGCTTCAGGACCACATCTTACGCAGCAGTGGTGTATGCGACATGGATTATGATTATGATTGTGCTTTGACTTGTCTTCGTGATATGATTCCAAGTTTTGACTTTGGCGATTTCACTAAAAATGACACCGCCCCCACTAAAGCCCAACACACATTGGCGAGTGCCCTTTTTAGCAAGATTGTCCAGGACATGGAAGTTCACTTCGAGATGACCGTTAGACAAAAAGCTATTTTTGAGTGTCTGCGTGCACCACATGCTCAAGAATTTCTCCTTGTCATTCCTATAGATGGTCTCGGTCAACATATGTCGCCGATTGAGTATCGCACTATCCTTAAATATCGCCTAATGATCCCAATTTTTCCGGGTGATAGAAAGTTGTCCAGTTTGTCACAAAGCTTGTTTGGACTCATTCGGAGAGCATGCAGTTCATTGTAAAGAGCTTCCGGGGTTCAAATACCGACACGATTTGGTTAGGGATGTTCTTTTTGACATATTCAGGCGGGCTGGGATTTCAGTTAAGAAAGAAGCACCTGTGAATTTCTTGACTGACCCGATGGAAGGAAGATCGACACTTAGACCAGCTGACATTTTGGTCTTTGGATGGATAGGAGGGAAACATGCTTGTGTAGATCTAACGGGGGTTTCTCCACTTGTGGGATTGGGGAATCATGCTTTTACGGCAGGTCAGGCTGCCTTGAAAGCCGCTTCGTGCAAAGTAACCAAACACGAGAAAGCGTGCCTTGATAACCAACACGCGTTTATACCTTTTGCATTTGATACATTTGGCTTCCTTGCACATGAGGCTGTGGAGCTGCTCAAAAGAGTCCAACGGGTTATGCATGGCAATGTTACGACCCTAAGGTCTCTGAATGTAGTTTTTAAAATACTAAGTTTTGCTATTCAAAAAGGGCTAGCGGCGCAACTTGTTGCCCGCTTGCCTGTCGTTTTAGTGTAATATTAAGGGTTATGTTTTTAAGGAAGAATACGCCTCTTAATTTGTTAAAAAAATAAATAAATAAATAAAAAATAAAAAAATCAGAAGGATTCAAACTGGAAATCTTGGGAAGCTTAGGTCTTTCAATCTTTGTGCTTGCACAAACCTCGATAGGTATTCAGGAGCTATATGTGGTTTCAGTGTTTAGAAAGCTTACACTTGAAGGCAATATTGCAGAGGTGCCTTAGGAAATTAACCAGTTAGAATGTCTAGAGGAGCTTATACTTTTACATACAATGATTAATCATCTTCCAGACAAGTTATATGAGTGTGGTTAATGAAGTGCTTTTGCGGAGTACTATGTAAAACAAGGTATATGAGTGTGGGTTCGTTTAATTACATTATCCATCCGTCACGAATACTTATGGTCCTATTACTATGTTTACGCCAAGCGGGCCAAAATCTCCAATGGAGTGTTTAAATACTTGCGGATTTTGGTTACACACTTCAACATAGAAACCGATACTTGAACAACAATATAGCCAAATTGGGAATTCAAATGCAAATGATCTTTATAGCCTTTGTATCTTTAAATAGTTATGGCAAATAACGCATGTTTTCATTAGCAACAAGTTTAAAATGCATCACTAAACCAACGGAAATACAAACTAATTAGCCAAACTCCTGAATCTGAACTTAAACCAATAAAACATCATCAACAACAGATGGCTTTGACGTGCCCCGCCTTCTTGTGAAGCAAAAGGTTATGAATATTAGGCATAACACCACAATTAGCAATTGTAACATCACCACCAAAGAAGCTTACCAATCATTCCTAACTGAATCATGTTAAATCAAATATGCAATGTGTACAAAGAAAATATATTTGATTACCAAATCAATGTAGTGTTTTGATGTTATAACCGGGTTAATAACCAAGTTAAATTAAATGGAAATTATATTATATACATATTGACATTTTGGTAATACTAAATATTTTGAGGTTCCAACATTTTTTCATGAATTTTCGTAGGAGTTGTTCCCGGGCATACTCAAAAAAAAAGGTTATTATACACCCCAACCCCGTCCCTTGGAAAGAAAAAGGTAGCACCGAAGAAAGGAAAGAGCGAGATGGTGGTTTTTGTTGTTCCCGCGAAGCGAGGATGATTCGACCAGCCAATGAAGTGGGTCAACTTTTTGTCTTCGGCCATAATATGCTTCAAATATAATTTTTGCATTGAATAACTAAGGTTATAGGTCGGAGCAAATGGTAGATTCTATGGTATTGGGCTATTGGCACATCCAAATAGATGGCCACGGGTTCGATTCCAGGCATATCCCATTTCTGAAACCTATACCTTTTTTTTTTTTTTTTTTTTGTGCTTTTCATTACTTATTTATTTTCGCAACGGTTTTAAGAAATTTTATGTTTGATGACTGATGTGAATGTTGTTTGTGCAATGTAATTGATGCATTTAAGAAAACTTTCGTCACCTTACTCGCATTTATTTTTTAACTGTAATCACTTCGTTCCTTTCTCATAGATGGGGGAATTGAAGCGTGTTTGATAGGTATGTGATGCGAGGTTGTGAGCTAATCTTCCAGTTCTTGACGTGACATACCAATCGTCTTCCAGTTATCGACATCACATACCAATCGTGCAGAAAAACTGAACCCGATCACATATAATTAACTTGGCGTCCCAGGTGGTACGCTGTGCGCATAAAAGATCGATTAACACCTTCAATAATGCAGATGCCCATCGTCTAGAACAGAAGTGATATGTATACAATCACTTTTGCAGATGCCCATTGTTTAGAACAGTGGTGATATGCATACAACCACTTTTGTTCCAACGCATAAAAAACACTCACTTAAAGTTCAGGCATGTTGGTCAACCCATCCTACCAGCATAGTTTACTACCTATCCGACTATACCACTAAACCATAAATCAGATGATACAAACATGAAATGGTGTTAAAATTCATGAAGCCGCATCGTCAATAATAACAGCATTTAGTAAACAGTAACAACAATGTGAAACGACAAGCTTAATAAGAGAATGATCTTCATTAGCAACAAAGCTTAAATTGCAGTATCACTAAACCAGCTGATATACAAACTAATAACCGAAACCACGTCTCTAAACACTTCTCCTAAAACCACAAATCAAACGCCCCAAAAGATAAACTATCCTAACCGACAAATACCATAACAACCTTGACCACCGCACAATCATCTAATCATCATCTTCAGACGGCTTTGAAGGACCAGCCTTCTTAGGAAGCAAAAGGTTGTGAATGTTGGGCATCACACCACCGTTAGCAATGGTGACATCACCAAGAAGCTTACTTAGCTCCTCGTCGTTCCTGACGGCTAGCTGGATGTGTCTTGGCACGATTCTGGTTTTCTTGTTGTCCCTTGCTGCGTTTCCGGCTAACTCAAGCACCTGTCAATAACCAATTTTCACAATCTCAATACAATTCAAATTTCACACAAAACATATTTTAAAACAAAAAACTTGATTGAAAATCAAACACATTTTATACATTATTAATTACATTACTATTAAAATTATAATCATTTCCACTTAATTAAACATTTTTTAGGAAAAAATACATATAATTTAATAGCAATAACGTCAAAAAAATAAATAAATAAATAAATAAATAAATAAAATTAATTTAATTAATTTATTAGGAAAAATGTCATTTTTATAAATATAACCATCAAATTAATTACCACTTTTTAAGTAATAAACATCAGATTTATTAGCATTAAATTAATAAATAAAACCCATTATTTTTATTAACATTACCATAAGAATCATCAATTTATATTAAAATAATAAAAAAAAAAAATCACTTTTGTACTGTAAAAATCATTACTTTAATTAAAATTACTGTCAAAATCAAGATTTTTAATTTACAAATCACCCATTTTTTATACAAATAATTAGAGATCCAATTAAACAAAAAAACATCAAATTTAACAAACAAGATCTAATAATCCCTAACCCTAAAGAAACCCAATAACTTATAATCTAAAAAAATATAACTTTCTAAAAAAGGAAAGATCTAATAATCCCTCACCCTAAAGAAACCCAATAATTTACCATCTAAAAAATTATAACTTTCTAAAAAAGGAAAGATCTAAAAACCAGATCTGTACCTCAGCAGCAAGATATTCAAGAACAGCAGCGAGATAAACAGGAGCACCAGCACCAACACGCTCAGCGTACTTCCCCGCCTTCAGAAACCTCGCTATCCTCCCCACCGGAAACTGAAGCCCCGCTTTGCTTGATCTCGACGTCGCCTTCTTCGCCGTCGCCGCTGACCCTCCTAGCGATTTCCCCCTTCCCGCCATTTTTTTATCAAGAAAAAGAGAACCCTCGTCTGGGAATTGAAAAAGATTGGTGGGTTTGTTTTGGTTTGGTGGTATGGATGGTGTGTGTGTGTGATTTGGGTGTTTGGTATTTATAGTGTGGGTTGGTGTGGTTTGGCCAATGGGAGTGAAGCACACGGATCGTGAATATGGACTGTTGGATTGGATTTGATTGAACGGTTGGATTTGGAGGATCTATTGTGATATGACGATTTTGCCCTTTGAGTCGGTATTGATTTGGTACTTTGACACTTTTGGGCTTACAAATGGGCCGGAGAAATTAGACACAACTAAAATGTTAAGCGTTTTATTAACTTACACACAACTAGTGTATACATTATAAACTAATCAAATGAATAACGAATTGAAGTGTGTTTTGTAAGAAAGTTAAACATGTTTAATCTATTCTATTCTAGCTATATAATACTCCAATGACAAATGGGCCTTAATCTCGTAGACATTTTGATTCCGACGAAATGATTGTGCTATATCTTCAAACCGATTAATTCGTAACAAATTAGGTATTTGTAATTTGTGAAGGACGTTCTTGCTATATAAGAATAATAAGATAAATAATTTATTTCCTTCCGGAATCTTTATGGATTTATCGAATCAGTTACTATTTTTTAATCTCAAAAACGATATAAATAACAAGGAATATAATTTGATTAGTCGGTATTAAACTGGTACTTTGGCAATTTTGGGCTTACAAATGGGCTGAAGAAAGTAGACACAAATAAAATGTTACTAGTATGCTATTTGGGTGTAGTTCGTTTTATTTAACATTACGCATGTAGTTTAGTGTATACATTATAAACTACTCAAATGAATAACGACTCAAAGTGTTTTGTAAGAAAGTTAAACATGTTTAATCTAATCTATTCTAGCTATATATGATAGAGGATTGGGTTGTTGAGGTGAAATTCCAATGACAAAGTAAATTAAAGTAAATCCTTCGACAATGTATCACATCGGAAATTTCAACAAAGTAAATTAAAGTAACTCTCGATACCGTTTTCACAGGTTATGCATCCCAATACCGTCTTTCACGGTGTATGAGGAGGTTAAGATGTAAACAGTCCTACCCCTACCGAAGATAAAGAGGTTGCTTCTCGTTCTACCAAAGATAAAAATGGACATCCGACCTTGCAAGGAGTAAGAATCAAACCCCTAACATCTAGAGGCAAGGGTGTCAACAATTTATTTAATCGATACAAATTGTGCCCCTGGTCTCGTAGACATTCTGTCCAGCGAATGATGACACTATATCTTTAATCCGATTAATTCTTAACACATTAGTACTTGTAATTTGTGAAGGACGTTCCGGCTATATAAGAAATATGTGATTAATAATAAGATAAATAACTTATTTCATTTCGAAACGTTCATAGATTTATTGAAGCAGTTACTATTTCTTAATCTTAAGAGAGAGATAAAAATAACAATGAATATAATTTGATTAGTTTGAGGAATATTATGTTTTCTCTTAATGCGGAGTTTGGGATGTCATCACGATTCCAGCAGCCTAGTCGGCTTAGAGGAACATGGTAAACAAGCAATTAGTTAAATGCTACAAATCACTAAAACCAATATAATAACTAACTAATGAGCAACATAAACACCATTGAAATCATAAACTTCATACAAATGTATCCTACATTCGTATTGATTGCTCAAATGCATCGTGAATTCACTAGAAGGAAGACAATGGAACCAACATTGAATGACATACTTAATCAAAATATTATGTTTTCATTTGCTCGTTGCCGGTTTTTACGGGTGATTAATATGGAATTGTGCCTTACATCATGACTGTCACTGATGACGGAGTATGCAATGACACGAACGCAAGAAATAAGGACAACTTGATGAAGACGATGGCCAACAAGCAGGACCTACCTCCCCAACCATCCTATAAATACTTATAATCGACAAAGATCATAAAACAAGCAATGACCAAGTACATCTTCAACTTCATCACCAATGTCTCTTGTTCCCTGAATATCATAACATACTCCTCCAGGTCCTCTTCGAGCACATCATCCTTAAGAAGGCCATGAATCACATCAACAGCTCTTTGGCACATCTAGGGATCCACCCAACCGAATATACCACAGTTAGAACCCTAAATCATAAAAGACAACGCACACTGAGTCACATTGATGTAAATAAGACAATGGAATTATGTTTAACGAGTCTTACCACATTCGGGCAGCAAAAGAACCTTCTTCCCGGATTTTGGTCGGTCCAGTATGTCTTGATTTTTGCAACATTAACGCATTCGCATATAACCATTCTTAAAGTTATGTTCTTAAGTGTGTAAGTGTGTGTGTGAATTTTGATCGGTAGTGGTAAATTAATGGGTGTTTGTAACATATATATAAGGGTTACTAGACAAAGAAGTTACTAAAGTTTGGGAAAATGGTCGCCTAAGTTACTATAGTTTAAAACATTACAAACAAGTTACTCAAGTTAACGAGTTATTAAATGGGTTACTGATAACATCAAATAGTCCTGATATTTTATTATTTCGTATCAAACTTTTGTATTTGATTCAATGTCTTTCATCATGATTCTAAACATTGAATTCTTTGTATTATTTAATATAATAGGCTAAACACATTTGGTGTTAGCCTAGTTATGAAATTGTTATTGCCATGATTTAGTTTTCTCGTTTTCGTATCGCTTTATGTGCATGTTTTCTTTGTTTATTCATGGACACCGTTATTTCGGTAGTATTGATGTTTGGTGGTATCTAGGAAGCTAGGAGAATTGACCATAGGACCCTAGATGAATAGATTGCGAGTAGGGATAAGAGGTTGACGAGGAATCCAAGATCCGAGATGCATAATTTCCTATTGACCATATGACTATCACTATCTTGTGTGCGAGTTGACTAAAGGATCACCTTCCAAACATATATACTTAAGAAGTTAAGGGGAGGCCTAAGTTCCGAGAGGTCGGGTCTTTATAAGAATAAGTCTAGATTGTAGCTGGTGCTTAAAGACTCAAAGTAGGTTAACCCACGAACTCTTGTAATCTCATGGTTACGGAATAGGAACCTATGGAACATAGGCTAGACGAATTTACTCGAGGAGTCTAGTGACATTTACCCCCAAATGGAGCGATAGAAAACATATATATGAAAACTTGATTATGGCATGACAATATTAGTTATTTGGCTAGCACATTTCTTTCTATTGATTGTTTACTTATTTTATTTGCTTTAGTTTCATTTCGTTTATTTAGTTCATTATTAAATCAAACTCAAAACCCCCTTTAAAATCTGTGACATTAGACTTAAGTTAGGATCCGCACTCATAGCTCTTGGGACGACCTCGGCTTTACCGATTACTATACTACACACGACCGGGTACACTGCCCGTTAATGCATTATGCAGACCTTAGGTAAACGATATTATAAATATTAAAACATGGTCAGAAATCATGCATCAGTTACTCAACCTTTAAAAACTTACACACTAGTTACTACAAGTGTGGGAAACCGGTTGATAACGAGTTTCCTTGTCCACGTCACCTAAAATATAACCGTTTTTTTTATCTATAAAATTCACCTTTGACCATTTTCTAACACATTATATCATCTTCCCCGATTAATTAGGGTTTCAAAAACCCTTTTCTTTCAAAACTCACTCCAATAAGGTCAATCCTTTGTGGTTGTGGTGAACTATTAAGGTGTCGAACCTCTTGGACACAAAACAACCCTGAAACAAGATATCTTGGTTTCCCCAATTTATGGATCCCGCAAGAAACTGTAACTAATTCACATGGGTTGATGGGCCATTACCAAATCGTTGGTATCAAGCAAGGATGTACGAGCTCCGTGTGAATATGCTGAATGCACAACATATTGTTCAATTGAATAATCAAAACTCTCGAAATGTCTTCTACAATAGGGTGTTGATTGTTGAGATGTTTCTTATTAGGTTTCTTTAGGTGATGATGTATGTTAGATTGTTAGGTTCTAATGAAGTTATCTTTTGGTAAGGTTTGTGTATGTTATCTGTTGGTAAGGTAGTAGGGTCTAAGGTAGTAATGAAGTTATCTTTTGTAAAATTGTCTGTTGGTAAAGTTGTAATGCAAGTGTTCTCATGAAGTAATGAAATTAACTTATTTACATGTGATGATTGTCTTGATCGTTGGCATGTTTGATGATTGTTTTGATTGTTGGTCAGTTATAAGATCATAAAGTGATAACATTTAGATACAAAAGTGATATTATTTACATACTGCATATATGATCATAAAACGATATTGTTTAGATACAAAAGATGGGCAGTTATACTACAGAAGTATCATCCTACAAATTACCAAGTTTTTAGACATGATAGATATACAAAAGTGCCTAACAATTGGCTAGACATTTTTAGTCAAACCTAACATCTATTGTATTGAAATGGCTTCATTTTGTAACACCCCCAAATCTCGGTACAGCGGAAGACTTAATCAAGTTTTCGGGGCGTTACTATTGGATTGGTATCGCACACAAGTATAACAAAAAGATAATCATTTAACATTCAATACCAATCCCAAATTTAAGTAATCAAAACATTTAATCCAAAAGAGTAAATATTAGGCCCAAAACATGATTTAATACAATAGGTCCCCAAAGTTTATCAGAGTTAGAAATGATCCTTGAACCCCGCCTTCTTGCCAAGCTTTCACAAACCACGTATTCCAAACATCTTTCAAATACCTAAGAAATCATGCTAAAAGGTCAGCTTACGCTGGTGAGTTCATAGGTTTAAGTTCAACAAAATCATAGTGGACCAGTAGGAGTTGATTTGCTATGCAAGACCTAAGATAGATAAATACCGATCCTACCCGGATCACCAACCATAAACATGTCCTGCATCCAGGGACTACTCGGTCCCAGCGACTCTAGTCCAGCACTGTCGTGGCAAAATCTAGAATAATTGCCAACCCCGGACTAGGTCGAGGTAGAAGTCTATTCTTAGCTAGGCAACAGTTATAGCAATTAGGATTGCTACCCTAGTCTAAGGCAACAACTACCACACACCTATCTAAACAGTCATGCATATAAACAAATCCAAATAGTTTTCACGGTCTGAAAACAGTAGCATGATTCTCACCCCAATATAGTTAAAAACGTAGATAAAAGTGAGGCTATGAAACTCACCTCAAGCAATCGACGCACAAATAAACACTAGCAGGAGATAACAGTAATCACGGCACAACAACTATCGACTCGGCACAACCTATTAATGTAGACCAAACTTAATATATATATATATATATATATATATATATATATATATATATATATATATATCTCGAAATCAACGTTATCTACCCCAATGTATTCCATTTCGTTATTTCCAAAAATGTCTCGTTTCGCCATTTAATCCTAGTGTTTGGTATCCTCATGTGGGTGTATCGACTCAATATGATGCTATGAATGCACTCAAATAACCAATACGTATCCCAATGCAACACAATGAGACCTCTAAACGATAAACTCCATAGTCAATTAAGTTTCGGAATAAATAGTAGACCTTATCGAATTCGTCAACTCGATAAACTCATTTATTTATTCGTGTCGCTTATTATCCCATAAATCAATCGTATCCTAAAGAGTTCTAAGGATAATTCACCCATTAATAAGGTTACCCAACGTACCTAGCGGGCTCTTATTAGATTCGTCAACCTAATAAGTCCGCTACCCACGTGAATCAACACTATTAACGTTAGGTTATCCGTAACCCATGCACACAACGTAAGTAAATAAATACTTAAACTAATATTAAATGTCCACAATTGACATTTATTGATAAACGTGTACTCGAAACATTAATTGCTTATTTATTACAAAACATTTCCAATTTAGTCGTTAGTTTCCGTTTAAAAATAGTAAATAACAAGATAAGACTTGTTATCGATATTTTTGGTATAAAAGCCCATTTATTATTTATATTTCATAGTCTATTAGCATTTTCATGTTTATATATATATTTCGTCAAATTCCAATATTAATCTCATATCGTTATTCGTTTCGAGTCCACAAGCACGAGTCATGACTTCTCGACTTTTAATCATTCAATAGTCCAAATTATACTAAAGTCCATGTTACGGCTTTGTCGGAGTCAACTATTGACTAAAAAGTCAAAGTAACGCCGACGTAGCTCAAAGTCAACAATATATATATCAAGTCCAAATTTAAAAGTCATAATAGCGCAATTCAATCCCAAACCAACTCAAAACAATCTCGCCAACCAATCAATCAATCAAATATACCCGAAACCAATGTTATGACCCTAATGGTCATGACACGGTCACGGTTAAGACCACGTGAACCAAACAAGATCTAGAAGCTTTTCGGCTCCACGCGTCTCATCCAAACCTCAACTACATCAACCAACAAGCTATCAAAACGACCCGACCCGGACCCGTGGTCCATGTGGGTCACGTACACCAACCAAGGCTCACGTACGTGGCCTTGGTGGCTCGTACACCATGCCAAACAATCACACTTCACCCAAATCAATACCACAACATCCAAATCCAACCATTCAAGCTCCAATCATTAACCAAACACAAAACCCATCATCTATTCTAACAAAAAATATGAAACTAGACCTAAAATGCATAAACCCATCAAATTGATACACCACATGCTTACCAAACACTAATTACTTGTTTATTTAGATGTTAATTAGACTTAATTCCATGTTTCACTCAAAAGCCCTAAATTATACCATAGGGTCAAACCCTAAATTGCCATACGTGGCTTATTATTGCTTAAACAAGCTTTACCCACGTTCCATTTACCTTATTCAAGCTCGAATTGTAAAACCCACTGGAAACCCTAAAATTCCGAATCTTAATCTTAAGATTTGAAGGTGTTAATGAAGGTTTTAGTGAGAGTATTATATATGGTTGGAAAGAGGATTAAAATATCTTTGATATGGTGGTGGAGGTGGGTGGTGACGCGCGGCATTGTGACGGTGGTGGCCGGAATAGTGGCCGGAATATTAAGGGTGGCGGCTAGGGTTTGTAGTTAGGGTTTTTAGAGAAAGAAAGGAGAGAGAAAGAGAAGAGATGTGTGTGTTTTAGTGAGAGAAACAAAGAGGGATAATGAGAGTGGATGGTGCCTTTTATACTTGGGTGTTGGGGACTAAAAAATAAAGAAAATATGGGGAGGGGGCGCTGGCCATAGGGGAAAAGAGGGGGTCAGAGTTTTAATTTTTCGTAACGATCCCGTTTACCCATTCCCGAGCTCACATATTGTCCCCTGAGTGTCCCACGACGTTCATTCAACTTTCTAACATCGTTATTTATGTTTTTCCACGAGTTTTGACTATTTATTTGTCAATTTTCGAGTTACGATCTAAAAGGTACAATATTTCTCGTTTTAGGCTTTTCTAGTGCCGAATTGAATAGTGCATACCAAATAGAGTTACAACTCATACGATAACTCATTTAATAGTGAAATAATCCGTAAAAACCAATAGACGATATAAAATCAAGTCATGGTTTATAAAAATAGTGATAAAGGCAAAGCTCGGTTTAGTTTAACGTAATGCGGTTACCAAAATAGACTCCCTAAATTGCCAGTTGTCACACATTTGGAGTCAATCCTGGTCAATGTGATGGTGGCTTGTTGAACTTGATTTGCTTGATCCTTTTAGATTCTCTCCTTATGAACATTGGTTGTTGTACTTGAACATGGATCACTTGTTCATGCACTGCTTCTTATTCTTAAGCAAATGATCACTTGTTTTTACACTTGTTCATGTACTGCTTAATGTTCTTGAGCAATGATCACTTGTTCATGCATTGCTTCTTGTTCCTGAGCATGAATTATTTCATATTCTTCATATAGTCTATTTCTTATGATCAATGGTCCATGCATTGGTTCTTGTTCAACAATAGATTCAGGTACTTGAGCATGGATCAACGTAACATGCTTTTTCCACATTTACATTGCATGTTCATAAAATTCTTTTCGAAGCAAAATTATAATAAAAAAAGATCTTACCGTATAATTAGGTGATTTGCAAGCTCTAATTTGGATCTAGTAGGTACTTGAGCATGGATGTTACGTATTATACATTTCACCGATTCAGGATGTTACGTTGATCCATGCTCAAGTACCTAATTATACGTTGATCCTGAATCGGTGAAATGTAAGCTCTAATTTGCCAGCCAGTAGGTCTAACCATATTGGATCTAGTGTTTTAATTAGGTGATTTGCAATGTTTAGGGAAGTTAAAAGCAAAATGAGTGGCAGAAAATTATGTTATGTTGAAAAAAAAATGTTTTATAATAGATTATGTCCTTGAAAAAAAAAGGTTTGTTGGGAAACCATATCTAATTAGGCTGTCAGGGAACAAGTGGTATAAAAACGGCGGGAAAAGTAAAATGGCGAAAATACCCTCACGTAAAACGCACCTGAGGACTTACTAATGGAGTTTTTTAACGGTCATCAATGAAAATGACATAATTTGCATCAAAGTGAGAACATCAGGGACAATATTCACTATTTTAATTTTTGAAGTGCTTACGGTGCAAAAATGACAAATCACAATGACACTTTTTGCAATTTATCATATTTTTTAGAAGTAGGGTAAAAGTCAAAAATGATAAACGTGCTTTCTCAGATGTACCAATATGATAAACATGGTCATTTATGAACCAATATGCTAAACTAAAGTTCAAATTATGTACAATAATGTGTAATTTTTCACATATCATCTCTTACATCTGCATCGTTAGTCCTAACGACCATTAGTAAATAACTTAAAATTTGATTTTCTTAAGTTTTTGGTCGTTTTTATCCGTATTCATACGTTTTCGTCCGCTTTTACACTTTTTCGTTCTTTTTTGCACGTTTTCGTCCGTTTTACACATTTTCGTTCGTTTTTGCACGTTTTCGTTCGTTTTTACACGTTTTCATCTGTTTTAAACGTCTCGTCCGTTTGTATATGTTTTCGTATACTTTTACATGTTTTCGTTCGTTTTTACACGTTTCAATACGTTTTTATCCGTTTTCGTATGCTTTATATGTTTTTACACTTTTTCGTTCGTTTTTACTTGTTTTCGTCCGTTTTTACACGTTTTCGTTCGTTTTTGCACGTTTTCGTTTGTTTTTACAAGTTTTCGTCCATTTTATACGTTTTAGTTCGTTTATGCATGTTTTTACACGTTTTCATCTGATTTTAAGTGTTTTCGTCCGTTTCACAAGTTTTCGTCCGTTTTTACAAGTTTTCGTCTGTTTTTACATTATTTCATCCATTTTTACACGTTTCTGTCATTTTTTACACGTTTTCGTCCAAAAAAAAAAAAAAAAAAACATTTAAAAGCAGATGAAAACGTGCCAAAACGAACAAAAACGTATAAAACAGACGAAAGGGATAAAAACGGACGAAAACGTATAAACATGTACGAAAACATATAAAACAGACGAAAACTGGTAAAAACGGACAAAAACACTTAAAAACGGATGAAAACGTGTAAAATTGGACGAAAACGTGTAACAAACAGACGAAAACGTGTAAAAATGAACGAAAACGTATAAAAATAGACAAAACGTGTAAAAACGGACGAAAACATCTAAAAATGGATGAAAACGGACGAAAACGTGTATAAACAGATGAAAACGTGCAAAAACGAATGAAAACATGTAAAAACGGACGAAAACGTTTAAAACGTTCGAAAATGTGCAAAAATGAACGAAAACGTGCAAAAATGAACGAAAACGTGAAAAAACAGACGTAAACATATATAAACGGATAAAAACGGACGAAAATGTGTAAAAACGGACGAAAACGTAAGAAAACCAAATTTTAAGTTATTTACTAACGACCGTTATTATAATGGACTAACGATGCAGATGTAAGGGATGAAGATGTGAAGAATTACCAATTATTGTACATAATTTGAACTCTGTTTTAGCATATTGGTATATAAATGATCATGTTTATCATATTAGTATATCTGAAAAAGCATATTTATCATGTTTGACTTTTACCCTTACAATTAATATAGTGATCCAAAAAAGTAAAACACGACAAATCACACTCTATAAAATAAGAGATGATTTGCACACTCTATAAAATGATTGAGACACTTCAATTAATTGTGTTTGAACATTTATACGCTCACAGTTACCCTTACACTTTTATCCATATAGGGCATAAATATTCAAATAAAATTAATTGAAGTGTTTCAATCATTTTATAAAGTGTGCAAATCAACTCCCTATAAAATACACCAAATCCCAAGTTATGTATTTTCTCTTTAATTGTCACTGTTTCCAAAGCTAGCATCCATCAAATATCGTACTTTCGAAATGAAACACGTAAATCACATATGTCAAGACCCAAGTGAAAGTGAATTTTGGTTGGTGTAAAAGCAAAGAATATTAACTTTTGGTGCAACGAGCCCCCAGCAGTAGACAGACGCATTTACTACGGCATGTTTACATGTATATTTGTAAATTTGGAATATGTGGCTTAACTGGTACTGTATCAGATAATAATGAATGGCAGAAAACTCCGCATAATAAGGACTTGATCCCCAAAGCTAATGTGACCGGGAAATCTCCGACTTGACTAGGGACAGGGATAATAAATCTCGAAACTTAGGCATGGGGACTCGAAACTTAGGCATGGGGACTAGACATCCCCAAAGTTTGAAATTGGGGATGTGAATACCCATTATTCCATCTTTGAAGCTAAACCCGACCCCTACCAAAATCTTATATGTGTATCCACACAAATACACAATCTACATGTATATGTGTATTTGTCGATAATTGTATTTGCATAACTTTAACATTTTTTTAGAAGTCCAAAGCATAAACCTTTCTAGTATCACATAATAATGGATGGCGGAAAATTCCGTATAATAGGGATTCGATCCGCAAAGCTGAAGTGACCAGAAAATCTTCGACTTGATTAGGGAGAAGGACAATAAATCTCAAAACTTAAGGACATGACAAGACATCCCCAAACTTTGAAATTAAGGATGTAAATACTCATTAGAGCACTTGCAATCATGCCCTCAAGTTAAGGTTTATGATATGAGTTTTAAGTGAAGTCAAAAAGTCAACTCAACACATTATCATAACTGATTTTCATATATCCAATTTTTCACATTTCTCAGCTTAAGAAGTATAAAGGTTCAACCCCTACAACAACTCCTATGTTACCAAGGTGCAACAGTGAGGGTGAACTAGAAGTTGTTCAAGTACAGATACTTGACAGAAGATTGGGCAAAGTGGGTTCCTCAGCTAAAGTCTTTGTTCTAGTCAGATGGTCAAATGGGACTCTAGATGATGCAACATGGGAACTACACAGTGACATGGTCAAACGTTTCCCTGATTTTGACATTGATGCTTGAGGACAAGCAATTGCTGAAGGAGGAAGTATTGATATGAGTTTTAGGTGAAGTCAAAAAGTCAACACAACACATTATCATAACTGATTTTCATATATCCGTTTTGGCGGGAAAATCCGTTAAACCATTCCTTGTATAAATCCATTCACTTGTAATCATTTTAGATCATCTCTTTGAATTGTAAACAATACTCTCTCCGTAACAAATTCACTATCCTAATAACAAATCACCAATTTGTCCAATACTCTTTTCTAGTTCTTGAGTATTCACATATTGTTGAAGATCTTTATCATTTCTATAATTAGAGATCTAAAGATCATATTAGTTTCCCTCCTGCCACGTCAGTGTCACATCAGCTTTAACATTTAACCTTAACTTACCAAAAAAACACCCGCAATCATAACATCCCAAGTTAAGGTTTAACATTTAATATTTTCAAATTCAACTCATAAACTAAAACAAACACTTCATTTATTAAAAAAAACATCTATACTACTATATAAAGTGTTTAAGACTTTCTTTAAAAGGAAGTCTTAAAAAAATAAGCCTACACACTTACTATAAGAGGAAGACTTAAAATTCACTACATCACATTATTCAATGCACATAACTTTCAGACGTACAAGACAAGAAACATAGTGTACACCACTTTGATGCACATAATAAAAAATAGAACACCTCATTAATGCTATTTAAAATAGTCAATTAATTTACTGGTCAATAAATATAATTAATACAGCTATTAAAACACCTCTTACATAATAAATACAAATTATCAAGCATATTGTACAACCAAATTAAACACAATCCTGCATTAAATGTCATTAATACAAATAATAAATCACATTATTCAAACTAGCAGGGTACCCGCGCGATGCGGCGGCGGGTACCCTGTAACTATTTTGTGGTGAACAAATGTTGTTTGGTTACACATTTCTTTCTAACAATAATCGTACAAATGAATGATAATATAAATATATTTTATGCAAATACAACTAATTAAGCTACATATACAATTAATGTATGCATCAACACATACATATAGTGACTTTCAACCAAGACAATTTTTATTAAAAATAATTTTTGGTTAGAACATAGCTTGGGCCCATAAAACAAAATACACATAGCTTGTTGTCCGTTGGAAATGTCTTTGGCCCATGTTCTCTTTTCACAACACATTTTAATTACATTTATTACTATTTGATATTAAAAATATATGTTTATGATGATTGTATCTTTAGCTTTATGAGTTTGTATATTTTAGTGAAGGAGTTAATTAAATTATGTATTAATTGTATGTGTTGAATTGTGTTTTATTTATTTTATATGTGCTTCAAATACTTGTAAATGATGCTTGTTTACTTGTATTTGCTTAAAAATATATTTTAGGAAGTCTTAAAAAATTAATAGGAGGGAAGTGTCAACATGCTTTATAAGTAACTAGCATGGTACCCCGCGCAAAGCAGCGGATACCAAAATAACCAAATATGCAATTTTTGTCATATCTTGCTTCTTTAACGGTATGCAATAATAGTCGGTATATGACGGTTTATTAGTTTGAGTTTTAAAAGAATAAATGTATTTTTTAATTTCCGTAGAATATTTATACAAATATAGATTTTCATAATTACATTTATTTGAACTTGGTAAAAATTGAATGTATATAATAAAATTTACAACTTTAAATTTGTATTATTGTAGGTTTATAAAATCTATTTTAATACTAAAATTTAATGTGTCATTAGTGTACATTATAATGTAGTTAATGTAGTGTAATATTTAGTTATATGAATTACTAAATATAGTAACATGTTTAAGCTTAAAATTTTAAGCTTTCTATTTATAAAAGTCCCAAATGCATTATAGATAGTTATAGACTAGCAAGGTACCCGCGCGTTGCGGCGGCGTATACCCTGAAATAAAATTTTCCGGTGAATCATGTATTTTCGCTCATTATGTTCTTTTTGATAATAAATTTACGAATATCAAGAATTTCGTTTAACCCGTGACCGTTCGGGCTCGAGCCCGCTTGGCCCGTGCCCGTTCAGGCTCGAGCCCATTTGACCCGTTGCCCATTCATGCTTGAATATTTGTATAATATGCTTTAAAATTTTCCGGTGAATCATGTTTTTTCGTTTATTATGTTCTTTTTGACAATAAATTTATGGATAACAAGAATTTCGTTTAACCAGTGCCCGTTCGGGCTCGAGCCCGTTTGACCCGTTGCCCGTTCATGTTTGAATATTTGTAAAATGTGCTTTAATATTTGTATTAGTGATATTTAATGCATGAATTGTGTTTAAGTTGGTTGTACAATATGCATGATACTTTGTATTTTTTATGTAAGGGGTGTTTTAATAACTACATTAATTTTATTTATTGACCACTTAATTAATTGACTACATTAATTATCTTGACCACATTAAAGTGCTTTGTATTTTGTACATTATGCTTTAAGAGTTGTAAGTCTTAAAATTAAGATTGATGAGAAAGATCATTAATAGTACATTGTGTATTGTACAATAGGCTTTGTATTTTATAAGTCTTAATTTTAAGACCATGAGGATAGAAATTCATTCCTCTATTATATGTAGTATAGACTAGCAGGGTACTCGCGCGATGCGGCGGCGGGTACCCTGTAATAAAATTTGCGGTGATGAATATATTTTAATTTTATGTTTTTCGTTACAACAACTCTATAAATAATAAGAATTTAATATTTGAGTAATTTTAACAATGCTGGTCTTTTAAGTTGCGTAGGTTGTGTTTTTATGCTCGTGTTTTAAATGTTTGGGTTATTGGATTTTAATAATAGATTGTTAGTAGCTTGATTAGATTGTACCATGTGATAAAATGGTTATGCTTTTGAGTAAGAGGGTGATTTAAGATGAATATTAATTGCATATGTTTAATATAAATTGTTGCGCATAAATTAATTGTACACAAAGCATTAATATATGTATTTGATTAAAATCTATTTTTGGAAATTTTAAAAATTTAATAAGAGAGAGGATATAATCGCTATTATAAGATATATAGATATAGATATTCAATCTCAAACGGGCAACGGGCCAAATAGGCTTGAGCCCGAACGGTCTCGAGCCCGAGCGGGTACGGGCTAAACGAAATTCTTGATATCTGTAAATTTATTGTCAAAAAGAACATAAAAAAAGAAGATGTCGGTCTTCTTACTGTGTTTAAAATGTCACATGAAAAGCATTTGTTCGCTATAAAAATAGTCATCGGGTACCTGCCGCCGCATTGCGCGGGTACCCTTCTAGTATCACATTAAACATTAAAACACAAAGTACATTAAATATTAAACACGAATTACATTAAACATTAAAACTACAACGAGATTGAGTAAAAATAAAACTACTAAAACTTAAGAATACGAATCATCTGAGTTCCAACCCTCGTCACTTAAAGAGTAATAAAACTCGCCATTAAAGAGCTTTCTCTCCATGATGTCAAAGTAGTTATCTCGAAGATATTGAGCTTCCCTTTCTTCTTGTTCATGACGAGCAGTTTCCTCGCGTGCCTGCTCTTCCATAATATCTCTATAGTTTTCTTCGTCCTGTTCAAGTTGACGAAGGGAAGCCTCACTTAACTCAAATGGATTGTTTTCAAGATCCACCTGTGGACTGTTAGCAGTTTGATTGTTAACAGCTGGAGTGTTAACAATTGGATTGTTCACAGGTGGAGTGTTAACAATTAGATTGTTAACAAGTGGAGAGTTTAAAAATACATTTTCCGGTTGGAAAACAGGAAAGACATGTTTAGGTGGTGTTGAGTAAACTTCAAATTCTTCTGGAGTTGGAAAGCTAGTTTCCGGCAATTGAGTTGGAGTTGGAAAGCTAGTTTCCGGCGACTGTTGTGGACTTGGGAATTGCTGAGAAAAATCTTTACGAGACATTTTTGTGTGTGTGAGTTTTGTGTGTAAGTTGTGTGTTTTAAACAACTCTGGTAGAGTTGTATATATAGACATAGTTGATTTTGAATTTGAATAAATCCAGCTCATATTTGATTTTTAAATTTCAAATTTGAATTTGAATTTATCCCGCTCATAATTACCCAATATAATTTAAATTTGAATTTAAATAGGTTGAGGGGTGTAAGTGAAAATTTATTTGAAATGGTTTAGGGGGTGAAATGATTTTTTTTTTTACTCTACCCTTTAACGCCCGTTACCGGGGTAACTTGGGGCATTTAACGTGGAAATAACTTGGAGCTTGGTGTGGGTAACTTGGGATAACGCAGGTTAACGTGGGAATAACGCCCTCCCCCACGTTAACGTTGCGAGTGCTCTTATTCCATCTTTGAAGCAAAACCCGTCCCATACTCAAATCTTATATGTCTATCCACACAATCGACATGTATATATGTATTCGTCGATAATTACATTGACGAAACTTTAGCATTTTTTTAGAGGTACAAACATAAACCTTTATTTTTACTATGTACTATGTATAAAGAGAAGATGGTCAACCATTGTTTTTTTTATTAAAGTTCTCAAAATAAGAAAATATGAATTATCACAATGGTAAAGCTTTTCAATATGTTTATAACATGCCAAATCACAAACTTATAAAGCTTTTGATACTATAAACCTCATACCACTATATATAAACCTTTTACAACAGTATAAAATACACATGCATTAAATTATAAAAAAGTTTAGGATTTTGGACCTCTTCATGCCACATAGATATAAAGTATAAACTCATTATAGTTGAAACAAAAGATAAACCTTTTCATAAACCTCCCATAATAGATGCTCTTATGTCTTTAAAACTTCACTCGTTCAAATGTAAATTACTATTATGTCTTGATCTATATTCAACAACAACTTATGAATGCATTACAACTTTTTAAATGCTTGAAATAAATATCATATTTTCATATTTTGAGATGTTATTTACTACAATAAATAAATAAAAACATAATTCTTCAAATAATAAGATCATGAAGAAAATTATGAAATAATATGTAACAAAATTATGAAATAATTAAAAATGAATAAGATGAAAAAAAATTGTTTACCTAACAAGCAAGATTATCACAATTCAAAAATGAACAGAAATATTAGTTAGACATAAACATGAAGAAACTAAAACCAAAATATAAAAATAACCAAAAAACAACTTTTTGAACATTATGATATTTCGTTAAACTGAATAGTTTCTAAAAATTTCATCAGCATCTACTATATACTACATAGTAACATTCCATGAATCGACATTTTTTACATATTATTTTGTGATTTGATAACGTATGCGTTGATAGAAATGTATTATTCAATAAATAATAATGTTATTGTTTAACAAGTTTCTAACTAAAATGGGGTTAGTATAAAAGCATTGGATGTCAAGGAGTGAGGAAGCGCCAAACTACTACGACGCGCACCACAGTGGCACCATAACGCCGTAGCCGTGCTACAAGGGCGCCACAGTTGTACTATTTTGTCTATAAATCTATTACCAATGCTGTTAATACCCCTTATTATTCAAGAAAGAGAAACTTATATATTAAAGAGTAAATAGCAAAAATCATTGTGATTTGGTGAAATTACACGTTTCGTCGTGGTTTATTAAGTGCAAAAATTATACGTACTTTATATTGTTACGTGTACTTCTGGTCATTCATTTTAACCGACATTAAGTGAGGTCCATTAATAGTCACACGTTATCCCTTCTCGCTAACGATCGTTGCAAAATTCATCTTTTACCATTGCAACGCCCATCCTTTACTAATGGACGTTTATAATTTAACATTTTTGTCCGTTTTTTATACGTTTTTGTCCCTTTTTTTATGTTTTCGTCTGTTTTTATACGTTTTCGTCCGTATTTATACGTTTTCGTCCGTATTTATACATTTTCATCCGTATTTATACGTTATCGTCCTTTTTTTTACGTTTTCGTCTGTTTCTTTACGTTTTCGTCCGTTTGTTTACGTTGTCGTCCGTTTCTTTATGTTTTCGTCATTTTCTTACGTTTTTGTCCGTTTTTTACTTTTTCGTCCATTTTTTAACGTTTTCGTCCGTTCTTATACGTTTTCGTCCGTTTTTTACGTTTTCTTCTGTTTTTTAACGTTTTCTTCTGTGTTTTAACGTTTTCGTAAAAAAAATGCTTCGACATAAAAATTTTGAAAAAAAGATTGGAAAAAATTTCGACAGTCTTTTTTTCCAGAATTTCAAAAAAAAAAATTCCAAATCTTTTCGACATAAAAATTTCAAAATTTTTCCACATCAAAATTTTCAATTTTATTTTTTAACTTTTTTCCCAATTTTTTTCTTTCGAAAAAATATTGTAAAAACCAATTTGAAAAAAAAAATTGGAAAAAAATTTTGATGACGAAAATTTTTTATGTCGAAATTTTTTTCAAGTTCTTTTTTTTCGGAAATTTTGTGTCGAAAATTTTTTATGACAAAAACATAAGAAAAAGTAAACAAACGGAAAAAAACGTAAAAAAACAGACGAAAACGTAAAGAAGCGGATGAAAACGTAAAGAAACGGACGAAAACGTAAAAAAATGGACCAAGACGTAAAAAATGGACGAAGACGTATAAATACGAAAGAAAACGTAAAAAAAGGGACTAAAACGTATAAATACGGACGAAAAAGTATAAAAACAGACGAAAACGTAAAAAAACGGACGAAAACGATAAAAAATGAACGAAAACGTATAAAAAAACAGACGAAAACGTTAAATTATAAACGGCCATTAGTAAAGGATGGCCGTTGCAACGGTAAAGGATGAACGCTGCAACGATCATTAGCCAAAAGGACTAATGTGTAACTATTAACGGAATTCACTTAACGCCAGTTAAAATGATGGACCAATAATGCACGTAACAGTAGAAAATACATACCATCTTTGCACTTAATGAACCACAAATACAAAACGTACAATTTGACTAAACTACAAAGATGATTTTTGCAATTTACTCTATATTAAATTAAAAAGAAACAATCGAAAGACACACATAACTAAATTTGTGCCTAGGCCCGCGTTGAAGTGATTTATTAGTTTTGTAACATATGAATCCTTTTTATATGTGAGGTGATTAGTACAGTCAATAAATTGATTGAAACACTCAAAAGTATTACATTTTGACGTATATATCTTTACAGGGGTGAATATGCTAAAGTGATCTAAGGGTATATATGTCAGTATACAATACTTTGAGTGTCCCAATCAATTAATAGAGTGTGCAAATCACCTCCCTTTTTATATAAGGCTAGTTTTCATTACTGGTAATGTCCACGCGCATACCCCATAAAACCTATTCTTAACTGCGCATGATCCAAGAAGGTAAGGGTGTTTGTATTATTATTTATTTGAGTTGTGAATGTGAGTGTGCGTGTATTGTATATTGTGAGGTTGTTTGTATAAATGATAAGGTTTTAAAATGTACCATTTTGAGGGGTCGTTTAAGTCATTATTTGATCACTTTTGTATCCGTTATTGCTTAATATCGTTCCTTTTCACTTTTTAGGTCTCGTGAAGGCAAAATGCTGGAATGGCACTTATTTGGACGAAAAGGCGCGAATATATGAAGAAAATGGCCAAAGTCAGAATCGAGACACTCACAGTTGCTGAAGTTAGAAGGCGACGGCGTCAGGTGCTATTGGCGACGCCGTCCCAAGATTTCTGTGACGGGCCAGAACCCAAAACTCGTATTTTCAAGCGACGACGTCCAGTGGTAAAAGAGTAGGCCGTCGCTACTCAGACGGCCTAGATGCAATCCAGACGACGTCATAAGCCGAAGAGGACGGCGTCACGAACATAAGGTGACGCCGTCGCAAGGTTAACGTGGCCAAGACGAAACCCTAATGGCGGCGACACGACGGCGTCACTAAACATAAGGTGACGCCGTCGCAATTGTAATCTTATATATAGAATCCGAATTTTTCAGTCTTTGTGTGGAGAGTCTTTGGAGTAAAAACCTAAAACCGAACCTAAGGTGTCTTGTACAGTATTTTAGGGTTTTAAACCCTATCTTACATCAAGATAAGTCTTTACTTCATTAATTCAATTATGTCTTTGATTATTTGTGTGTATGCTTGCATGTTCTCCATGTCCGGCTAATTTATTTATGTGTTTGCTTAGAAAGTATGAAACTTAATTATTAAATATTGATTGGTTGTTTCTTATCTTAGTTGATTAATGATCTAGTAATGCGATAGGTCATTCGTTGTGTACTTAATGCTTGATTCATCTTTGTGAACCTTAGAATATAATTACCTGAGTAGTTGTAGGCTAAACCATCCAAAGAGCGCCTTAGAGTAGGAGTTTATCATCCCTAGTGGGTTTGTAGACGAGACCCTTTGGTAAGTTCAAAGAGTTAGGGAGAAACGCATACCCTACAACTTTAGACACACAACGCAACTAAGAATAAGACGTGACAACTCAACCATCAATAGGAGATAATTAAGGAGTAATACAAACTAAGTAAACACATCTTTAAACTATCATACGAGCACACATTAATTAGACATAGACTCCCACAACCTTAGTTTAGATAATTAGATAATAGTAGAGTAATTGGTAGAAATACCAACCCCCCAAATCCAATACCCGAGATTCGTACCTTTCCATTTTCATAAAATATAAAAAGATAAAAAAATAATCTTCCTCAACCTTAACCTTAGCGTAGTAACTCCTTACTAGCATTCCTATTCCCCTAGAGAACGATATCAATACCCGTGGCTTACCCTAATTACTACACTACAACGATTAGGTTCACTGCCTAGGGTGTTATAAAACTTGCTCGAAGAAAAGGAAGTTTCCTTGACCCCGAACGACGCGTGTAGCGTTATCAAGTTTTTGGCGCCGTTGCCGGGGAATAGAATAGCTAGTTAGTAGTCCACCTCGTTTAGGTTTCTTTGCTTGATTCCTATCAAGTAAACTTTTTTCTCATTTTTAGCTTTCTCTTAGTCTATCCCCCTTCTTCGTAACCTTTGTTCGTAACCCCATCACTTTTCATCATGGAAGGTGATAACCCACTACCATTCATCAACCCACCACCAAATGACCCGCCAAGAGCCCGTACTCTTGGTGAATACTCAAGACCAAGCCACTTAGGCTATAGGAACACCATTGAGCTTCCCGACCAAGCCCAAACTACGGCCCTGCGATCCGACACCATCCGGTTGGTGCAAAACGGATGTGCATTCCATGGACTTCGTTCCGAAGATCCAAATCAGCATCTGAGGGATTTCCTCAAAATCGTCGATTCCATCGACCTTGATGCTACTACTCGGGAGACCACGCGCCTGCGTCTCTTCCAATTTTCTCTACGGGACCAAGCTAGTAATTGGCTTGAGCGACTTCCCGCCGGCTCCATCTCAAGTTGGGATGATCTTACCTCTCGCTTCCTTGCTCAATTTTTCCCACCGGGGAGAACCACTAAGCTTAGGAATGACATCTTGATGTTCCAACAACGTCAAGGTGAATCTCTCTACGAAGCATGGACCCGATTCAAGGACTTACTTCATAAAGTCCCTCATCACGGCATTGATCTTTGGCTCCAAGTCCAAATTTTCTATGATCATGTCAGTCTCTCTCTCTAACAAACCATTGATTATGCCTCCGGTGGAAGACTAAGTAACCTCGATGCTGAGGCATGCTGGGAGGTTATTGAGGACCTTGCTCAATATGAAGAGGAAGGTTGGGAAATTCCAGTTGTTCATGAAAACGGGTCAACTTCCCGAGCACAAGCAATTATGAGTATGGAGGCCCAAGTGAAAGCATTAATGGGAGTAACCACGCATGCTGATGAACATATGAATGCAGTCAAGGAATTTTTGATCCCAAGAAAATCCAAGCAGGACGAATTCGAGGACATTATGTTGACATTTGTCTACAAGCAAGAAGAGGAAATAAAACGCCTCGAAGCTCAAATGCGAAAAACTCATGACACTTTCTTGGGCCTAGCTAACAACTTCATATCGAGCATCCGTGGTGAAATCGCAAAAAAAAATATACCTAAAAAGCTTGAAAAAGTGTATGCGATACCAGGACATGCTGGGGTGACTCCCGAACCTTCTCCCTTAGTAAACCTCGATGAATCATATTCTTGCCTAAACCCTGGTCTCAACGTTTCCCACTTGTTCCCTAGAAACACATTCATTGGAATGGTGCACGTATCACTTCCCGATTTTCCCAATGCAAGGAAAAGTTCTTTCGGTTTTAAACCTGGAAAAAAAGAACCTCACCCTCAAGACTTCGGGACTTCTGAGATCATGATTGAAAGACAATTTGACATATGCATTGCTTACCATAGTGGAGATTACTGGTGGAATAACCAATTTGATTTTAAAATAAAAACCAAGTTTCTTGTCAAAAATAGTAACCAGATTTTTGATCCGGGCGGACTAAAAAAAAAAAAAAAAAAAAAACTGTTACGAAAATTTGGCCGTGACGCCGTCACACTTTAACGAGCGACGCCGTTGCTAAGCCAGATCAGACGTATTAATACAGCACCCATCTCTTTCATTCTTTACCCTACACATTTTTTTATCCGCCCCACACCACACAAAAACGTATTTCCCACATCAAATCCACCATTTTTTCACAGCAATCTCCACAAGGTAAGTAATCTACATTGATCTTTGTCTATTCAATTGTTCTAATTCATGTTCAATTTCGTTTTCCCCTCTTTTCTCAAATTCGAAAAACCCCAACTTATTTGATCTATTTCGCCCTTGAAATCTTGTTAAGGCTTAAGATTAGGCGAAGTAGTAGTGTTACAATATGGGGGTTAACTTTGCGAGAAGCCTTTACGGCTTAGGAGTCAAAACCACCTGGCCATTATGCCATTGTTGCTGCAACAAGGGTGTTTGGGTCAAGGGTTATGGTTAGAAACTTGGATTTTTCCCTCGTAAATGTCGGATTCAAAAAAAAAAATTTTGGTCGATCTGACGGCGTCAGGTGTATTATGTGACGCCGTCAGTACCTGCTCGTGTCGTCCTTTGCATCGCAATTGATACTCATTTGCTCTTCACTTATTTGATTTCTTGTTTCAGATGAGCAGAAGAGTAAAAAGGACTATGGGACAATCCTCTAATACTCAAGAAAGCATTGCGGACACAATCATTGGGTGGGGGGTATTTACCGAAGAAAGTTGTCAAGCCAGTTACAACGATTTACTCCATCAAACTATTGATTCAGGGGCTGTGTTGGATTGGGCATTTCTGCAGGAAAAAGATTTGGCTAGGGAATTTTCGAATAGTTTTAGGAGGGATAAGTTCACTGATCCCCAATGGGAAAGATTGTTTCGAATGGGAGAGCCCGTGTATGGCGAGTTGGTACGTGAGTTTCACGCATCATATCTGCCAAATATCAATGCATGTCAGGATAATATTGATTTCCAAGGGATCCGATTTAGGTTAGGAGGGGAATGGAGGGCAATGTCGACACTTGAGTTTGGATGGAGGTTGGGACTGTATACATCTGAGGATGCTGAGAGTGATGTTTTTAGGACTCGATTTGCAAATGGAATTACCCATAAGGACGAGATGTTGTGTATTCAGTTCTGGAACACGATTGCTGATGGGGAATACATTACTGGGGGTACCCTCGCTTCACAAATCCGGGATCCACGGGTTAGGCTCATACATCGATGCCTCACCTTCTCTATCACAGGGAGACATGCCACGAGCCATCGTGTCACCTTACCGGACCTATTCTATCTATACTGCATATTGGCCGAGGGAGTGCACTGCAACATCCCGTTCTGGTTGGCCGATTACTTGAGAACTGCAAGTGGGGTTAGGTTGGAGGATAGGGTGTATGGGGGCATGCTTGTTACCCGGTTAGCTCGATCCTTAGGTGTATTGGCAGGAGAGGTACCTTCATACCTGAATACGATGGCAGCACCTAGGGTCGTCAAGGCTAAATCTCTAAAAGCTATGAATGTCCTGATGGATTATGGTAGAGGTTACGCTTGGTTCCGTTCTCAGCCCGCCATTCAAGGTGGTGATGATGATAATGATGATGAGGAGCCACAGGTACCGGCACACCAGCAGGGAGGTGAAGCAGGAAGCTCCACTGACGCCTACAGGCACATGTCTAGTGGAGATTGGCAGGCCTACCAGGGAGCATGGATGGGGCGCATGGATACATGGATGGCGCAACAGGACCGGAGGGCTAGCTGGACCTACGACCATACTGTCAGACAGATGCATCATCTATCCATGCGTGATCAGCTTGACCCACATCTCCAGATTGATCCTTTCCCAGGGCGGGAGGAGGACTATCCACCCTATGGGTATTTGGGCCATCTTCCCCCTGGTTATGACTATCGTTATGGACCCCCTCCCCCGTGATTGATGTAGTAGTTTATGGATTGAGTATGGTTGGCTGTTGAAACAATTTTTATTTTGGCATGTAATAATCTTAGACATCTAATTTAGTAGTGACCTTTGAACTATGTGGTGTTTATTTACATGTATTGTAATTTATCTTGCTTGTATGTGTTTAATTGTTTGCTTGTTAGTGTCATATATTTTTTATTAATTGTTTATCCTCATGTTTAAATTTGTAAAAATGCTTTATTTTGTTTTTAACCTCATCTTAATTGCATATAAAGGTATTTTACATAAGGGATAAGTGTAGGGAGGATTACACACGTTTTCAAAAGAAACGTAAACATGAGAATAACAATTAACTAAAAGATATTTATGTTTGTTTGTTCGAGTCAAATGCTTGTATCGAGTCATAATGGATGTTTTGCAGGAATTTTTCCAGATTCTAAAGATGTAAATTTTCCAGAATATTTTTTCCAGAAAATCGCAGACCAGTTTTTGTCAGGATAACCTGACGGCGTCAGGATTGCAACCTGACGGCGTCAGGAAGGAGTAAAAACATCAGATTACTTTTTCTCGTTTTCTGAGCTACTTATAAATTTTTGGAATTTTCCAGGTCTTAATTTTCTTAGAAATTCTGTAAACATCCATTCCACAAGCATTATATCCTAGTTTAAAACGAGTCTTATATATATTATTACCGCCGATTTTACGCGAAGGTTTCGTTTGTTTTCTTCAAGTGTGCAGGTTTAGTTTGCCAAGAAGAAGTTACATAAGATTGGAAGGAGCTTTTCACGCAATAATTCTTCTTGAAAAGAATTTAACCACCACTTTACACGGATCCTACGAGCCGCTCGTGAAAAGCTCAGGATCAGATCGGTAAAAAGCTCGAACGAGTCGAGCCTAAGTTGCAGCTCGTTTATTAAACGAGCTCGAGCCCGAGCTTTACATACAAAGCTCGTTTAGGCAAGCGAGCCTAAACAACATTTATGATATTTTAAGTATTAAACAAATATACGAGCCGAGCTCGAGCTTATTAACGAGCTCAATAAAGATATATTACGAGCCGAGCTCAAGCTCGAGCCAAGATTTTACCTTTTCATGGCCAAATCGTATAAAAGAGCCGAGCTCGAGCCGAGCCCAAGCCTATATAAAACACCACGAGCCGAGCTCGAGCCTAAAATTTAAGGCTCGAAACGAGCCGAACTTGAGCTCGAGCCTTTTAAAACTTAAACGAGCTGAGCTCGAGTTCTGACAAGCTCGGGCTCGGCTCAGCTCATTTTCACCCCTAACAACACCCATATGCTTTGACCTCCATATCAAATTCCAAGTCTTGCCAAAAATACATGGTAGTTGTCACCCACCTTTTAAAGCTTTCTTTCACTTTCTATTTTAGAATATATCATTTATAAATAATTTCATTTTAAATTACTTATCTTGTGAATTGTGATTATGTAAAATAATTAATGTATAAGTTTAAATACTTATAGCTTCAATGAAATATATTCTTCTAAAAACTTAAAATTAATACTTTAATTTATTTTTATGTAGTTATTTATTTTTGTATATGGTAAACATAAAATTAGAATAACCGTCAAACGTATTTTTTTTTTATTTTATTTTATTTAGAATGATAATTTTTAACTTTCTCACAACAAATCTATTTCACATGTTTTAAGCAGGACTTGAATCTACAACTATTTGGTTGAAAAATTTCACACACAACATGAGATATCATTAGGACACGAGTACCTTGGTTTTGAAAGAATATTCTCACATAAATATGCAAACAAGCAATGTTTAGTACTATAGCCGTGTCATAAATCGGCGAAATTATTGAGGGCCATGTACAAGATTATATAATGAGTCATTTCGTTAAGCAATATTATAGATAAAGTGTCACCGTTTATATGATATAATGCAATTAGTTATCTAAACATTCTAACATATTACCCATTTAAGATATATTTCCCATCTAAATACTTTTTTATTCGTGAAAAATATGTCTAAACATGCATATAATTATTAACGGGACATATTTTAGAGCTCTAAAAATTCTAAAGCCCTGAACGATCGCTCAATTTGCACACTGTAAAAACGGCTCTGTTTAATACGTAGTATTGAAATAAGAAGCAAAAGTAGTTGTTTGCTAGTGTTTTGGTGAGTTTATGGCCCAACCAACAATGAGACCTTCTCCAACCCATTTGACCCTACTCTGATTTGACTTACAGTATTTGCTTTCTATACTTAACGAACTCTCCATGTGGCTTGAAAGATCAAAGACGTTTAATGGTCAATGATAATATTGAGCAGTCGATTTTTATTATTGATTACAAAAGTTAAAGCGATACGGCCCTAGATGATATTGAGCAGTCGACCTCAACCATTTCCCACTTTGGTACACCATATGCGGACGTTCACTTGTCGTCGTCGTATAGTTTATCATTTCTTGAATTGGCACCATACTCTTGTCGATGACTATTTAGTGCTACAATACGAAGTAACAAAACTATTTTTTTCCCTTATGAAGTACTATCATAAAAGCTATAAACTCGGCAAATATTGTGCTAATAATCTAACAATAAATTACCAATCGAAAACAACTTGTTTCATAGAACTATGCTGAAATAAAAGTCAAATATTATAGATTATTTGTTTGTAACATATGTTTGGGAAATGATCCGGTGAGAAGAAAATAAGAGTAAATTGCAAAAATCGTCCTCGTGGTTTAGCCAAATTGCAGATTTCGTCCGTACTGTTCATTAAGTGCAAAAACAGTCCTTATTTGACACTGTTTCGTCCAGTTTTGGTCCCCCAAACTAACACCGTTAGTTTGTGCTCGTTAATGAACAGTACGGACTAAATCTGCAATTTGGCTAAACCACGAGGACGATTTTTGCAATTTACTCAAATAAAAATCTCAATTTTAATTTTTGGAAAAAGTTGACCCGCATTAACCGAGTTGGCGGATTTAGTCATTTTTTGTTCGATTTATACTCGATTTAGCCGATTTTTTAGACTATGCCAATTTTTACAACACCGAACATCTATATGCAACTATGTCATTAAAGACGAGTGTGTCATTGCAACTATGTCGCCAAAGGGATGACTCTCTCTCTCGGGTACTCGGCTAGTCTATATCTATACTACTTATAATGGAGGGATGACTCTCTCTCTTTTAATTTTTTAATATTTCCATATATAGATTTTAAGCAAATACAACTACTTAAGCTATATGTATAATTAGTTAATTACTTTATGCATAAACACCTACACATATTGATTGGTCAACATTTGTAATTAATGTCGTATTTAAAACACCCATTTGATAAAAAATATAATTTATAAAACACAATGTACAAACTATTTGAAGCACAAATACAACTAAAAAACACTATTCAAGACATACAATTAATACACTATTTAATTTACCCCTTCACTAAAATATACAACAATTTAACCACAATGTACAATCTAATCAAACTACTAAGCCAAACGGATAAAAACGGACAAAAACGTAACTTTTTTCCCGTTTTCATTTTTGTCCATTTTCATCCGATTTTATCTGTTTATATAAAAAATTGAACAAAAACGTAATTTCTTTCCCATTTATATAAATAAACAGCCGTAAGAAAAACGGACAAAACAAACGAAAACGGATAAAAACAAACAAAATCGTAAGAAAAACAGATAAAAAGTAAAAGAAAACAAACAAAAATGGATGAAAACAGATAAAATCGGATGAAAATGAAAAAAAAAATGAAAACGGGAAAAAAATAACGTTTTTATATAAAAATGTTGTTTTATATGAAACGTTTTTATATAAAAAACTTTTTTAATATTCTTACATAAAAACATTTTTATATAAAAAAAACTTTATATAAAAACGTTTTATATAAAAAAAATTTTATAAAACGTTTTTATATAAAACATTTTTATATAAAAAACAGAGTAAATTGCAAAAATCGTCCTCGTGGTTTAGCCAAATTGCAGATTTAGTCCGTACTGTTCATTAACGAGCACAAACTGACGGTGTTAGTTTCGGGGGACCAAAACTGGACGAAACAGTGTCAAATAAGGACTGTTTTTGCACTTAATGAACAGTACGGACGAAATCTGCAATTTGGCTAAACCACGAGGACCATTTTTGCAATTTACTTAGAAAATAAAAAAGAATAAAAATAATTTCTAACCACACATCTCAAATAAGAGAAAGATTTTTAAGGCGATATACATCTATTTTTGTAGATGCATCTTAAAAGTGTGATTGTGATTTCTTCTCACTCTTCTCATTTTAATTTCTCTTATCATTTGATCGTAACTCACATATGTTTTTACTTTTTACATATATAGATATACTATGATTATTAGCAAATAGTTAAAGGTAGTTCTTTTGACTTTAGATTTTAGCATTCAAACTCTTTGGATGCTCTTTCAAAGAGACTATATTTGGAGATTTTTTATTAAATATTGCAAAGCATTGTTACCTGTGTAAAACTTATGTCAATTAAGTGGTGTCTCATAAACAAAAGATCATGTGTGGATAATTATGTGGTTGTTGAAGGATGTTGGATTCAGAATGGCTTAATGTGTATGTTCATAGCGGCATATGATCCTTAAAGTTTGGTGGGAAAAATAGAATTATGATATTCGTTATCTTGTTTTATTTCAAATTGGGATGGGCAGGTGATAGTCATGGGAGATTTTAATAAGGTTCGAGAATCGAGAGTCTGGAGAGAGGTACGGCACAATCTTTAATGAGAGGCAAGCCGATATGTTTAATTCGTTTATTACTAACTTGAATCTCATAAATGTTTCATTGGGTGGCTTTCGTTATACTTGGACTGATAAGTGGGCGTCTAAAATGAGCAAATTAGATCGTTTCTTGGTTACGGAGGGCTTCTATGATGCGTTTCCGCTCATCACATGTATTGTTTTGGAGAAAGGTATTCCTGATCATCGTCCTTTTCTTCTTAAAGAATCGGTGGCTGATTATGGCCCTACTCCATTTCGCTTTTTTCATTCTTGGCTAGAAATTGAAGGGTTCCATGATTTGGTTGCTGAAACTTGGAAAAACGATAATATTATTGAAAGTAATGGTATGATCTCTTTTAAGAAGAAACTTCAAAATCTAAAAGCAGTTATCCGGTCATGGATTTCTTCGAAGAAAGTGAAGGACAATCAGTTGCGGAAGGAGCACCAATCTTTTTTGTCATTAATTGAAGCTAAGGTGGATCAAGGTATCGCTTCTAGGGAGAACCTAAATTCTCGGGCTTCTTCTATGAATATTTTGGGTGACATTGACCGAAAGGAGGCTAGTGACTTAGCTCAAAAAGCTAAGATTAAGTGGGCTATAGAGGGATATGAAAATACTAGTTTTGTTCATGGTACGTTAAAGAAAAAGAGGCGTCAACTTGCTATCAAAGGCGTTCTTAGAAATGGTGTTTGGATTGAAGATCCGGGTGAGGTAAAGGCTGATTTTTATAAACATTTTCTTAGTAGATTTTCCTATACAAGTGATGCTCGTCCTTACATAGGAGATGTACCTTTTAATCGATTATCTACTGTGCAAAGTGAATATTTGGAAAGTGATTTTTCGAATGATGAGATAAAGAGGGCTGTTTGGGATTGTGGTGGTGATCGTGCCCCGGGCCCGGATGGATTCACATTTAAAATTTTCAAGACATTTTGGAATGTCATTGAATCTGATGTTGTAAGACTCGTTCGTGAATTTGTTCAATCGGGATATTTTCCAAAAGGGTGTAACTCATCTTTTATTACTTTGATCCCAAAAGTTAGTAATGCTAAATTTGTTTCAGAGTTTAGGCCTATTAGTTTAATAGGTTGTCAATATAAAATAATTTGCAAGTTATTAGCTAACAGGCTTAGCTAGGTTATTAGGAGTTGTGCTAGTGTGGAGAAATCTACTTTCATTAAAGGCAGGAATATTCTTGATGCCCCCTTATCTTAAATGAAGTTATGGCGTGGTATCGAAAGTGGAAAAAAGAGCTTATGGTGTTTAAAGTATATTTCAAAAAAGCTTATGACTCATTGAAGCGGGATTATCTAGATGTGGTCATGGAGAATCTTGGGTTTGGATCTAAGTGGTGTAAATGGATTGTTGGGTGCCTTATTAATTCCCGAGCATCTATTATGGTAAACGGGTCTCTTACACTCGAGTTCGAGATTTTTAAGGGTTTAAGGCAAGGGGATCCTCTGGCTCCATTCTTGTTTATTCTTGCTATGGAAGGCCTACGTGTTATTACGTGTAAGGCTATGAACATTGGCATGTTTAAAGGCGCATATGTCGGGCAAAGTAATATGGGTATTTCTCAATTGTTTTACGTTACTGATGCTATTTTTATTGTTGATTGGTCCCAATCCAATGCTCATAATTTGATATGTATGCTTAGATGTTTCTATTTGGTGTACGATTTGAAAATCAACGTTCACAAAAGTAAATTCGTAGGTATATGTGTTTCTGATGTGAACATATTAGACATGGCTATGATTCTTAGGTGTGCATGTAGGGTGCAACATGGGCCGAGTTGAAAACTAGAAGTGTATAATTCAGAAATTTACCACAAAGATGTCACAATGGAAAGCTCGGCTGTTATCGGTAGGTGGGCGTTTATATTTAATAAAGTCAGTAGTAGGTAACCTTCCAACTTACTACATGTCTTTGTATATGCGTAATAAGTTTTTTTATAGGAGGTGATTTGGGTGATAAAAAGGTTACTTGGGTGAAGTGGAATGTGTGCTTAGCTAGTAAGGCTACGAGTGGGCTCGCCGGCTCGATACATGGAGTATTAATGCTTTAAATATGTCCCTTTTGTTTAATTGGATTTGGAGATTTCGATGTAATCCTAATGATCTTGGGCTAATGTGATTAAAGGTATATATGGTCCAAATGGAGGTATTGGGGGTTCGAGGTCTATTTCTTCAAACCAAAGTCCTTGGAATGCTATTGTTAGTTCGGTATCTCATCTTCAAATGAAAGGTATTGATTTGCTTGCTGCTTGTAGTCGGTCTCTTAGAGATGGGATGTCTATCAGCTTCTGGGATGACTTGTGGTGTGGGGATCGGCCCTTAAAAGTGTTGTTCCCACGTGCGTATGCGTTGGATGGGGATAAATGGTGTAAGGTTACTCAACGCATTAATATTTCTGATTGGAATAATGCTCTTAGGAGGGTTCCAAGAGGTGGTGCGGAGTCTAGTCAATTCGAAGGTCTGATGGTTTTGATTCAAGATGTTGTGCTCTCTGATAATAGTGATGGTTGGAAATGGTCTCTTGACTCTAATGGCTTTTTTGTTGCATCTGCTCGTAAATATATTGACGAGCATATCTTGCACAGTGGGTTGACCGCTACTAGATGGAATAGAGGTGTTCCGATAAAAGTTAATGTTTTTATGTGGAGAATGAGTTTGGATAAACTTCTGACTATGGTGAAATTTGATCGAAGAGGAATTGATGTTGACTCTTTATTATGTATAGTGTGTGGTGATCATGTTGAGAATGTTGATCATCTTTTTCTCTCTTGAGGGATAGCATATGATCTTTGGGTATTATTGGCTAGATGGTACGATTTGGATATCCAGATTGGTTTTAGCATTGCGGAGTGGCGTTCGTGGTTAGATGCTTGCCAAGTGACGAAGACGGCTAGATTCATTTTTGAAGGGCTTGCGGCTACATTGATGTGGTCTATTTGGATTTTTCGTAATGCTTTGGTTTTTTCTGATTCTAAACCTAAAAAGGCGACTCTATGGGATTCTATTGTTTCTTAATCGTACTTTTGGATTTCATCTAGAAATCTTAAGTTGTGATTTAGTTGGATAGGATAGTTAGATAATCTCATTGCTAACTTTTCTTCATTGTAATTATTTTTGCTTCTAGCTTTTGCTAGTTGTATATAAATCTGTCATTCAAAAAAATAATAATAAAAAAATAAAAAATAAATAAAGTCAAATATTATAGATTATTGTAAAACTTATGTCAATTAATATTGTTTTTGTCTAGTTATGTTGTTTCTTATGTTTTAATTTTAGCTAGTTTAAATAAAAACATTCTTGATATAAAACTCAACATTTCAAACTGAGCTAGAGGTAAATTCAAATATTTCATGAGTTGAGCTTAAGCTTCCCTCATAAAGTCTCGTCAATCTATCGATTCTAGCATAATATCATTGATCCAAGTTGAGCTCTGTCAAAATCTGACTCTAGCTGACTCAATTTTATACACGAAACCATAATCAACCACAAATTAATGTATGAGTTTCTTAGTTAGATTGAAATATTCTCAAGTTGATATGAACATAACCGGTATTATTACCTTATAAAAACAATAGTAGAGACTACTGAAATACCCAATTTTCTTTTTAATTATAAGAAAATTATCGGTCATGTTCATATCAAATTAAGAAACCTCAATCCTTTCTTTTTTTACTTTGAAGCTTTGCCGGTCGACATGGGGAGATGATGCACAAGCAATAATCCGATGGAGTGGAGTGGATCCCAGCTCTGCCCCTTGGCTCTTACTTGTGATATATCATTTCAACATTTACCCCACTTAATCCAACAAATATGAGTGTACATTTAATAAACTCAACAAACATGGCAGAAAAAGATCAAATAAACCAAATAAACGTTAATACGTACGTGTGGTATCAAACCACAAGACAAATCAAATCCTATTAAAGAGTAAATTGCAAAAATTGTCCTTGTGGTCTGGTTAAATTGTAAGTTTCGTCTTTAACCTTTTGAAAATAAAGTTATCGTTCTTTTAAGGAACTTTGAATTACATTTTTCGTCCTTGGGTTGTAGTTTTTGATAGTGGTATGCACGGTTCGGTTTGGCTCGGTTTTTGGCTAAAACCGAAACCGAATCACAATGTTCGGTTTTTGTAGAACCCAAAACCGAAACCGTTCGGTTTTTGGCGGTTCGGTTTTTTTTGTTTGTTATCGGTTTCGGCTAGGTTTTTCGATTTTTTCGGTTTCTAACCGTTAATATTTGTGTATGGCCAAATTATACCAACAAACTTGTTTTACGTACAAAATTTAGTTGTTCTTATTTACTTTTTTTTTTTTTCAATCTAAGCATAATAATGTTTATTGCATAATTTTACAATTAAAAACATATAAATGAGACATACACATACAAGTGAACATACACGTAGTATAATCATTATTAAATACTTTATTGATATATTCACGCAAAACACGCGATACGACAAACACACATATAAATATAAACGTTAAGATAAATATATTATAAATTCACTCATTAAATGAATATGAATTTATAATTTTGATTTATTTAGTTATTTAATATTAATAAGATATTTTTTATATAATAAAGCCGGTTCGGTTTTTGCGGTTTGGTTTTTGGACAACCTAAACCGAACCGCATTTTTTGGTTTCTGAAAAAGTAAAAACCGAATCATCGGGTTTTAGTTTCGGTCGGTTTTTTCGTATTCGGTTTGGTTTCTGTTTGTTTTGCTCACCCCTAATTTTTGACATGAGCATTTTAGTTAATTTACTTTCGACAAGGACGAAAGCTGCAACCCAAAGTTCCCACAAAGACGGTACATGTCATTTTCAAAAAGTTGAAGACGAAACCTGCAATTTGATAAAACTACAAAAACTATTTTTTCAATTTACTCCCTATTAAGACACAAAATCCCACTTTCTGAATCATCTTTAAAACTTGTCATTACCTCACAAACATTAAATTTCCCATTTACTTCAAAAGGTGACTCGTGATGAATGTCTTTCTTTTATTTCATTCATCATAGCTGTCAGAAAATCTTAATTATTTTCACTTGAACTCTCTTATACTATTCATATCATATATTTATGCCACTAAACTTCCACTTCACACCCTAGCATTTCATTTTTCTAGTCACTTTTTCAAAATGGGTCACTTTTAAAAAGACACAAAAAGTATCACAGCACTAAGAACCAACAAAAAAAACATGCCAACAGTTTGGTTCTCTTTGAAGAAATCACTTCATTGCAAATCTGATCCAAGAGAAGTTCATGAACCAAAAACTAAGCCTCATTTGGGTGCAATCTTGACCCGAAAACCGGCTCGTTCAGGTTGCTCAAGGTCTATAGCTAATCTCAAAGATGTTATAAATGGTGGTAGCAAAAGACATGAAAAGCCAGTAGATTGTAGTCCAAGGTCTATTGGAAGTAATGAGTTTGTTAATCCAATAACACATGAAGTTATACTTAGTGACTCAAGGTGTGAGCTTAAGATAACTGGCTTTAATGGTGGATTTAGTGATATTAGTAATGGTGGTAATGGTGATGTAACTTTGCATAGTGTCAAGACTCATCAACAAACAAGTACTACTACAAGTACTACAAGAAGAACACTTTCCTTGAGCTCAGGTAATCTTTTGGTATGGTGTAATATTAGATAAGGTATCCAATGGTCTATTTCATTTAAAAAAGATGAAAAAAATTGTTTGGTTTATTAGTTGGAATTTAGTGTAACATTTTAGTGAAAAGGTGTGATTCTTTTGAGTCAGCTTTTCCGTGTTATTTTTTTCTGTTCTTACGGTGTAAAAATGAAAAAGGTAACACCGAAAAGCTGACTCATAAGTAACATAAAACTGTTGATAACCGATAATGTGTTGTTTTTCTTTTTTCTTTTTATCAAGTATACTTTTTCCTTGATGAATTCTAATAACTTTATTTAAAATGTATAAAGGAAAGTCACAATAATGCATTGTCTTGATAAATGATATAGAAAATTTATATTACAGCCAAATTATAATATTAACCCTTGCATTTATGGTAATAACTTTATTTAGAATTCTAATAACTTTAGTTGGAATTTTGTGTAACATTTTAGTGAAAAGTGTGATTCTTTTGAGTTAGCTTTTCCGTGTTATTTTTTTCTGTTCTTACGGTGTAAAAATGAAAAAAGTAACACCGAAAAGCAGACTGACTAAAAGTAACATAAAAATGTTGATAACCGATAATGTGTTGTTTTTCTTTTTTCTTTTTATCAAGTATACTTTTTCCTTGATAAATTCTAATAACTTTATTTAGAAGGTATAAAGTAAAGTTACAATAATGCATTGTCTTGATAAATGATATAGAAAATTTATATTACAGCCAAATTATAATATTAACCCTTGCATTTATTTTGTAGCTAAAGCATTAGATAGGAATGGAATTGCAAACGGTGGTGGAGTTACAGGGAAGAATGGAAGCACACAAAAACCCAAAGTTACATCAGAGACAGAATCTTATGGGTCTTCTGTTGGTGGTGCAGTCACGTGCCATAAGTGTGGTAAACAGTTTGGAAAGTGGGAAAATCTTGAAGCCCATCATCTCTCAAAGCATGCTGGTAACTTTTTCTTAAAGATTTCTTGTTATCATTATGCATGTGATTATGTTATTTTGATATGTAAATAGTTTTAAGCTGCTTAGTCAAAAATGCCCCCCCTCCCCCCTCCTCCAAAACCTTGACACCGTGCACCCCTTTTGGGTGCCGACCGACACTTCCCTAAAGATCTAACCCACACAATGAGCATTGGTCAATTGGACGTTTGCGGTAGGGTAGTGATACAACTAGGGTAATGACTCAATGGTCCAAATACCCTTTTTAGTTAAATCATCATTAATATTTCAAGATATAATCTTTATGTTGTTGAATTGATAGATGGTGTGAAACTATGAATTCTTGAAAAAGTATGAAACTTAAATGTTGATTTTTCTTGTTTTTTGGTAGTTACTGAACTTATGGAGGGTGATTCATCTAGAAAGATAGTGGAAATAATCTGTCGATCAAGTTTAGTAAAGGCCGAGAACAATTCTGGTCGAATTGAGAAGGTTTTAAAAGTACACAATATGCAAAAAACACTAGCTCGATTCGAAGAATATAGAGAATTAGTGAAAACCAACGCTAGCAAACTACCAAAAAAGCATTCTCGGTGTCTAGCTGATGGGAATGAACTTTTAAGGTTTTATGGGACCACAATCGCGTGTTCTCTTGGTATCAATGGTGAAACAAGCTTGTGTATATCCGATAAATGCTGTGTTTGTCGAATTATAAGACAAGGGTTTTCCACCGGTAAGGAGCTCAAGGGCGGTGTTGGCGTTTTCACAACTTCAACTAGTGCTAGAGCTTTTGAATCCATAGAAGTGTTTGATGATAGTTTAGATACACGAAAAGCGTTGATGGTGTGTAGAGTGATAGCCGGGAGGGTGCACCGACCTCTAGAGAACATTCAAGAGATAACCGAGCAGACAGGGTTTGACTCGTTGGCTGGAAAAGTCGGGCTTCATTCGAATATTGAAGATCTCTATTTGCTTAGCCCCAAAGCTCTTCTACCTTGCTTTGTGGTGATTTGCAAACTCTAAAGAAATGGTATATTTGAAAGGTTTCTCTTTGGTAAAGTTCTTGCTAGGGATTTGTTTAGATAGAATTATAATGATTTGGTTGATATGCAAAATCTGAAAATAGGCTCCATATGTATTTCTTTATGAATTCAGCTACATGAATGCATTCATAAAAAGTTTTGATTTTGGGCTATTTTATAATTGTACAGAAATTCAATTTTCGATTTTTTTTTGGTAACCATGATTTCCGACCTTTTGACCGACATGTGAGATGTTTTTCTTGGGATTACGGCTTAGCTATTTGGTAACCTACATGTGACATATAAAGTCTTGATGCATTGAGGCCACATCTTATTTTGGGTTTAAATGTCATAAAACAACACATTACAAATTGTAATGGCACAGAAAAACAAGTTAGAACCAAACAACTTGATAACTTCATTGTCTAGATTGGTGTAAACTATATGAAAATCAAACTACAATGTCCATGGTTTCAAGGTTTCCATGTTACTTGTATGTATATCATATGCACATTAATGACCACAATAGAAGTATACCAATTACCAAACCTTCTTAATCATTCATAAACCTTCTTAATGCACAACAAAAGATGTATACTATATTGCTTTTTTGAAGACTTCATTCAAAATTTCAAATATTTAATACACCAAAGAGGGCAGGTGGTCCTATATGACAACAAATTGTACATGATCCAAATAAGCAATCTGGTGCAGGAAAATTTTGTTTTTGTCACATTTTGGTGACTTAAAGGAACAGCAGTCAGGCTAGGAATCCAATATATTTTCCTTTAAGAATTTTTTAAAGGTGTTTTTTATGTAGTTTTTGACTAAAGTGTTTAGGTTGATTTTTAAAAAATGTAGTTTAATAGAAGGGTTTAGAGATTGAAATAATGAAAAGGCCCACAAAATCATAGTTTAGTGGTTTTTGTCTTTCACATAATTTTCAATTGTTTCTCTTCTTTTTGGTCTCACACATTTATACATATTTTATTAATTTTTCATTTAAAAAATATTTTTAATCTCAATTTTATGATAAAAGCTATTAAATAAATATTGTATATTCTAGTCATTTTTTTCAAATGTACACTAAACCCAAATCTTACACCAAATCCATATCGAATTATAACCGTCTACGAACCAAAACGTAAATAGCCTGCAACCTTGACCAGCATGCACACCCGCCGGCTGCTTGGCCCAAGTACAATATGTCAAAGACAATGTTTAAACTGACTCAATGACCCATTTAGGAGAATGCCCGTCAGCTTTGGGAAGCCTTACTTACTGAAACTTAAATAAGTTTGAAACTATGATGTCCTTGATAAGTAAGCTCCAAACAATTATGCTTGGTAATTTAATTCGGCAAAAAAAAAAAAAAAAAAAAAAAAAAAAATTAACTTGCTTCTACAGAAACAATAATAAAGTTCATAAGTCATAACTACTAGTACTATGCTTTGCTCAAAAAGTCTGGTTTTCCCCAACAGAAAACAACATATAAAGTTAAGATACAACATACTATAGCACCTCTATGCTTGGTTTAACATCATTGCATGGCTTTAAATGCTCTGTGGTACATGCAAAACCGCAACAGTAGAGCTTATTATGCAATGAAATTGACAAATTTTAAATGAATGAAGCTGAAAGCAGTTTATAGATGGACATTACTATAAGATTTGCTGTGAATGGTAGTTGGCATTTACTCTTTGATGTAGACTCCACAATTTCTAGATAGGAGGGCCTGTGCAGCTTTGTTGTATAGTAATCATTACATCAAAAGCTGTAGTCTTGTACACCAATGACTGAGGTCATTTTGTTGTTACAGTTTTGTTTGGAGGTAAGAAGCCATGGTCAATGCAATAGTCAACTGTTTGATTTATTACTTCATGCAGTCCATACTTGAACCTAAAGCCCAAATCTTTTAGCTTCTTTGAACTTATTTCAGTAGGGACTGATACCACTTCTTCCTCTAATAGCCTGCATATAGATAGAACAAGTCAAATATTTGATACCCATTGAAACAAAGTCATAGCTTTTAATACCCTTTGGAAAAAAGGTCAAAACTTTAATAAAAATGTCAAATGTTTTTTTTTATTTAAATCTTTTTAAACCTCCTAAAAACAGGTAAAATCTCTGATACCTCTAGAATGTCATATCCTCTTAACAAATAGTATCAAATCTGTTGCTACCATCTAAAAACAGGTAAAGAAATTAATACCCTATAAAAACAGGTAAACAAGTCATATCTTAAATACCCTCTAAAGGCGGGTCAAATCTTTGATACACTTTTCAGAAAGGCCAAATCTTTTGCTTGCCGTTTGAAAGCAGGCAACACCCTCTAAAATGAGTCACGTCTTTGATACCTTCTAATAAAAAAAGCAATTTTTTACCTTTGTGAATTAGGGGAAGGGTATACTTTCGCAAGATGATGAGCCAATTCAGACATTGTACAGCTATTGGTGCAGCAGATATATCGCCCTTCCGCTTTATCATGCTCCATAAGGTATAAGTGAGCATTGCATATGTCTTCTGTATGGACCAAAGCAATCGAACCCATTCTTGAATTCACAGCTGATAATACCGGTAAAAGTTGAGAGTCACCTAGGAAATGTGAAATCAACATGTACAGTCATTGATGAGTTAATTAAATGGCTGTATTAGTTCTCTACTTTCACCTTTTTTCAGTACTCTACTCGTTAATATGCAATGTGAATCACTAGCTTTGTGTATTTAGGTCCCCTCGGCGATGAAAAAAGACTGTCACTAGTACGTTTCAGTGACTTAAAACGATAAACAAACTTTAATGACTCATAGTGCATGTAAATCAGTAGAGTACTAATTGATCGATACTAGGAAAAAGTGAAAGTGCTAATACATAAATCATTGATCCACAAGGTACAGATGTCAACAACCTGTTACGGGTGAAAGGAGAAGACGAATGCTCAATGGGACCGTTGAAGTGAGAAAAGGGCCCGTGACAGTGGTTGTGATGATAGATACAAGATGTATGTTGTTTTCATGTGCAAATTTAAATGCAGCATCTTCGGTTAAACACTTAGAGAGCACATAAACCTGCGAAGTTGATATTCGTTAATTAGGCAAGACCTCAGAAGCATTTGGATGTGCGTTATAGAGTGGTTACAATGATTTTGAATAGCCAGAATCAGATAACAACATGTAATCCGACATGGTGACATGGTGTAGTCAATAAGGTTTTTAAACGTGTCTTTTTTCCACGACATTCTATAATATTACTTATGATGATGATATTGTTTGGGACGTTATGGTTAGTAAGGCATTAATAGATAGTTAAGGATAAAATAGAGAGATACAGATAGTTAAGGATAAAATAGATAGATACACTCTACCGAGTATCAAACAGTTTTTTAAACCTTAAATTTCAGTTTCTAAACGTACACCAAACACCCCCTCATTGTTAGGTATTCAAAGATTATCGAATTTACCCAACCACTTGACTTCGTGTTCCAAACAGTATCAATGGGTATCTGACAAGATTCATCCACAATCGGCAGCCATTCTCCTTCATTGTTGTGAGCAGTCATTGTGCTAATAGAAGATGTGAAAACAACCCGTTTTACAGTTTTCGACTTCAAGCAAGATTTGAGAATGTTTACGGTTCCTTTGATGGCAGGTTCAATCACTTTAGACTGAACAATGTTGTCTTCAAGATCATTAAGAAAAGCGAAAGAAAAATGATTTAGTCTATAAGCAAATAAGTTATCATGCTAATAGCTAGATAGGCTTACGAGGGCTATATATTACCAACCATATGAACACGAAGACGTAAAAAACATACTTCATGTTCTTATTTATCCAACAAACACATACAAATGTATAAGCAAAATAAGCATGGTTAAACATATCACCTAATGTACGTCCACGGACATAAATGAACGAACACACTTTGATCGTGTCCTTATCTGAATAAGGGTGTGTTTAGTATGGCTTATTTAAAACTGTTTATCTGCTTAATAAGCATGTACTAAATTAACCAATAAGCAGTTTGAAATAAGCATGTACTAAATTAACTAATACTATGTAGCTTTTTTTGTCCCTCTAAGCATTTTGTTTTTTCTAATTCAACCATTCCAAACTTGATGCAATAAGCAGATCAAGAATTTTAAATAGGCAATCCTAAACACCATCTAAGGCTCTAAACAAACACAAAATCACGTGTATGCTACACATTCGGTTCATTTAAAGTCCTTAGCTTACCATCATCAGTAGATTTAACGACAGCTTCTAAAGAAGCCGCAACATGGAAAACACCATGACAACTATATACGGCCTCATCAAAGCTCCCTTCATCATGCAAATCCGCTTTAAACAATCTTAAACGATCAGTGCCTCCCCATAACGCAAGCAAACGATCACAGCTCGCTGACACAATCATATATACATTATTACATTTTATAAACAATATTAAATACATGTTTATGATATAAAAAAATGAATCAAACAGTAATACAAACCAGGATTACGGACAGTGGCATGAACGGTGTGACCGTTATCTAGAAGTGATTTTACGAGCCATGAACCGATGTAACCGCTTGCTCCGGTCACACAGTATGTTCTGGGATCAGAAGTTTCTTGATTCATAGTACTGTCGGCCGTTACAAACCAACTTATGTTTCATGTTATTGAGTTTTGTCTTATGAAGTCAATCACCTTTTCTTAATGTCACGTGACTAACACATGCATGATATGTATATACTTATTTTTTAGCACATATTTTGTTTTTTTGTATATTTAAAAATTAAAAGGAGTGTTCAACTTATGTCTCTTTGTGCATTTAAAATACAGTAATACAGTAGCTTATTTTATTATAAGCTATGTTTTTATTTACATTGTTCAATGTTTGGTTTATTTAACAATATCATTTTGTATTGTTCAATGTCTTTATGCTAAATATACATAATCAAGTGGGCGGCCAAATTATTTCACGCAGTGTGCATGACTTATATGTGGATCATATGGAACTGGAGAAACAAAATTCTTCACGCGACTTCTGAGGCAGAAGCGATATCAATTAGTCACCAAAATATTTTTTCTTCGGTTCAAAGGATGTCTATCCTATATGCTTATCACGGGGCTTCTATGAACCCTTTTTCGTGAGATAAATGGATCCAAAATCCGGGTGACTTGTGGTATAATCTTTTCTATATGAATATTTTTTGTGTTTTTTAGTGCCGCGTCTTAAAGCACGCTGCACGCCCGCTTATGTTGTATTTTTTTTTTTCTTGTTTCTTGCCTTGATAGCTTAATATATTTGCCTTTCAAAAAACAGGACACATTCCATTAGCAAATTCCAAAAAATTTGATCTTGACTTCTGTTGTAAATAACTCAATGATGAGTCTTCATCATACATAAATTCTCAGTAATTTCTACTTAAATATATGAGTATCAAAAAGAGGCCAAAATAGCATTACATTACAAGCTACAAACAGGATGTTTAGTAATAATAAAATGCACATAATTTGCAATTACATTTTGTTCATTTGGAAGAATTACGCCGCGACAGCAAGTTCCTCAGTTTTCTTCTCTCTTTCCTTGATTGTTTGCTTCCATTTTTCTTCACTGTCGATGATTTCACCAGTTTTTATCAAATATCGTACCCGTTTACCGTCTTCTAAAATCTTGTGACCCACACGGCTTGCAACATTCTGTTCTTTCGAGTACAACATCACATTTGAGCTATGAATAGGTGCTTCGATCTGCCCACAATACACAAACATCAACTGAAGTCAGGATTACTATAAACTAAGTTAGGTTTTAGATAGAAGCGGTAATTTGGTCCCAAGTTCCAGTAATCATAGATAAGGCCTTTAGGTTATATTCTTTATGTAATACGTCAAAGCTAAAAATCAAACAAGACACTCGAGGGTTGATCACTTAAGCTAGATTACTGTGGTGTCATAATGAAAAAAGATACAGTTAAAAGGATACTGGTGAAACGGGTTAAAAGTCGGCAGAAACCTACTTTATAATAATGTCTTTGTAATCATAACTGAGATATTTCAGTACAGTTTGTTAAAGAACGGACAGAAGGTGTCGACAGGTCTTTTTAAGCTCATCTGGTCCATTACCCGTACTTGTATGTATGATAGGTTTCAACCCACACATGTTTCTACATACTACCAAACCTGGTCCATTTTAACAATCTTCCAGAAACTACCTGTCATTACCCGCGACCCAACCCACCATAACTCCCTCTGCTCATTTTCCAACCCTTTTTAATCATTAAACACCAAATCATCAGACAAGCGTTGAAGTATTTCTAGCATGTATAGTTGTAAAAGAGAAAAAAGTTAGAACCTTGACTATCTGCCCTGATTCACCCTCTTCTTTGCTCTTCACATGTTTGGTCTTCAAATTAATTTCTTTGACTATAACAGTGCTGTTGTGCTTGACAATCTTTGTTATCTCACCAATTTTACCCTTGTCACGCCCTGCAATCACTTTTACTGTGTCACCAAGCTTCACATGCATCTTGTGTACTATCGGAAGACTGTTTGGCTTGCATTTAATCCGCTCCCACCTTTTTAGCTGCAAAAGTAAATTTTGAAAACACACGCCAGGTAAGAAGGTCAAATATGTGCAAAGTTGAAAGCGTAAATCGCATAATAAGGTAACAGACTTTGGTATGATTTCTGTTGTTGGAAACCAACTTTCTGACAGAAGGAAAAAAAAACATAAAAAAATTTTAAAAATTTTGATTTAAGCTAACAACCTAAGATAACAAGCTTTTAGACGACATGCTTGAAAAACAAGTCTAACATGGTACACATTTACACAGACATCAGCTGCCATGTCATCATTCTGCCTGGTTACAATGTCAAATTACCTTATATCGAACTTTGAAAACTGGCTACTTTCCAGAGAATTAAAATATAGACTTCCATAGTCTTTAAGCCTAGAAAAGTTGATTACATAAACTAGAAATACTGTAAAAACTTGGCTACGCCGTAAAAACTTGATGTAAGGTAATTATTTATTATAGCCGGTTTTCACATGCCGTGTAAAAAACCAGTCAACAAGGACAAAGGTTACACACACATCAGCTCCCACATCCTCATTTACCGGTAACGGGTCACATTACCTTAAGTCAAAATGTTTTGAAAAGTTGTTGCTTTGATCAAAAGTTGTGAAATTTTGATGATTTCTTAGCCTAAAAGTGTGTTATCTAATCTAGATACTAGTCCAGTTGGAAAGGCGGGCAAAAGAACAAAAGGCAATCAAAGGAGACAACGGATAGCAACCAACCTTTGCTTGGATAGGAGGGCATGGTGTCTTTGTAGACTTGATCTGCAGATATAACATAAACATGGAATAATCAGTCATCGTGCATGATAAACTAATTCCGCACAAGGTCCATATACTATGTTAACGAGACACGTAGACAATTAATTTCTTCAATATCTTTCAGAAGACATAATACGCTCAAAAAAAGATTCCTGTAAATGGTCTTTGTACAGCCACACATAGGTGTAAAATCAATAATGATTATTGTAGTACGGTATACACAGCAACAACAAGGGAATAGGTATGGTAATGATAGAAGGTGTTTGGTTGACGGTATCAAACTCATTACCATAGCGGTCCCTTTTGGCCTAGCAGTTTCTGCAACCAAGAGGTTGCAGCCAAGAGGTATCTGTGACGGGACTTTAATACACAACCACTAGGTTGGGGAGCATCTCACATTATTCTCACCTTCCCACATATACCGCTAGACTACACGCCCTTTGGTGGTTTAAGTCTCAACAGAGACAAATGTGTGTGATGGGTGTATAAACCAGTTTCTAGTCTTTTAGTACACTGAAACTAAACTTTTAGATGTATAAATCATTTTCATCATATATTTTTAGATAATTTGAATTCAGCAAAAGTGGAAAAACAAATCTACATCAATACACTAACTCCTACTTCGTCTTTGTTAGAAGATGTTTGGAAATAAGCTTAGTTGATGGGTTATGAGCTTAAATAAAATTTGATAATCTCATAAGTGAAATCTTTTGGGCTTATGAGCTTATGAACTCTACTAGCTCATAAGCTCAAGTAGATAAGCTCATAAGCCCAAACAATGAGCTTAGAAAAACAAACAGCTTATGCCTACGCTTATATGCAGAAGCAGATAACCGATTTATTCGAAACAGCTTATTCACCCTAAGGCCACCATTGTTATCAGTTTGAATTAAGCAATCAAACTACAATAAGCATATTCAACACATATTGAGAAACGCATACTAGCATATAAAAGAGCAAAAAGGGGCCGCCTATCATTCGAAAGCCATAAGCTTTTTCTGATAACCAGAAACTACCTTAAACTGCTTACTAAAAACAGCTTATTTCACCTAACATTAAGCACATAAGCAATCAAAAAGCCTATATTCACTCTGAAAACATGTCACAATGAAATTAAAGTACCCAAAAACAAGCAAGAAACATAAAGTAGACATTTTTAGCTCATGAAAACATAAACCCATAACAGGTAACCAACCAACAATTGTTATCGGTTTTTATTAAGCAATCAAACTACAATAAGCTTAGTCAACACTTACTGAGAAGCGCATACTAGCTTATCAAAGAGCAAAAAGGGGCCGCCAATGCATAAACCTCGTTCGAAAGCCATAAGCTTTTCTGATAAGCAATCAAACTACAATAAGCTTATTCAACACATATTGAGAAGCGCATACTACCTTATCAAAGAGCAAAAAGGGGCCGCCTATCGTTCGAAAGCCATAAGCTTTTTCTGCTAACTGCTTACTAAAAACAGCTTATTCAAAATCACATAAGCACACTAAAACCCTATATTCACTCTGAAAACATGTCACAACGAAATTCAAGTACCCAAAAACAAGCAAGAATCATAAAGTAGACATTTTTAGCTCATGAAAACATAAACCCATAACAGGTAACCAACCAACAATTGTTATCGGTTTTTATTAAGCAATCAAACTACAATAAGCTTAGTCAACACTTACTGAGAAGCGCATACTAGCTTATCAAAGAGCAAAAAGGGGCCGCCAATGCATAAACCTCGTTCGAAAGCCATAAGCTTTTCTGATAAGCAATCAAACTACAATAAGCTTATTCAACACATATTGAGAAGCGCATACTACCTTATCAAAGAGCAAAAAGGGGCCGCCTATCGTTCGAAAGCCATAAGCTTTTTCTGCTAACTGCTTACTAAAAACAGCTTATTCAAAATCACATAAGCACACTAAAACCCTATATTCACTCTGAAAACATGTCACAACGAAATTCAAGTACCCAAAAACAAGCAAGAATCATAAAGTAGACATTTTTAGCTCATGAAAACATAAACCCATAACAGGTAACCAACCAACAATTGTTATCGGTTTTTATTAAGCAATCAAACTACAATAAGCTTAGTCAACACTTACTGAGAAGCGCATACTAGCTTATCAAAGAGCAAAAAGGGGCCGCCAATGCATAAACCTCGTTCGAAAGCCATAAGCTTTTCTGATAAGCAATCAAACTACAATAAGCTTATTCAACACATATTGAGAAGCGCATACTACCTTATCAAAGAGCAAAAAGGGGCCGCCTATCGTTCGAAAGCCATAAGCTTTTTCTGCTAACTGCTTACTAAAAACAGCTTATTCAAAATCACATAAGCACACTAAAACCCTATATTCACTCTGAAAACATGTCACAACGAAATTCAAGTACCCAAAAACAAGCAAGAATCATAAAGCACACATTTTTAGCTCATTAAAACACAAACCCATAACAAGCAACCAACAATTAGTGAAACAAAATGTGAATTCATACCAATGGTGTTGGTGTTGGTGAAGATGGAGACAAGCGTTGACCAAGAAATGACTTGTTGGACAAAGAAAGAGCTGTAAATGAGCTCTGAAGTGAAACCATTGCTGCCATTCTTGTTGTTGTTTAAAAACCTTTTTTTGTTTTGGTTTCTGTCACAGTGTCACAGGGGTTGGTTTTTATTGATTGAATGGATGGATGGATAACGAAATGAAACAGGAAGATAAAGTTTTCATTATTGAATACATATGGGCCTTTTGGACTTTTTATTGGGCTAAACCACATAGTTTTGGTTGTGGAGATGGTTTGGTTTAAAACAGTACAAAACTCTGGATTACTATTACTAGTATTTAAATTTGGAAAAATAACCAATTTTTCACACATATTTTACTATGACAAAAATTTAATACGAAACAATATTTATCTAAAAAACAATTCATGCAATATTAGCTATCCATTTTTTTTTACCAAAATAAAAACTCATTTTCATCTTTTCTTTTTTAAAGTTAAAATAATTCGCAAACCGTTAATCGTTACGCGAAATTAATTATACCATCACGACGATAATTAAATTATCGTTCTATAAATATGCACTTCAATATACTTTATATTTTTTTTTTCCAAAATCTCCACCCAAAAAAATCACATGTGATTTGTTATTTTAAAAATCACGTGTGACTTGTTAAAAATAATAAATCATAAGTGATTTTATAAATCAGAAAAATAACAAATCGCAAGTGATTTTGCAAATAAAAAAATAACAAATCACACATAATTTTTACAAATCACATGTGATTTTTCTTTGCAGAATTTTTGAAAAAAAAAATAAAATAAAAATAATTAAATAAAACGTCGAAAGTATATAAAAGTTCATATTTATAGAAAGATAATTTAATTCTCGTTGTGATGGTGTATTTTTCGTAGCTTGAAAATTTACCGTTTGCAATATAGTTGTTTTAAAAAAATGTGAAAAATGGATGAAAGTTAAATAAAGAGCCATGATTGGTTGGTTTGTTCTTTAGATAATTGGTGATTGTTGCGGATCTCACCTTTTATTAAATACTTAATTTTTAACCAAAATGCCATTATAACAATAAACTAGCAAGTTTTAGCTATATTTTGTGGATTTGTTTAAAAAATCACAAGGTTGACCTTGCTTGTTAAATCTTGCTAGTTAAAAAATCGTAACGTTAACTAACAAGATTCATCTTACGACTTTTAAAAAAGAAAATAACAATATAAAAACTTTGTTAGTTTTCAATGTTGGGGTTTTTTATAGAAAAATTAGCAAAGTTAACATTACGATTTTTTTAAATAACTGCAAATTGTAGCAAAGACATTGCTAGAGTTTTTTTTTTTTTTTTTTTTTTTTTTTTTTTTTTTTTTTTTTGATAAAAATTAGGTTTGTGATGAAGTATATTTGTAAAATTGGTTATTTTTGTCATGTTTCCTTAAATTTATACTATCTCTGTAATGTTTAGTTTTGACTTTTGAAGTATTTCTTTTTCAACTTTGTCCTTAAATAATTTTGTTTGTGTTATATAACATTTGATGAAAATTTTAATGAAAATACATTTAAAACCAATTCATTCATATATTTTTGTTTGTATTATATTTTGCATCAAGTGTTGTATAACATAAACAAAAATAGTTAAGGTCAAAGTTTGTTTTTTTTTAAAAAAACTTCAAAAGTCAAAGTAGACATTTAATATGGGACGAAGGGAGTACATAATAGTAGCTTTGTTAATGTAATGCTGTTCACGACGTCATTTCCTTGGTTTTTAGAAGAGCTATACTTGAAATATAAAACCGCTAAAACTAGATGATCCGCAAAAGAAATTACTAAAGGTGCGTTTGGTTTGTCGCTATAAATCACAATGGGTATGGGTGTTGGTATAGAGTGAAATGATAATGGAGGGTATGAAGAAACCACTTACACACATAATATATAAGGAAAACTTCACATTTGAGTATCTTCTTTCCATTGTGGTGGGCCTCATAACCAACCAAACAACATTAATAACTTTCAAAGTCATAGACACATACCCATACACCCTAACCAAACGGGTAACTTAACAAAATGGATATTGTTGTCTTTTTTTTTGAACGGCAAATTTTATTAAAAATAGCAAGATGCTAGAAAATTACAAAGAAATTAAATGAAGGTTTTTAAGCCAATCTACCCAAGAAAACCTCCTACGACATCGACTATTACACCAATTGAAGGAACAAAGAACAATATCATCAAAAACAACCGAGCGTTTGGGAGGATTTTCCTCGAAAATGGTACGACTCCGAAATCTCCAAATAGACCACCAAGCTACAGCAAAGACCCCCTCCAATAAAAACTTCACCATGACCGGCAAACGAATCGATTGGAACCAGGAAAGCCACTCCTGAAACGAACACCAGTCTTGAATATCCAAATCCCACCACCTACATATTCGACGAAGAATGAGCCTAGCAAGATCACAGCAAAAGAGGGTATGGTGCACATCTTCCTCGCAAGAAGAACAGATCGGACAAATGGAGGACTCGACCTGAACCCCTCTACGAACCAAATTAACTCTGGTCGGTAAACAGTCAAGACGAGCTCGCCATACGAAAACATTCACCTTGATGGGTATAAAACTCAACCATCTGGTGGGAACTGAATTGGAGGGAAGAAATAAGTCATCGATAAACTTCCGAACCTCCTTAACTCGGAATACACCGTCGCCGGACAAGTCACAAAACCATCTGTCACAAGAATTCGATAAGGAAACCGAACCAAGTAAAGAAATCAACCCCTGTAATTGATATGTTTCGATGCCTCCTCGAACACTCCTACGAAAGGAACTGACCACCTCAGAATTCAATTTAGCCGCAACCGTTATATTCTTGTCAAGCTCCAAAGCATAGAGACGAGGAAATATAGAATGCAAAGGCGCGTCTCCTATCCAGCAATCAAACCAGAATAGAGAATTAATACCATTCCCGACTCTTTTTTTACAATGAGACAAGAAATCGAAACCCTTTGTTTTAAGACTCTGAACTTCCCGCATAATGGAACTCCAGTTGGAAGAAAGATTCAACGAATGAGAACTGATTGAGGAACCATATAAAGCACGAATAATGCGGCACCAAAGAGATCCATCTTGAGATAAGAACCGCCAAACCCATTTAAGTAGAAGAGCACGGTTAAGAGCAAAATAACTTGAGACCCCTAGACCGCCGTGAAGCTTGGATGCTAGAGTTTTATCCCAAGCGACCCAAGTAATCTTCTTTTCCCCTTGATCCATTCCATTAAAGAACCGACATCGAATAGACTCCATGTTCTTCAAAACCCCACGAGGGACCTTAAAGATCGACAAGTTGTATATTGGGGATGAACCAAGAACAGATTTAAGGAGTGTTAAACGCCCACCTATCGAAAGAGTTTTTACTTTCCACTTAGAGAGACGAGCTCTAAGTTTAAAAATAATATCGTCCCAAGCATTGAGCCGAGAAGGACACTGACCGACCATTACGCCTAAATAACGAAACTGGTTATTCATCACGGAGCAGCCAATAGAAGAAGCCGCCTGATCAACCTCGGAACGAGAAACACCCACTCCCAAAAGCTGACTTTTAGAAACATTTATTTGAAGCCCCGATGCAAGGAAAAAACTCTTTAAAATATTCAAAATACCTTTGAGATTACCGTCAGACCATTCGCCTAGAAACATAGCATCATCTGCATAAAAAAGATGAGAAACGGAGATAGATCCCGGCAATAGAATTCCTTTGAAAAACCCTACGTCAACAGCCTTGGAAAAAGAGATATGTAAAGACTCCATGATAAGGATAAATAAATAAGGAGCAAGAGGATCTCCTTGTTTAAGCCCGCGATGACAAGAAAATTCTTTAGAAGGACTCCCGTTGATTAAAACCGACGCTCTAGCCGAAGAAAGCGTACCCTTAATCCATTTACACCAATTATGACCAAATCCGAAAGCGTCCAGAACATCAAGTAAATAATCCCAACGGACTGAGTCATAAGCCTTAGCGAAATCAACTGTGAAAAACATTGCTTGATTCTTCTTCCGTTTGCACCAATGTAAAACCTCGTCAAGAATAAAAGGGCCGTCTAAAATTTGTCTCCCAGCAACGAAAGCAGATTGAGTCTCGGATACAAGGTCTGAGATAACCGAGACCAATCTATTAGCAAGAATCTTAGTCACAACTTTGTAAATACACCCAATCAAGCTTATGGGACGAAAATCGTTCACAAACTTGGCATCGATTACCTTCGGGATTAAGGCAACAAAAGAAGAATTGCATCCTTTGGAAAAAGTACCATGAACAAAAAAATGATCTACCGCGGCACAGAAATCAGATCCAAGAACATCCCAGAATTTCTTGAAGAATTCGAAGGTGAATCCATCAGGTCCCGGAGACTTGTTGTCGCCACAATTCCAAACTGCCTTACGAATCTCATCTCGCGACACACATCTATCGAGATCCTCTGCTTGACTTAAAGATAATTTCTTTTGGAATTGAAAATTAATTTTTTTAAATCTGAAAGCATCAGGAACATTAAAGCGTTCTGCAAAATGGTTAGCGAAAGTGGTTTTAATAGTTTCTGGATCAGTACGCCAGATGCCATCAACGAAGACTCCACGAATCGCAAGTTGGGATCTTCTCTTATTTATAATTCCATGAAAAAACTTTGAGTTTTCGTCCCCTTCTACTGCCCATTTAACTTTAGATTTCTGAACTCTATCTTTGGTTTCCATATCAGTAACTTTAATAAGATTATTTTTCAATTCTAGACGACGAAGAACAGTAGCATCGTCATTCTCTCCACGATCAATAACCTTATCAATCTCCCCTAGCTCAAAAACGATGTCGTTTTTGGAACTTGACATGTCTTTCTTCTTATCTTTAACCCACTGCCGAATAATACCTTTAAGATCTTGAAGTTTTTTCTTGAACCTTATCATTCCATTTGCATCCGAATGAGAGAAAGAGAGCCATGATTGTTTTACCAAATCATCAAACCCCACCAAATCAAACCAGGAATGGTAAAATTTAAAGGGAATTGGACCAAAATCGAGGCGCATTTCATGAAGTAAAATCGGACGGTGATCCGAAAGGTGACGGTCAAGACAAATAGCTGTGATGGAAGGGAAATGGGTGAATATTCCATCGGATATAAGAAATCTGTCAAGCTTGCTCATTTTTGAACCCGAAGGGTGGGACCAAGTGAACGAATAACCCTCCAAAGTAACATCAACTAGGCCGGAACTAGAGATGAACCGATCAAAGGATCTAGCATTATAAGGATCAAAACAGGACCCACGCCGTTCGTCACTAGAACGGACTTCGTTAAAGTCGCCCATAACAATTGACTCACCGTTCCAACGTCCTAGAATGGTAGAAATATAGTCCCAAAGCATCCTTTTGCAAGAGCCTTGTTGCGGCGCATACACAACGACAAAAAGAATCTTAGAATTATTGGGTAACCAAGTACCATAGATTGCAATAAAGTTATCCGATATCATAACGTTATCCTTCCTAAAAATCGACGCTTCCCAAACACATAAAATACCTCCCGAATTGCCGAGGGAGTCACTACACGCGAAGTCATAATTGGAATTGCCCCACAAAACCTTCACATCCATATGGGTAACCCTAGACATTTTAGTTTCTTGAATTGCTAAGAAATTAAGATTATTTGAAATAATTAACGCCTTAATCCACTCCTTTTTCGTCTTGTGACCAAGACCTTGGACGTTTAGAGAAAGAGCATTCATCTAAAACCGTTATCTTCTCCTTGTTGTGCAATAATACGTTCCAAATCAGTCTCACTACCTTCCATAGAGAAACCCATTGCTTGACCTACACGAATGACATCTTCCAAGACACCCAAAACCGAGCCTCCATTGTGAACGACATTCTGCCCGGATGTTACACTGTTGGACTCCACAGGAACCTCTTGCGAGGCACTCATTACCTTAGCATTAGTCGTAGGTGAAGATTTAAATGGATATTGTTGTCTGGTCCAGTACTAAATAATCGAGCATCTCCACTAGATGGAAGAAGATGATTTTTTTGAAAAGTAATTCGGTACCGTTTGCTAAACCTTGAAGAATTCCCCATATTCAGGACCAATAGGTTGTTGTATCAAATACGAGTAATTCTCTTTTTAAGCAAACAAAACAATTCCTAATACACTTCCTAGTACTCGAGTAAAAATGAGAATAAGCATTCATACGATGTCAGACTTCTTATAAGGAATGTTCAAGAATGATTATGGTTTGGACTACATGTTTCGGTGCTTTTTCAAAACTTTGTTTGGGTCGAGCAAACTTGCATGTAAAGCGTTCCAATTCAAGCAATGGACTACTTAAATATCCTCGGATTTCAACTAAGAACCAGGGCGAAGTTATTAATAGCATGAGTCACCAAAAGGGCTTTGGCTCAGTTGATGGGTCCATTGAGAGATTTTGTTGATAAAACGTTAAAAGTTTGTTCAAGTCTCGGCTTCTGCTTACTTCAGTTGTGCCTCACTGAACCAGAAGAGTTGTCGGAGCTATTCCTTGTATGGTGGACAATGGCTGGTGTCAAAAAGCATCCGGGGTCAGGTGTTCCCGTCAATTCACACATTTTGTAGATTAATAGCATGTGTCACTTTACGCTTATAAAAGGTTCAAATAAGAATAATACCAGTCAAGGCTGTCAAGATCGCGTGTAAACTCGTAGGATCGTACAAGCTTACGTATTTACTAGCTAAAACCGTGTAGGATCGTGGTAGGATCGCATATGTGGTAGGATCGTAAGTAAGATCGTGGGATCGCACGTAAGATCGTAGGATCGTCACGCGATCCGAGTTTTTTTTTTTTTTTTTTTTTTTTTTTTTTTTTTTTTTTTATCTTTTAAGTCCATCTCACTTGCTTAAGCCAAAAAATAAACGTGTGTTTTACTAATGTCTAATAAGTAAACCACTGTTGTTTCATTTTTTAAATAGATTATAGTTTATACCTAGTTTTCTACTTTTCTAAATAGATTATAGTCTAAAAGTGTTTAATAATTCAATTTACTTTACTTCATTGTGATTAAACTAATCAAAGCGTATGTTTTGGAATGCCACTAATGAAGTGTTTGTTTCCTTGAAATCATGTAGATGGCTCGTATGTTTTGAGGCTAAATCTTTAATTTAACGATTAAAACTTGATTTTTTTTGTGTTTTATTATTACTTTGGTGTTTGAAATTTGAACTTTATCATTTTCAAGAGGATATTATATGAATTTATCTTTGACGTTGAGTAGAAATGTAAAACAGTTTGACTCGTTTATCATTTGTTTACAAACTATGACAAATTGGTAGGATCGTAGGATCACGATCCGATCCTACGATCTCGATCTTGAAAAGACAAAAACGATCTCACACGGGATCGCGATCTTGACAGCCTTGATACCAGTATAGAAATTGAACAACTAGCAACAGCCGAATAAACAACTAGAAATTGAACAACTAGAAAAAAGACAGCTCAAAACCGAGTCACTAGCAACAGCCGGTTCATGTGAACTGCCACCCCAGAAAAGAAAACCCAGTTCGCAAATAGTTCAAAACCCGGTTGAAATCATAGCGAATTGGTCAAGAAAAAGGGTCTTTTAAAACTAGCTGGGCCCCCGAGTATTTGCTGACTCACCATATTAGCCCCTTGCCAATTTCCATAACGTTAATGCATAGGTGATTTTGAATTTTGTTTTACAAACTATATGCACTTCTCGAATAAACAGTTTTTTTTTTTTTTTTTTTTTTTTTTTTTTTTTTTTTTATATATTTATTTTTACAAAGCCGACTAATTTAAAGGGTTTGAACTTACCGTCACATAAACTTGTTTGCACTTAGCAGAAATTGAACTTAAACCTTAAACATTTTAAAATAATAGTCATAAACCCTTTGCCCACCAAGTAAAGTCGTCCTCATTCATCGTTATGCAGCATCGTTTTTTACTACTTCGCCTTACCTATCTTTAACTTTTTCGCCTTTGCAATATTTTTCTTTTGAGCTCTACAATTAATCTCGTACAATTTTGTCCGAGATATTCGATTTTTGGATCACTAGACATGTACAAACACGTTTTTTTTTTCTTTTTTTTGAACCTGTATAAACATCTTATATAACTAATCCGTAGGTCATTGTCTGCAAATTTTTAACATTACTCGTTTTATGTTGTTATTGATTTTGGGATCAAATGAGTAAACTTATGGTTGCAATTATATTTGTTTGAGTTTGCACTTCATGTCGTTGAATGCTTAGGAAGAAAAATAAACCATAATCGTCGAGTGAGAAGGTAATCTACGTTCTTATTGATTCGTAAAAACACATCGAAACACCGGGATGGAAGTGAATCGTACTGAAAAAAAAAATGTGCCCATGGTCGGTGTGTGCCTATTCTAGATCATAAGCTTTTCAGTGCTCAGATAAGCATTTGATGTTCGGTCCTCGAGCAATGATGTAATAGTGTCACTCGTCAAACATGTCATTGGAGAAGGAATAAGTGACTGCAACAAAAGGACAATGGCGAGAGAGTTTAGGAGATGAGGAGATGCTAAAAGACTCCTTTGATTAGAACTTGGTTTACTGAGCCCATATAATTCACCGGGATGTTTTAGGCTGCCCCCAGTAGTTCGATCGAGCCTTCCTCGATCGATTGAAGGATCGATCGTCCTTGATGTGGGGTGAATCGATCGGCCACAAATCCAGCCAAATGAGTCCCAACTCGATCGTATATACGATCGAAACAACACACACATAAAAACAAGACTCACCCTTTTTAATTAATTTTATTAAAGGTCGTCTTTACTGGGGCACCCAATCGCCTGAAGGTCGCTGGATAGAGAAAGCTGACGTGACAACGAAAATGAGGGGGATTGGAGCTCCTTACTGGGGGCAGCCTTAGGAATTGTGAGTCATAAACAGATTAAACATAATATTCTAAATAGTTTTACATGTACCTAGGTTGTTAAATAACATTTGAAACTACAATACTCGTAGTTGAAAATAAAACTAGCTGAAGTTCTAAAGTTGATGTGACACATAAGTCAAGTTATGATATCGTTTATATTCTAGAAAAAAATGGTAAATAATAATAAACACTAGTAAGTAATCGTGACGCATGAATAAAAACTGTCAATATATAGTTTGAGAAAAGAGGTCTCACTAAAATCAGCATAACTTGGGATACGAGGCTCGTTTCAGGCCCATGACCAGTCAAATCGAAGCTTGTAACGAGGAGAATGTCGTGGTGAATTGACTTGGTCGGTTTACGGAACTTTTGGGCCCCAAAACGCTCCGTTTTATAAGTTATTTGCATTTTTTTTTTTATGTTTTTCCTAGTTTTGTTGGGCTTTGTTTATAGGCTAGTGCTCGGCCCGTTTGTCTTTTGAGGCCCATTTCATTTTTGTGAACCTATTTAATAAGTGTATTGTATTGTTGGCTGATCAATTCAAAAATATATGAAATTTCAATTTTCTCTCATTTCTTAATTTTGTAGAAAACCCCCTAATTATCAGTATTCGTTGAATCAACGATAATAGAAGAATTGTTCCTAGTACTCATGTGAATCAGCCATGTCCAATTTGTGTTATCTCTTTTTTAGTCTACATCAGTACATGAAGTTTCGTTAGCAATATCAAGAGTATTCGTGTTTATAAAGAATATTACGGCAAGAGACGCCCATTGTGCTTAAGAATGAGTGGAGCGTCTTCAATGCAAGTTGTGTATAGAGTTGCGCGTAAACAGTTAATTTAAATAAATAGTGATTTTGTTGTCTTTGAGTCCCCCAGCCTTTGGCTCCTAAAGGCACCTTATTCTTCATAGGCGTCTAAAGTCAGAGTAGAGTGAAAACATTCTGCTAGGAGAAGCCCGCCAGCTTACGATAGTAAGAGACCAAAAAGTCATTATTTCGTATGTTCAAGATTATTTTCTAATGATTTTCAAATCTAAAGTTTTGGTCCTCGCAAACATTTGTGGAAATTCTTGGAGTCCACCTGACCAACTGAACATTGCGACAAGGCCTAATTCCTTGATATTTTCATAAGTTTTTTCAGGGATCAAGCTGTGGAAATAGAAATGTATTTTCTATCAAAAATCTGGCCACGTGTCAATTATTTATTTGGCCAAATGGATTCGCAGATTACTCGCAAATATATCGCGGAAGAAAATTTTAAAAATTGGTACCTACTTCACTTACCTTTAGAGCTTCCCGGGCTCTAGGCTCCACAACGTGCACTCTTCTATCTTCATAAGACAATAAATCCTTTTATTTATATCTTAATTATATAAAAAATATATAATAATTAATAATAAGACTAAAATACACTGTTGGTCCCTAAACTTGGCAAGGTGCATCGTTATGGGACAAAACCCGGCCTTTTCATCGCCATAGATCCAAACCTTGGCCATTAAATGCCAGAATCATCCCTTGACCAGGATTAGGACAGTCAAACCGATTTCCTTCGAGGGTAATATAGACAATTCATTTTTTTGACCCAACCTAGTTAAAATGTAACCTAACCTTCAACCATATATGTATCGGCTACGACCAAGAGTGAACCCTAAAATACAATCAACACACATTCTACCCAAAGCAAAAAGAAAAACAATAATGGCACAAAACGATAAGGGGAAGGCTTTGGGTGTTAAGAAGGAGAAGGAAGAGGATGACATCTTGTTATCAAAGTTTAACGATTTGGGAGAAAGGATTAAAAATTTGGAAATTTTGTTTAAATATCTTAAGGAAATGAAGGAAAAGAAAGAAAACGATGATAGGGAGAGTTGTGGGTCTAGCTAAGTGTATGTTTAGATGATAGTAAACATTTGTAGTTCTTGAGAACATGAAATCGATGAATAAAATTTTGTGTTCTTATTTAAGTAATTGTGTTTGAAATCGTTTTGCATTTCTTAATAGGTTTGACTTACCCAAGTCATACCACAATAGTAAGTTACAATTTGTTGGTTTTCATAAGTTTGTTTGACTTTGGTAAGTCAAATATCAAGATGTTACAATACACCATTGTCAATACATTGTTGTATACTGCTAAAGCGTTTGCATTTTCAACCCGTGTTTTGAAACCATTGCATCTAATTTTTCTGATTCGGGGGTGTTTGGTTTTGCTGTAACAACTTTTGCTGATAAAAGGGGCCGTTTCGTTTAGCTGATACAAGCGGATGTTTGTTGATACATTATGATTTAGTGCTAAAGTATTTGCATTTTCACCATATCTTTTTAAACCATTGCCTTTGCTTTTGTTGATACAAGAGGGTGTTTGGTTTTACTGATTAAAGTTTTGCTGATACAAGGGCCTGTTTGGTTTTGCTGATATAAGGGGATGTTTGGTTTTGTTGATACTAATTACACTAAAATACACCCAATATCACAATACAAGAACAGATTAAACAAAACATAACCCAAATGATATTTTATCATTAATAAAGTATGTTAAACATCATAACCAACTACATGAAATCTAATTTACATACCCTTTTTAGCAACCTATATTCCCAAAACTATCACCCAAAAGACCGCCTTTATCTACCCCATGGAAAACCAAAAATTCAGGCATTATGTTCAGCAAATTTTCTTAACAAACTCTTGGTTGAACCGAATACCTTCATCTGTTTGACCAACAATATGTATAAGTTGGGCAAGTTGGTTTGTGTGCCTCGACTAGATTTTGGTCAGCGCATCCACACAGTCAAGCGCAATTCCACGAGGTCCCAGAGCTTGATTATCTTCTATCAGCTCCCTACGCTTGATGATTCCTGTCTTCAGATACTGAATGCAATGAAGAACTAGCTTCCTCATAATCCCTTCTTGGGCAGCCTCTTCTTCAAACCAGATAGCCATACGATCATTCAAATTTGGCGAATCAGCAACCTCCATGAGTTCGCTTAAAATAGGGAAATCTGCTATTGGAAAATTGTTTGTGTGTGGAAAAAGTGGTAGATGAGTTTATCGTTTGGTGTGCACTAGTTAATATCGTCTCCGGTAAGAGACGGTCAAGGGTCTAATAGTTACTTTTTTTTTCACACTCGGTCCCTGAATTTGTCTTGGTTGTCGTTGTCATACTTAAAACTCCCGCCCAATAATCACTTTAGAATACACAATTGGTCCCTCAAGTTGCCAACTTACGTAAAACCATTAGAAGTTTGACTTTGTTAAGTCAAACTTCTAAAACATATCAAATTATCAATTCACTCCAAAACAAATATTGAGTAATGGTTTTGCAATATTGACTTTACAAAGTAAAATACCATTCTATATATTATTGAACATTCCACTAGCCATCCTTATCATGAAACTTCAAATACCATTCTGCCTTTTGCACTTAATCTTCCAAAGGTTTTTAATCCTTCTGACATTACGACTCTCGTTCACAGTTAACCCATTCACCATTTTCAAGTATTGACTAACTAAAGTAAACTGAAAATGCAGTTTTACTTGCTACAATTAAATTAAAATGCTAAATGAAAGTTTGACTTTAGAATGTCAAACTTTCATCACCTACAATACGCACAAACAACAACATATGAACAATCTAATTTTAAGCAAACCATATAAACAATTACTGTACAAAATTACCAAAACTATTTTGCAACATTAATTGTCCTAGGGTATTCAACCCAAACTTAAACTACAACCAGTCAAAGAAATCTACCACGGCTGTGGGGGAAGCTCGGTGGAGTTTCAACAGCTTCCTAGCCAACTCCCAGTTGTTCCTGGTATTTTCATTCCCATCATGACTCCTATCGCTTTGCCTGATATTGATTGTCTTTAGCAACCGGGAACACGCAAGTATACACTTTATTAAAGTTATTTCATGCTCTGTTCTTGGAAAAGCTCGAAACACCACCGTCTGTAGCTGGCCATGGCTGAATGTGTTTTTGTCTACAACAGTGGAAAAAATTTGCAAAGGTAGATCACTAAGCGTGTTTGCAGCCTGAAAAATCAAATAGTGTTGAGATACACAAACATGGCAATTTAGGAATGTTTTATTTGATACATATACATTACAGCATTACACTTACTCTGGTATCCAGCATTTTCAAATTCGGAGATGACCGAATCATTACAATGGTGAACGCTACCATAACACTATTCCCAAAATCGACATCGGACAGCTTAAGGTTAATCAGGGAAACAAATGGCACCTTCATCCTAGGATTAGCTTCATGTATCAACTACAAGAAGTTTTAAAGATTAAATTTCACAACTGTTACACATCTCTTTAACATTGTTAAATTATAAGTTGTAAAACTGAAATTGTTCTTACCGTGCAATCACCAAAATCCAATGTAAGGGTCTCAAGATTTTGAAGTCTTGTCAAGTGAAAGATATCGGATGTTGTGATTGTCGTCACAACATTATAACGACCTAATGACAAATGTAACTTCTTCAAATTCCCAAGTTTTACAATATCCCATAGTCTCATCTCGTTTGTACTAGGACGATTCATTTTAAGAGACTCAAGTGAGGGACAACCAGCAATAAAGTCCCAAACTGTACCGCTTAGAAAATTGACATGAATCAATTCTAAGCTCAGTAGATTTGGAAAGCCATGAAAATATTCCAAAGTAGCCATAGCGCAAACATGAAGTACCAGATGTTTCAACTCACTACGAGAGTAAAGTTGGGTTGGGAACGTAACTGGGTCACTATACCTGTTTGTAATAATCAGCTCCTCAATTCCATTGTCAGCCAAAAACAAGAGCCACTCATGAATCTGTTCATAATGAAAGTTGTCTATTCCAATCATTGATCTTGGCTCTACAGCGAAGACAAACTTTCTTATTGGACCCATAAGCCGATTTAAGAATCTAGTAACAAGCCTCCCATCAAACTCGTATGTTAAATAATAAAAGAAATCCTCATCAAGTATGACATAGGTGAGCAAAGTCCACTTAGACCTCCAGTTTCGCGCTAAACTAGAGGTTCTCACCGCTTCTAACAAAGGCATCCGATTCAAAATGTTAGTGATCACTTCATCTGGCATGTTGGTAAAACGATCGATCGACATGGTTTTGTTGGAAGTTGGGTTGGTCTTTTGAGTTCTGGAAATGAGGATTTATATTCTTGATTTCGATTTGCAGTTTATCGTTTATGGATAATGTTGTTTTATGTGATTGGTAAAGTTGTTTGTTGGGTGGGTGTATTGGTTCCCGCGAAATTAAATGCAAGCGTATCAGGGAAGAAACGGCTAGTAGCCATACTTACAATTGGTCCCTGGGTTGAAGGTGGGTTAAAAAAGTGAATGGTCTATATTACCCTCGAAGGAAATCGGTTTGACTGTCCCAATCCTGGTCAAGGGACGATTCTGGCATTTAATGGCCAAGGTTTGGACCTATGGCGATGAAAAGGTCGGGTTTTGTCCCATAACGATGCACCTTGCCAAGTTTAGGGACCAACGGTGTATTTTAGTCTAATAATAATGAAAATTTTAGGCCAACTTGAAACGTGCAAAACCCATATATTTTTAATTATCGTAACAAGGGTTTCTTTTCTCGTGGGTTTAAGTAGTCGGGGTTTTATAATGGGACAAGCTATTTTGAAATCCGCATCGTACAAGTGGTAAAACATGAGAAAGTGTGCATTGAAAATCAACATGTTTTTATTCTTTTCGCGTTTGATACTTTTGATTTTCTTGCACCTAAAGCAGTGAGCTTCTCAACAGAGTTCAACGCGTTATGTATAGTAATGTTATGACACTTAGATTCACATATCTTGTTTTTAAGAGAACTAGTTTTGCAATCAAAAAATGGTTAGCGGTGTAGCTTGTTGCTCGTTTGCATTTCAACTTTGTGTAAATCAAAATTAATGAAATTATAATATTCTAAAAGAAAAATAGTAAAAAATAAATCATTTGTTTTCGTTAAAAGTTGTAGTTTGGGCTACTTTGGTAACGTGATTAACATGAGACTAATTATGGACATACTTGATGGCTTAAAATCAAATTTGCGCTGCCCATGGGCTTACATTGCAACTTTCATTCCAAAAAAAATATGACACCTTTTTATTCTTTTGAATTATTTAAAGAAAACATAAGTTTTATTTTGCATTCGAACTTTCGAAGATTTATGTTGGGAAAAGTATACGGTCATTCTAACTTCAATTATTAAAGTATAGGCTTGTACATGCTTTAAACGCTCATATATTCATGGAAGCTTTCAGATGAAAGTATATTCAATCATCTTTCAAATGTGGTAAACCTAACAAAATGCTACTTAAATGGACTACTACTATATTTGTGTAAGGCCATGTTACATGAATAAATCAAAGAATAGTTTAGACGCGTTTTCATTCCACTTTATTATTACTACATTTGGCACAAACGAGCTTTCTATGTATTTTCCAACATTCGGTAAGATATACTTACCGAAACAATGTGAACTTTTCGTAAACACGCGATAAGATGAAAGGAAATGTTACAACAATTTCATGTCAAAGTGCTCACGATCACTTTACGTGTGTCACATGTTCTTTGCTAGCAATTTCATAGAACGATACGAAGCTTTTGAACTTTTGGTTTTGCAGTTTCTTGTATAATTGCATGACAAACTTTGTTCAACAATCTTTATACCATCAAGTGTCATAGGGTGGTTGTTCTAAAGTCTTTTAAAAGCAATATTCTATGCTGTATGGTCCAGTGATATAGTTGATATCTATGTTCAGTTGTTTGGTCGAAATTTCAAACAATATTGCGAAAGTAAGCTTGTCTATAGTAAAAAAGAAAAGTTACGAAATTACATTGAAAGTCGAAGTTTCTTGTCAACATTAGAGTAAGGATCAAATGAGAAATAAAATTAAAATGAGAAGGGTGAGAAGAAACCACAACCGCACATTTGAGATGCATCTACAAACATAGATGCATCTCCTCTTAAATTTCTCCACCTTATTTAAAATGTGTGGCTCAAATTTCTTCTCATTTCAAATTTTCTTTTCACTAGATCTCTTCCCGTCAACATTAAATGCAAAAACAAAAAACTGTATATTTTATTTGTTTAACTAAATTTTCTTTACAAACTATATATTTGTAAAACTAAGTTTTCTTAAAATGATGCAAATAATATTTAAATGGACATGGTCTTTTCTATTATTGAAAGAAAAAAACAATATTTAGCTATTATGACGTTTATGTTAGTATACCGTATGTAAGGAAATCAAAGTCTTATACCTACTTGCGTTTACATGCTACTGCCAACTACTTTGACGTTGTGCATCCATAATATTATTAGTTACCGCATCTATATTGCTGGAACATCGCGCTAGCACTTTATAATTTTTACTAAAATCAGTTTGATATTGCCAATAACTTTGCTTTAAGTTAATCGAACCTAATATTCTTATCATTTGTATAGTTATTATAGCGAAAGGTGTTTAAAAATAAAAAAAAAATAAAAAAAAAAATGGTCGAAACACGCTGAGTCACTACTAGATACAGTAAACTTTGAGTGTGTGTTAATAAACTTTGGGTGTGTGTGTTAAAAGTAACAGTGAGTAAAAGCTGTGAGCCGTAGCCACAACTCACCGCTTCTTAAAGAATTATTGAAAATTTAGCTTTCTTAAAAATTAGTCAAAGTTTATCGCTCTTTTACTAAACGACCGCTCAAATTTAAAATGCGCACTGCTTACTATTCACTGCTCCAAAAAGCTTCACACCGCTCCGCGTCAAAAATAATACTTACAAAAAATTGTTTAAAAAGATTCTCAAATAGTTATACTAGGCATAGAGGTGGCAAAACGGGCGGGCACGGGCTAAAACGGGCACGGGCTAGAATAGGCACAGGCTTAAACGGGCACGGGCCAAACGGACACATGTTATACAAATCGCTTAATAAAATACCTAAAACGACTAAATAAATTCCTTTAACGTAATATCTTATTTATATTAACAAAAATAAATATATTAAATAAAAAAAAATCTTTAAAACGATCGTTAATGTTCGACAATTGAGAGAGAAAAAGTGCCCGTTTGTGCCCATTTAAGTTTTCAATGAGCTATATGTGCCCATTTCAAAAAAAGAAGGGGGCTAAATGTGCCCAAATCTTTTAAAAATGTGTCCATTTAGCCCATCTTTTTGCTTCTGGACACATTTTGCCACCTCTAACTAGGCACATAACGGTGCACGTGAATATGTGACATCATCATAGCACCCGATTGGTAATCAATATTAATCACCTTTAAATTCACGGGCAAGATATACAAAAATAAGAAGAATACGTGTGTAGCAAGGTAACGAACAACATAAACACGGAATCAAATTACATTTTTTTTAGGTTATAAATATAATAATCAATTTTGTTATTTTTGTTTGTCTTAAATACTACTAGTAGGTACTTCAAATTGTTTATCCAAATTTTGAATTTGCAAGTAAATTCTCTAAATATCTGATAATCTCTTTTTAATCTTTCCTTTTAAAATTAAATAATTTACAAATTGTTAACCGTCACATATATGATATAACGAATCATACCATCACACGATAATTAAATCATCTTTTTATAAATGGGTATTTTTATATATACTGTTGTCGAACTTTTTTTTACAACTTTTTATTGTAAGTATTGAATTTTACGTCCAAAAATCATATGTGATTTGAAAAATCATAGTTGATTTATTATTTAAAAATCATAGTTGATTTGTTATTAAAAAATCAATATAATTTATTAAATCGCACGTGATTTTTCTAAAAAATAAATCACATGTTATTTTTCATGGAGTAAATTTCGGCACTAAATAAATATCCGAAAAAAAGTTCGTCGAAAGTATTTCGAAGTATTTTTTTATGGAAAGATAAAAAAATTATCGTCGCGATAGTGTATTTTTTATCAGTTAACGATTTAACGTTTGCAAAATATTTTATTTTTAAGAAAAAATGTGGAATGTGACTTTTGTGTTTTGATGAATATAGTCCTTAAGTTAGCAGAAATCGCAAATATAGTATATTTGCGATTACAAAAAATAGTTCATAAGTTAATACTAAAGACTCTTTGTATAACAAAAACCTAAGTAATTGTTTATGTAAGATACTTTTACGTAAACCTATCCTTAATGAAAAGTAGTATAGTAACATAATACTCCCTGTCATTAACCTAACTTTATAAAAACATCAAAAAGTTATAGAAGTATTTTTTTAGCAAGTATTTTGCCTTTCTTTTATAAAATAACTTTATTTCTTACAATTTGTTTGTATATGTTTCAAACAATTTATAAAATTAACTTCTAAAATTGCTTGAAGCTTAAAAGAAAAAATAGTAGAGCACAAGTTATGCAAGGACCCAATAATACGTTATTGGTATGCCACATCAACGTCACATTATACACCTTCCAATAACACACCACTAAATATATCACTCACTCAAAAAAAAAAAAAAAAAAAAAAAAAAAAAAAAATGCATTTGGCGTGAGCCAGTGCATGGGCTCTAAACACAAAAGGGTGCATTTGGCACAAATTTGGCATGTTAGCCGGTAAGGTTGGCACACCAATGGCTCACCAATGACTTAAATGGCACCACATACCTTGTGAGAAGAAGGTCAAAGTTCAAGTACAAGTGCAAGATGAATCTACCCGCGAATGATTTAAATAAAATGTTGCTTTTGGTTTACTCAAGTCTTTGGCATATTTGTATGAGGGTTTGTGTTCAACATGTATGTACAACTATTATAAATGATATGTTTACTCCATTTTATTTTACTTTACATATATTTTTATAAACAATTTCTTTTTAGTTGGATTTTTGTTTCCTTTTTTAATTTTTTAGGTGTTCATAGAATGAACATGGACTACTCAAGTGTTTGACGTTGACTGTATACTTTTCCTCTTCAAGACTATCTACCAATTGAGAAGAGTTGGAGAAGATGATATATGCATGTTTACTATTTTAATAGTTACATTATTTTATGTTATCATTGATATATTCCTTATTATCACTTCAAAAAAACAATTGAACTTATTTACGTTCGTTGTTATTTTTTAATTTATTGACACACTTTCCTTATTATGTTTATAGGATCGTTGACTTATTATTTATTATTTCTTTAAAAAATTGAAACTTATATTTCATTGTTGTTTATTATTTTATTCATACATTCAACTTTTTAGTGAATGCTTTTTTAAAAACCAGTAAAATTTACGGGTGTATAAGCTAATCCTTAATGAAAAGTAGTACAGTAACATAATACTCCCTGTCTCTAATCTAACTTTATGAAAACCATCAAAAAGTTAGAGAAATATTTTTTTAGTAAGTTTTTTTTGCCTTTCTTTTATAAAATTAACTTATTAACTTTATTTCTTAAAATTTGTTTGTATATGTTTCAAACAATTTATACGACTAAAACGAGAATTTTTCATGTAAAACCTCGTACCCTGCAACAACGCGCGAGTAAAAGTTCCTCGTTAAACTCATTTTCTATTTATATTAAAAAAAAAATTAATTCATTCAACAAATATTAGTTATACATATAATTAATATGATTAATACATTATTTTCATATGAATACTAAACAATTTCATTTTAGAATACGCTACCTACTAATTAGATATTAGCAAAACCCAATTTTAATTTAGCTAGTTAAAAATGCATTATTATATATAGCCGAACAGATTAACAAATTTTCCTCCATTTCAAAGAAATATATGAAGGTTCTTTAGGATCTTATCTTTTCATACGAATACCAATATATGAGTTATATCACAAAGGAAGGTGCATGTAATTTTCCGAGTAATGGGTTTATACGCAAATCTATCTTGTATTACATGTGACTACCATAATAGTACTCACGTGAAATACCATAAAAATACGATGAAAGTCTATCTTGCATTTTTACCTAGCAATTTAAGTATTTAACCTTCCACATTCAACAATAATATCCGATCTATTTTTCTGGAATTTGGTTTTCGCAGTACTTTATGTAGCAAACACTATGCTATTTTTGTGTTGAGCTTAATGTAAGTTATAAGATTGAATGGTTTTGACTGATTGATTGATTACAATTACTTGTATCTACATGATACGGGCTAACACTCTCTCACAGTTTGACCGGCAAAATCGCGAAAGCTCAGACTTAAGATCAAAAGCTAATAAACAATAAAGTAAAACTAATAAATAATTGTTGAAAAAGACATTCGACAGCAAGCGGAAACACATTTTCAAGCAGCAACAGACATAAGCATGCAACAACCAGATAAACCAAAATATCCGTACCATATAGGATAAACCAAAGTATCATTACCAAACGGAATAATCAAAGTATCTCATACAGCTAAAACAAATAGGATAACCCAAAGTATACCTTACAACAAAAACAAAGAAAATTACAACTAAAACTCATGCACTAAAAAAAAAAAAAAAAAAAAAAAAAAAAAAAAAAAAAAAAAAAATTAGAAAATGAAAGTTGGTTCTAAAGCTTTAACCCAAAAAACCTTCCAAACAAACGAGGCATCTTTTTTCCGACAAAAACATAGAAATCCACATTATTTTTTTATTTTATTTTATTTATTTTTTATTTTTTATTTTAATACGACATTAAACAATACCCATCTCATTCTACAAATAAACAATGCCAACAATAAACAAAAAACATAAACATCAATCCTTAAACATTGTCAAAACATTCTTAATTTCTAAAAACCAAACACCATGTCATTATCAGTACCTCTTAGCACCACCAACAAAACCACCACGAACATCACCAGGAGCACCATACCCCACCGATTAATATATAGATCCAATAAATTAATAATAGCCATTCATTTTTTTAATCAAAACAAAAAAATAAACTTTTACTTTTTAAAAAAAAATTAAATATCTCGCAAACCGTTAATCGTTACGCGAAAAAATCATACAATTGCGACGAGAATTAAATTATCTTTCTATAGATATGCACTTCTATATATTTTTAACGATTTTTTTCTTCAAAATTTCGGCCTAGAAAAATCATATGTGATTTGTGAAAATCACATGTGATTCGATTTTTACAAATCACATATGATTTTTGCAAATCATATCTGATTTGTAAAAATCATATAATTTGAAAAAATCATATATGATTTGATTTTTACAAATCATATGTGATTTTTAAAAATCATATGTGATTTTTCTGGTCGGAATTTTTAAAGAAAAAAATTTGTCGAAAATATAGAGAAGTGCATATCTATGGAAAAATATTTTAATTCTCGTCGCGATGGTATATTTTTTGTAGTTTGAAAATTTACCGTTTGCAAGATATAATGTTTTTAAAAAAGGTGGAAAATGGTTTCTTTATTAATTTTGATTAAAAATGAATGGCTAAGATTGATTTATTGGATTATCCATATGTGTCACTTGCGAAAAATTCTTTCCCCTACAAAGTTTACTTATTTGTTACTTTCTTCTAGTTTATTGCATGATATATAAACATTATCTATATCCAATTTTAATACCGTGAATTTTATGGATCTTTAAATATGTATTTTACTCACTAATAAACTTAATTGATGTAGTTGATAACAAAAGGTAGAAAAATAAATGTATTCCTATCAAAAAATTATTTCTTTTAATAAAAATTAGCCTAAATACATCAAACTCAAATGGTATTTAGATTAGCGATTTGTGAACGCCTTGCTCACTGAAAATAGATATTTTAAACCCGTTGCAAGTCATCATGACTAACAATGAATCGTGGGGTAACCTAGATGCATGCATTAGATGTTACTTGATATCTAGACCAGCGATACGTGATCCACTAACCAAAAGTTTTTGTGTTCAAGTATCATCTACGGCATTTATGACTTGCAAGGTATAATTTGAGTGCACGCTGCACATATATTAACTGCACAACCATACAACAATTCAAAAAATCTAAAAATTAATAAAATAAAATAAAAATTGTTAGGTTACATAAATTATTGTATGTAAAAAAAGGAATGCACGGTGCACTAGTTAATGGTGACGTCATTGGCTTCCATCTCCCCCAAGACGGCACCATACTACACCACACGCATGCACCATTCGTCCTTTCGTGGTTTCACCCGTGAACGTTGTTCGTTTTTTTTTTTTTTTTTTTTTTTTTTTTGAGTGAGGTACTTTTTGTGATGTGTTATTGGACTCACATGCACCAATAATAGTTATTAGGTGTTATTGATAAGGAGGGTGTTATAGTTATAGAGGTGTTATTGGTAGGATGATGAGGTGTCGTTGATTTAGCTCACCAATTACGGTTATTGGGTGCTTCCTGCACCTAGCTCTCTTAACTGACATATGAGATCTAGGTGCATGAAAAAACCTCGATAACCGTTATTGGTGTGTCACCTCATCATCCTATCAATAACTCCCCGATAACTAAAACACTCTCGCTAGCAATAACACCTAATAACTATTAATGGTGCCTTTGAGTCCTATAACACATCACAAAAAATACCACACTCATTCACAAGAAAAAAAAGAAAAATACGAACAACGCTCGTAGGTAAAATCACGAATGGTTGTATGGTGTCGTTGTTGGGGGAGATGAAAGCCAATGGCGTCACCAATAACTAGTGCACCGTGCACTCTAAGTGCTTGAAAATCTATCTTTCTAAAGAAATTTCAGTAAATAGAAAGCATTCCATTACGAGTTTGGAAGTTAGGTATTTTCTGGCATGCTCATTTTTAATTAGCTGTTGATCGATTTGACATTTTCGTATGCATAAGTTGCAATAGTTAACTCGGTATAATAATTATTAGAGCATGAGATCATATACATTTGAATTCATAGATGTACTATGTGGATAGATATGCAAACAATATGAACATAGCATACAAAGCTGTGGCTGTGAAGCAAATATGGTGGCCATAAAGGCTAGCTAGTAAGAGAAGAGACGTGCGTTGGTTGATTAGCCAACTAGCAACGGTATTGACGAGTTGACACTAGTTTTCTTATAATAAAGTGTAAACACAATTTAATAATTCGCCCATTACAGTTATCAAAATACACGGTGCATTAACGGGAGATTCCGTTCATACCTGAGAACTATTATTTTGCTTAATAGCGTTAAGTTGCTAAAGACACGGCATTTTTTTATTAAACTTATTAATTAATAGAAATAAATAAAACAATCTTGATGACATAGTTATTTTTATCGAATTATACGCCTATAAGAATAAACTATGAGATGCATGTTCCTCGAAGTTTCTTGTCATTCGATTGTATAAATAGAATGGACGTAGGCTTCAATGACATATTCACTCATATACTTAGCTTCCAATCGTTGCAACAGAAAAAATATGGTTAACGAAATTCAGCCATTCGACATAGGAATTATGCTTCATAGCATAAACACAACCACACTTACGAATGCTAAGAAAAGATGGCGTCGTGCATACTTCACTGTCTACTTCTCAAACACCATGGTCTCGATAGCCAAAAACACAGTCCCCAAATCATTGATCGATCCCTCGTATTCAGTTATCGAAATCTTCCCACAACTCCTCGTTTCAAAAGTTGGTATCAATGAGGAGTTTGATCACCTTTATGACATTGATCAGACTTTGCTCATTGATACCTTGAAAAACAAAGACTTGAAAACCCTTGGCAAGTTAGATGGTGTCAAGGGCTTAGCTGAAGCCCTTGACACTAATCTTGATCATGGGATAAATGGTCAAGATCTAGAGAAACGTAAAAGTGTGTTTGGGTCAAATACTTATATAAAACAGCCTTCGAAGGGGTTGTTTTATTTTGTATACGAGGCGTTTAAAGACGTCACGATAATTATACTAATGGGGTGCGCGATTCTTTCACTTGGTTTCGGTATCAAAGAAGATGGAATAAAAGAGGGATGGTATGAAGGCGGGAGCATTCTACTTGCGGTTTTCTTAGTTATCGCCGTGTCCGCAATTAGCAACTTTCGACAAGAAAAACAGTTCGACAACTTGTCGAAAATTAGTAACAACATAAAAATCGACGTGGTACGAGACGCTAGAAGACAAAAAATCTCGATATTTGATATCGTCGTGGGCGATATAGTCATTCTAAATATCGGAGATCAAATCCCCGCAGACGGGCTGTTCATCGATGGGCATTCGTTACTAATTGATGAGTCGAGCATGACGGGTGAAAGTGAGCATATCGAAGTAAACGCCCTTACGAACCCATTCTTGTTTTCAGGCTCTAAAGTTGCTGATGGGCATTCTCGAATGCTCGTTTTGTCGGTTGGGATGAACACTGCATGGGGGAAAATGATGAGCTCGATAACCGGTAACGAAAACGCTGAAGAAACCCCGTTACAAGCTCGTCTCAACAAACTCACTTCTTCTATAGGTAAAGTTGGTCTTGCTGTCGCATTTTTAGTACTTTTCGTTATGCTAGTTCGTTACTTTACAGGACACTCTGAAGACGAAAATGGTAACCGAGAATATAATGGAAAACGGACAAGCGTTAACGAGATACTAGACTCGGTTACGGGTATATTTTCGGCTGCTGTAACAATAGTTGTAGTTGCTATACCCGAAGGTTTGCCCTTAGCCGTGACCCTCACACTCGCCTACTCGATGAAGCGAATGATGAAAGACCAAGCCATGGTTCGTAAACTATCCGCTTGTGAAACCATGGGTTCAGCCACTGTTATATGCACCGATAAAACAGGTACTTTGACCATGAACCAAATGACCGTCACAAAGTTTTGGCTCGGGGTCGAGCACATCGAAAAACAATGTTCATCAAATGTTGTAGTAGATCAAGTGCTTGGACTTATTCATCAAGGGGTCGGTTTAAATACTACAGGTACGGTTTTCTTCTCAGGAACCGTACCTGAGTACTCAGGCTCCCCAACCGAGAAAGCAATTTTGTCATGGGCTGTTGTGGATATGGATATGGACATGGAGAAACTAAAACAAAGTTCGACTGTTTTGCACGTCGAGACTTTTAACTCAAAGAAAAAACGGAGCGGGGTTTTGATTAGGAGCAACGATGATAACACAGTTCACGTCCACTGGAAAGGAGCTGCGGAAATGGTACTCGAGATGTGTACAAGTTATTATGAGCGCGACGGGTGTGTAAAGGTAATTGATAACGATACGAGAACACAATTGGAGAATGTTATTAAAGGAATGGCAGCAAGTAGCCTTAGGTGCATTGCGTTCGCGCATAAGCAAGTTCAATCAGAGAGCTTGACTGAAGAAGGTTTAACATTGCTCGGGATTGTCGGGCTGAAAGATCCATGTAGACCAGGAGCCAAAAAAGCTATTGACACTTGCCGGTCTGCTGGAGTCGCTGTTAAGATGATCACTGGAGACAATGTTTTTACAGCGAAAGCAATAGCAACAGAATGTGGGATACTAGAACCCGGTCAAGGAGTATGTGAAGGAGAAGTTGTGGAAGGTGTCGAGTTTCGTAACTACACAGATGAAGAGAGAATGCTCAAAGTTGACACTATCCGTGTGATGGCAAGATCGTCCCCTTTTGATAAGCTTCTAATGGTGCAATGCTTGAAACGAAAAGGTCATGTGGTTGCTGTTACTGGTGACGGGACTAACGATGCACCAGCACTTAAAGAAGCTGATATAGGACTTTCGATGGGGATTCAAGGGACGGAAGTGGCTAAACAAAGCTCAGACATTGTCATCTTAGATGATGATATCGCCTCTGTTTCTACTGTTTTGATGTGGGGACGTTGCGTGTACAACAACATCCAGAAGTTCATTCAGTTTCAACTCACGGTAAACGTTGCAGCTCTTGTTATTAACTTCATTGCAGCCGTTACTTCTGGCTCTGTCCCACTAACCGCGGTACAGTTGTTATGGGTCAATTTAATCATGGACACTTTAGGTGCACTTGCACTCGCTACAGAACGACCCACAAATGAGCTTTTAAACAAGCCACCTGTGGGCCGGGTCGAGCCCTTGATCACCAACATTATGTGGAGAAACCTATTTGCACAATCTCTTTTTCAGATTATCGTTCTATTAACATTCCAGTTCAAGGGTAAGGCCATCTTTAATGTGAACGAGAGAGTGAAGGATACTATTATCTTCAATACTTTCGTGCTATGTCAAGTGTTCAACGAGTTTAACTCAAGGAAGCTGGAAAAGAGAAACATATTCAAAGGTATTCACAAAAATCGGTTGTTTCTTGGAATCATTGGGATGACTATTGTTCTACAGATCGTGATGGTGGAGTTGCTAAAGAAGTTTGCTGATACGGAGAGATTAAACGGGTTGCAGTGGGGAATATGCATAGGGGTTGCATCTATGTCGTGGCCTATTGGATGGTTTGTGAAGATGATACCAGTACCAAACAAACCATTTCTAAGCTACATAAGGCTCTAATTTATAGATTTAGTTTCTGTTTAGCAAGCTATTTCTCACATCGGTCATTTTTTTTTCTTTCGTACATATGGCATTAGTAGTGTAATGATATGATTATATGTTATCTTCTTTGAAATGGTTTATTTACAGTATGATTTATTTCAAAATTATGCTTTGGTTATGGTCTGTTTCTTTTATGCTTTATCAACGAGTAAAGATCGAGATACGATAGTAACTTGAAACATAAACACAGAACACTCTTTTATAGGTAATCTTTGTCTTTTCGTATTTGTTTGCTTATTTGTTTTGCCGAACAGAAAGCCAATAACTATGCCAACTTATTGAGTGTTTGAACAAAGGCACAATGATTATAATAAGCAGTCGAAATAACGAGTTTCAGAATGGCTTGTTTAAACTGAATCGTTATCTAATAGAACTTATTATTTGATTAAGGTGTTTCAATAGAGCAGAAAACAAATCCAAACATTGTTATGTTACATACATTTTTCATAAGTAATACTGTACCAAACACCCTAATCAGCATTCATCTTTTGGTTTAACACTAGTACACTACAATAAAGACCTTTTTAAGTTATTAAAGGCGCACCAGTGAAGTTGATGAAAAATGAAACCGAGACAAATGATCATCATAATTTCTATGTGTTCATATTGATTTTATAGAATAGTTCAATTGTCACATTCTATTTATCACTACAATTAACTCATTAAAGCATATGGTTCGGTTTGGTTCGGTGACTAGCTAAAGCATATCTTCGGTTACTGAAAATCAAAATTGTAGGGTTTCGGTTAATAACGGTTTGGTCAATCGGCTAAGACGGATAAAGTGGTTTGGTTTATTGGTTAATTTGGTTAACCAACATTTTTTAGGCCTCATGTAAACTTTTTCCAGTAATTCGGCGCAACATATGTATATATAGTGTGTGTCGTTCATAAAAAAATAAAATAAAATAACAGTATAATCATCTTTCCAATGTTTTCTATTTATATACAAAATTGAACCAGAACATGATCAAGTCAGCAAACTCAAGAACAAAGTGATTATTTACAGACCTAATTTCCTCACTCAAGAGGTAACACTCAACACCACACCAAAGCCTGATCTATAAACTATGTTAAAAAATGCCATCTACAAACCAACCAAAAGGGTCATGTAAACTTAACACGAGTCAAGTGTGCTGTCAAACGAATCAAACCTTTTATGTTCACTATTCATGGGACTTCGCCGACCTAGTTGATCTATATTCAAAGCAATCTCATCAGCTGCAACAGATGAATCACGCCTATGATGTTTTTTGTTTTGTCTTATCATAATTATACGAGATAGTGCTTGCACAATGTCCCTCATTAATGGTCTTTGTCTTGGTGAACGATTTATGCATTTGTATGCAAGAGTTGCCATGTCATTTAGCTCCTTTGAGTCGAAGTTTCCTTCAAGACGGGAATCCACTAGTTCTTCCCATCCATTTTTACCCTCGGTGTTCATCGCTGCCTGTTAATTGTATTAATAAAATATTAAGATCAAGAAAATATATTTTGATAAGCCTGCACATAAAGTGCACAGGTTTTCTTCTAAGGTAATATGATCCAAATTGTTAAAAACAGTCGGTCGTAATTCAATGCAAAGAATGACAACCATCTTAGATGAGCTACTATGAACAGAATGTGAACAAGAAGGGTAGGCATCCTTGTAGTCAAGGTTATATTAAATGCAGAGCAAATCGATCTCAATGTTGCGTAAAAGGTTGGAAAAATCAGAATGCTCATTTATTTGAAGGCTCGTTTAATTGGGATGGATAAATTATATGAGAATATGTCATGGATACTAACCACCAGTACTTGTGATTTAATAACTACTACTAACATGATAAAAGTGATTCAACTACACATAGCAAAATATTAGAGGTGGCAATTTCTATTCGTTTTCATATGAATGGGTCAAAGAAGGTTGTGTTTTATCTCATATGGTTCATATAAAATAGTTTAGCCAAAAGGGGAATGGGTTGAAATTCACATATTTTTATTAAGAGATTATATTCTTACTGAAACATAATAATTTTCACCATTTTAAAATAGAAATGCACAAAACGTGATTAAGGTCAAGGTTACCCGACCCATACCATTTTGAACGGTTACCCCGAGCCGCCCATTTTGCCACTTCTATATATTAATAAAAACCACAAGAAAGAACTAACAGAGAGAGATCTTACAAGCTCAACATACTCCATAAGACCTTGCTGAGGATTTCGTCCTGCAATAAGCTCGAATAATAGAACTCCAAAGCTGTAAACATCACTTTTCTTAGTGAATACCCGTGTTGATATATATTCAGGATCAAGATATCCAAGAGTTCCCTGTATATTCGAGGCATTTCTATTAATCATATCCTCCCTTGAAAGTCCAAAATCAGCCACCTGCTTGACACGATATAAATGGAGTAATCAGTACAAAAATTAAAACTCTGAGGCCGTAAATCGATTTATAGAAGGAAACTAACCCTAGCTCCCATTGACTGGTCCAATAGGATATTAGAAGATTTGATATCCCGGTGTATGACCGGAGGAACAGCCTGGAGTTAAAAGATCAATTAACTGATCGATGTACATATGCATGCATAAATGCTAATATGCAAAAAGTTACCAAAAGCGCAAATACTACAAACGCTTTAAAGAAAAATGCCAAGAATGGGAAAACTTTCAAATAAAAATAAATAATAAAAAGAGATCAGAGCTTACCCCATCATGAAGATATTCCAATCCCCTAGCTACATCCAAAGCTATTTGAACCCTCAAATCCCAGCTTAACGCTTCATGATCTTCGCCTACATATCAGGACGGACAGTTTTATGTTTAAGGCTTATTTAGCATTTATTGCTTTATGAAATGTTTGAAATGGTAACTGGTAAAACTTGAGGATCTAACTATGCAAGAAAGGTTATAGTCAACTGCATTTCCGTATATTTGTTAGGAAGCTATGTTCCTTTTGTCGCTTTTAGATATTACAAATGCGCATCCTATATTTTCTTGACAAAAACAGTAATACGGAAGTTGGTTTATTTCAATAATGACAAAGTTGGATGACGACTTACTATACAAATGAGAATAAAGACTGCCTTTGCTCATGTAGACGTATATGAGCATATGCTGTCCTTTTTCCGCACAATATCCTACCAAATTTACAAGGTTCCTGTGATGTAACCTTCCCAATAACATAACCTGCAAACAAATATACAAACAGGTACACTTAACGACAAAACGAACAATAGCAAATAAAAACGTCATAAGCTCTTGAAAGCCACTGTAACGATCAAATTTATGACTGGAATTCTTATTTACAACTTAAAGTAATCAATCAATCATATATTGGTGATGATATTTGATACCTCAGTTTGGAACTCCTTTTCGCCTTGCTTGGAATCAGTTGCTAGAACTTTAACAGCAACTGCTTCACCAGCGGTCATTTGAGCTTTATATACTGGACCAAATGCCCCTTGGCCTATCAAGGACGTGAAATTGTACGTGGCTTTCTGCAAATCTCTGCATGATCCAAAATAAAAAGATTATGGTGAGAACAATATTGGGTTAAATCTTAAGATTATAGGAAACCAATAACGAGGCACTGAAACTCAATGATAAGATTGTCAGTTTAGGCCACTTTGTAACTCGTAAAATCTTTAACATTCTACGTAAATTTGAACATTATGTGAAAACATAACATTTTTATACACAAATTTACATTATTATATAAAATTATCATTTTTGCAAGCCGGTTTTTAAAGGTTTGATCCGGACACAAAACTAACTTTTAATGACTCGGATGGCAAATTTTATATGACTAAAACGATAACCTTAAAATGATAATAACAAAAACGATAACAATAGTACTTATATTCACCAAGTACTAAACTTCAACATACTTGTAAGAATACTCGAGAATCCCAGAAGCAGAAATAACATGACCCTTCTTCAATCCACCAAACCATAACGGAATCCCAGTATGCACAGACGCTCTTGAAGATTCCGTACCCATTGATGAATCCGACATAACCGTACAAGTATCAACACCATTTTCACGAATGGGAATTTTAGCTGCTCTTCTAGAACTACTATTACTTATCTGAGGTCTTTTCTTTTGGTACCGATAGCAAAATAACCCACCTATAGCCAAAAGAGCTCCGATCACCACTCCTATTGAGACCCCGATGATCAAACCATATGACCTCTCTTTCATCTCTTGTTAAATAACCATCAACACACCTGTAGAAGTGATCATCAAGTTTTTTAAGGGGTGTTTGGGATTGCTTATTAAAACTGCTTCCTGTACTAAAATATACTAAAATACAGTAGATAAGCAGTTCTGAGTATTTGTATACAATGAAACTGCTTATCTGTTTGTGTGAAGGTGAATACGCCGTCTGGGAATCGTTTAGGGGGTGTTTGGAATTGCCTTCACAAAACGGCATTTACATCTCCAAAACGCAATTCCAAACACCCTCTTATTGGATTCGGCTTACTTTACCATGGAATCCATAGAGTCTTAACATAAATATTAACACTCTAAACAGCTTTTTCTTATAAGCAAACCAAAGACTATCTCATGCATTGCCTTTTGTTACATCTGATTAACTACTTATGCTTATATCAAAATTCCAATAACCATTTTATTAACCAATAAAAAAAAAAAAAAAAAAAAAAAAAAAAAAAAAAAAAAAAAAAAAACTTTTTATGGGCTAAAAATGTTCATGTTTCAGCAGGAAATAAAAACCATACTCCAAATATTATCCAACAAAAAACAAACTTCCATAAATAGCAATTTACAGAAATAAATTTGACCAAAATTGAGAATCATATATACAATTCTTTCCTAAAATATAGATCTTCATTTTTCAACATCCAACATAACTATTCACTACACAAAACTAAACCCATTATGACCACAATTATGATTACAATAATCTAAACATGAAAAAGCAAAAAAACATTAACATTGTACAGTAATGTATATGATTTGCTCTTTGTTTAATGATATACCTGATGATGATTATGGTGTTAGGGGTAACTAAGGGAAGTTTAATCAAAGTTATAATGAAATAGGAACAAGATCCGGTTTGCAAAAAGTGTAGAGTAGTGCACATTACTCAACATTTATATATGATGAATAAATGGTGTTACTTTTGAATAAAAACTATGACATGGGCATGCTATGTATGTATTTTGGTTTTCTTATCGGCCTAAGTTATTCATACGGTGGCTACTATTTTATTCATACGGCGGCTACTTTTTTGTTTTTTTTTTGTTTTTTTTTTTATTTTTTTTATTTTTATAATTTTGTTTATATCAAAAAACTATAAACCTGAAAATGCGGAACTATAAATATAAAGTTTAATAAGCCAAACGCTTAAAACTGTCAGAAATACGGAACAAAAACTGACAAAAAACTGTGTTGTACTGAAAAAAGTGGGGGGACAAAGGGAATCTTCCCTGAAAATAGGGGCAGGCCTACGGGGATAGCCCCCGTATGAATAGTGTATCCCTTTCTTATCATGTCACACTATTATTTTTAAGGAATCTTGGGTGTTTGGATTTCTGTCAGTTTGGCGAAATTAGCTAGTAAAACTAGGGGCGAGCATCGGGTCAAAATCGGCCCGATCCAAAAACCGACAAAGAAAAAAAGTCGAACTGAGAAATACATAACAAAACTGAAACCGAACCGAATAACTTGGTTCGGTTTTGGGTTAGCTATTTCGAACCCAAAAAACAGACAAAAATATGCAAAACCGAACTGAATAAGGTCGGTCCGGTCCAGTTTTTCGGTTCGGATAAGTTTTTAGATGAATTTACTCGGTCCTAAGTAGAACAATATTTTATTTTTTATTTTTTTGTCTGGAAAATGTGAGAAATATACTACCGATCAAACAAATTAAAACATTCTAAGAAGGTTTAGACATGCCTGAACCCAGTGTCGTAGTTGTGCTAGCGGAGGCCCTGTACAAAGTCGTTTATATAATAACTAAAATTAACGGTTAAAAATATTTTTTGACGATCTAGGTTTACTTTATATGAGTTTTTCATCACTCTCGCCCACTTAAAGTAAAGTTTAACAAATATTTAGAACAACATTTCATATATCGCCAACATTTTAATGTTAGAAAATTAATTTTGAGGCCGCAACTATATAAAAAGATATATATTTTGAGGCCCCTATAACTTTGAAGCCCTATACGGTAGCACACCTCGCACATCCTCATATACAGCTCTGTCTGAACCTTCTAAAAATACGAAACAAACAGCAATGCAAACAACGATAAGTAAAACATTATTTGGATATAGAAAAGAAGTTTAATTTCATGAGCTAAATTTTAGAGGGTCGAGTTCTATTTGAAAGCAAGCTAAATGCGTGAGTTCATAGTTTATCATGTTAGTCTTGTTAAAATACTTCTACACTAAGGGTGTAGTACGTGCCACGAGTAAAGGACTCGATATGGCACTACACTCGTAGGGATTGGGGCGGCTCCCATGACGAGTTAAGGCAACTGAAAACCAATGAACCTTTATTATACGCAGGACGGATAGTTGATCCTTATCGGATTAAGAACGTCACGCGAGGTCGAAAGAACGACTCTATAACATTAAGCATGTATTACAAATTATGAGCTGTGAGCTAAAGTTATTATTTTATGAAAGCATTTGACGAATTAGTTGTAATTTGAGTGTATTATTGTAAGCTAAACTTCTATTAATACCTTTTTCTTTTTTTGGTTTTTTTTATAAACTCGAAACATGTATTTTTATACATTTTATGTTGTTTGATGAAATTTAGAAGAGTTTTATCAGATTCAAGCTAATTTTAACATTTATTTACCGGTTAGAATGATCGATTTCAAAAGTGAAATGTCTCGTTAATCAATAGAAGAATTAGTTTTCTTATTTTGTAAGAGATTTTGTGTATATAGCAGGAGTAATTTTGAAGATAAATCTATACTACGTGAGTTTTTGGAGTTTTAGTCGTCTTTTTCAGTTTAAAAAAAAAGTAAAGGTAAATAGACTTTTAAAAGAAATTTTATGAAATTTGAGAAAATTAGTTACGTATATATAATTTTGACAAAAGAAACTTAAAAATCAAACCATCAAAATATTAAAGTTGAGGGTTAAATCATTATTAATTCTTCAATTACTATTGAAAACTCATTACTAGTATATTTGTTAGGTAACTAACTAGAGCGACTAAGTCACCATTTGATGTTAACTTATTCAGTAATTAAGTGTTGTCAACTCTATGACCTCTCATTTAAAATTTCACAATATATACTAATATTATTGTTTAAATATACATGATGCTTTATTTTTAATTGTTTAAATAGTTATTGAAAGATTTTGTGTATGTGTATATACATGCACACATGGTTAGAGTGTTAGACTAACATTACATGCCCCTAATATCGGGACATTCTTTTTCGGTGCCATAATTATGCACCTTGGGAAAGCATTTATAAAAGATTAAGGGCCCGTTTGGTTTCCGTTAATGGGAATGAGACTATGACTTTCAAAGTCATAGTCGGTGTTTGTTTTGTTTTGTTTTGTGGGCCCGGTAATGAAATAGGTATATCATAGTCATAGATTCATTACACACCAATTTGGTGTCTATGAAATCCATTCCCGTGGACCCCTCTTTTTTCCACTACAAAACTAAAATATTTATACACTTTTTCATACCATATTTTATCAACCAAACATAAACAATCGTAATGATACACTTTTTCATACCCATTATCATTCCACCTCATTCCAAATCCGATACCCATTGTCATTCCTGGCAACAAACCAAACGAGCCCTTAAAAGTTAACAACGCCCATAGAAAACAATTCTTTTAATCTTTTTGAAAAGCATGAAAACGTTATAATCATCATTGCATTATGAAGAAACTATGATTGGAATGTATGACAAGATCAATTTGTATGACAAGATTAATTGTCACTCCTTCTGGACCTGGCTTTGGTGATTGGCAATGGAGGCTTGCCACCTTACCCTTTGCGTTTGAGGGGCTTGGGGTTTACTCTGCAGGCGATGTCTTGAACTATGCATTTCTTGCGTCTAGACTCCAATCTGCTAGCTTGCAGACTAAGCTGCTTGGACACTCTGGTATTGTAACTTATGGGCCTTCCTTTGATGACGCCTTGTGTGATTTTAATACGAAAATGGATATTGATCTTTTGAGTAATCTAAGTGAGATCGCTGCCCCAAAACTTATGAAGAAACTGGCAGACATATATTTCACACGTGTTACCCAAACGGCTGAATCCACTTTTTCCCTATATGCTCGACAGATGGCGTTATGGAAATCTCATATGGAGGATTACACTTCGGACTGGCTTAAGGTGGTTCCGATCTCTGGGTTGGGACAAACTATGAATGCTAGGACCTACCGGTGGGTGTTATGCTATCGGCTAGGTGTTCCCCTATTCTCTGTTCAGATGCCGTGCTCAGCTTGTTCCAGGGTCTTTATTGGGGATATTTATGGGGACCATGCTGTATCGTGCGCTGGTATTATTAGTATTAAATATCGGCATAACGTGGTGCGTGATACTCTTGTTGACATCTGTTCTCGGTCGGGTATTTCAGCTCGTAAAGAAGTTGACATCGGGCTTATTGGAGAAAGGGACTAACCCTTACGCCCAGCTGATATGTTGCTCTACTCATGGAATGGAGGGATTGATGTATGTGTCGATTTGACAGGGTCATCGCCCTTGACGCAAACTGGTATGGTTGACTTTACTCCTGGTAGTGCGGTGATTGAGGCTGCGCAACGTAACCGGGTCAAGTATGAGGCTAAATGCACAGATATTGGATATGGGTTTCTCCCTTTCTCATTCTCTTCCTTTGGGAAACTCGAGAAGGATGCAGTAACCCTACTGAAGCGGATCCGAAAGTACTCTGTGACTCAAGATATTGGGGCGTGTGCTGCTACACATATTTTCAGTAGGATTTGTTTTGCTATAGTAGGATTAGCTTTGTTATAGCTAGAGGAGTGGGGGCTCAGCTAGTATCGCGACTCCCCACTAATTTCTTGTAATCCTTTGAGTTTCTAATAAAGTGATGTTTATAAAAAATAAAAAAATAAAAAAATAATAATAATAACAATAATAATAATAATAATAATAATAATAATAAAGTTTATGTATTGCAACAACTTTTAAACGAATAAAAAAACGACGTCGACCTTAGCTGACCATAAGAGCTCTCGGTACCCATCATTTTCTCTGGTATTTTTCAACTTCAAAAAAGTTATTTGGTTCAAATTTTAAAATTTGACAACATATTAATCAAACTTGGAAGAGGGTTGGGTTGCTCAGGTGACTGATCCTGCCATAATGTACTATACTATAGCAGTATAGTACCGACACCCGAATTCGATCATATATACGATGATCTTTATGCGGTAGATGATAATGAGAAAAGACGCCCCGAGTTGGAAAAGAGTTTGCTACTATCGACGACATTAAATATGCAAAAAGTCACTTATCTAAATTAAGCTTAGTGGAAACAAAACATAGAGTTGTTACATCAACTTTTTTGAGCAAATTAATTTAAGCGGTTTTACTTTATCAACTTAGCAAGTAATCTGTAAACCACGACGAAAAAGAAATGTTCTTGAGTTAAATATGACCCATATGGTTAATTGGCCCACCACTTATCACCAAATACTAACCATCCCAACAAAGGTTAAAAATAAAGACACATAAAGTGAAAAGGGAGTAAAGCACAATTAGTGACATTACTGACATTATATATATATACTAAAACTCATTGGGGGATGAACAGTACTCCGCGCATGAACAGTACCGCGCATGAACAGTTCGCAAAAAAAAAAAAAAAAAAAAAAAAAAAAAACTTTAGCAAATTCATTCCCGTGAATAAAATGATCGAGGGCAACGCACTCCCGTCGCAACGCGCGGGTTAACCCGCTAGTATATTCTAAAACACGTACCCGTTATTGTTACCGTTTTCTTCGTAAGTAGTTAATTTAATGATGTATGAGGGCCGTGTTTAGGAGAGTGCGTGTTGTGTCATTGTACAGGGTAATCGTTTGACGAGAGCCATAAAATTTTATGCACAACATATACATATGTATTATGTATATGTATTTTGTGTGTGTTTAAAGGTTTTTTCGTGATAATGACACGGAGACGCCGAAATCCACGAGACAGCCCTGCCATTGAACAACACTCGTGCTAAACTAAGATGAATTTGAGTTTGTTCAAAAATAATTTGTTTGCAAATAAATTAACGTTTTTGAAAAATAATATTATTTTTATGTTTGAAGGCGGGCAAACACTAGTATTTGTTTTCCTTTTTTCATTTTTAAGAGGCAAAAGCGCTATTTTTCATTTTAATACTATAGAGTTTATTAGAGTTTGATTACCACTTTTTTTTATTCTTGAGCATTTCATGACCACCTATTTTCTAGCAAACATGATATTGCAAGTAAATTTAAAAAATATGAAACAATGAGCACCAAAAAGTGTGTTTTAATAAATAAAGTTTAAAAAAAAAAAAAAAAAAAAAAAAAAAAAAACTTATTTTTGTTAGGTTAGAAAATTGTAATGGCACTATCATGGTCCAGTTGTTAGCTAGGACTTTAAAATGAATAGGTAGTTGGTTGGAATTTATGTTGGCTTGGAAATATTTCACTCTTTAAGTATAGTTTCCATTTATTTGACTTTCTTGATTAATAAATGTTTCTAGTTTTATAAAAGATCATTTATTAGATACGGGTCGAATCTTTGAATGAGTATTAATGGTTTTAAATTCTACTGTAGTTGTTAGGCGTGGATGGATGACTAAACAATGACATATAGTGACCCACTTGTACTTTATTTGTTGAGATGTGATCATATGCATTTTTTTTAGTCTAAATTTTTTTTTGAAAGGTATTATGCATGCCATATTTTAAGTTATTTAAGAATATCTTCAAAAAAATAATACGGAGTAGTAATAAAAAAGTCACACCTTGATTACTTAAGTCACACGATTATGATTCATAAACTTATTAAGTAAAATGTATTTTAAGTACTTGATTATGGAACTTAATAATGGGAAGCATGCCACATATTTCGATTTTTACGGTTAGCGTGTAAAAGATAAATTGTTAACATCATTGATCACATGAAATCACATTTAAACACGGTTAGTTTCAGCATGTTTAGCCGGAGTTTTGCTTGGTTGTATTTATTTTATCTAATTTTTTTCCCATTAGTTTCAATAATCAAATAATATATACGGTTTTGTAACTCTTTAGATTTTTACAGGGATTTGTTATTTCTACACCCCAAAAAATAATACAAATACTCTCTTATTTATTTATTTATTTTTTATTTTTTACAATTTTGTTTTTATTAGTACAAAACTGCGAAACAAAAATTATGAAACATGAATTATAAAGTTTGACAAGTTAAAAATAATAAAACAAAAAAATAGGAGCACAAAAACCATAAAAATTTGTTTTGTCATGTTAATAAAGTGGGTAAATCTGCGCAAAAAAATACGAAAAATAAAATATAAAGTTTGACAAGTCAAAAGTATTAAAAGACAAATGATACTAAACAAAAAACTAAAAAATAAAATCGTTCTCTCTTGTCAATAAAGTGAGTACAAAATTGTGTTGGGGTACAACATTTTTTACATTGTCAATTTTTTTATTGATTTAATAATGACAACCCTTAAGGCTTTCGTGAAAAGAATGTCTTTTATTAGAAAATTATCTATAAATCACTATGATTGGATGTCAATCCCGAAAAAACATTGATACAATCCCTACAAATCTAGATGCACAACTAACATTTAATTCTAATTGGATGATTTAGTTTCTTACATTAAATTGTAGTAAAATATTTCTCTTAACGGCAGCCCTTAGGACTTTCATCAACAAAACACAATTTGTATTTAGGGTTGTAGTATTGGTATCTCCTAGCCCTCTTACTCTTCTTTTACTCAATTTATTAACAAGACAAATTAGTTTTTATGGTTTTTTACAGTATTTTTGGTCTTTCACACTTGTCAAATTTTATATTTTATGTTCCTAACTTTTTTGACAGTTTTACTCACTTTATTAACTGGACAAGACAATTTTTATAATTTTTTGTTCCATATCTTTTATCTTTTACTACTTATAACTTGTCAAACTTTATATTTTATATTCTAACACTTATTTTTAGCAATTTTACCCATTTTATTAATAGACTAAACAATTTTCAATAGCTTTCTGCTATGCTATGAATTTATTGGGTACGTAAAAAGTACATAAAAAGTTGTTGATACTCTACTATTCTAGAGGGACGTACCAATAACCAATCTCTTTTATAATTTACAACTCCATGTGTAATTATTTATTGGGTACATAAAAAGTACTCGTACATGCAAATATGCAATATAGAGTATAGAGTTCAGACTATTATCACATGGGTATTTCTAAAAAACGTGGGCCAAGTAATCATATGGGCCAAATCTCAGATAATAGCTCACATATTTTGTAAAACTGGTCCATTTTGTCAGTGGTCCATAAGTTCATGTACCGACTTCAGACACTACAACCCAATAAGACAAAAATACTTGATACTACAGTATATTTTTAGATGTTCAAAAATTGTATTTTTGCATCCACATTATATTGTTTGATTCTATCATCCTAGAATATGAAGCTTATTACGAGTATTGTGATTATTATATTATTAATATATATATACTTATAAGCAAAATACGAAAATGAACCATATACATAGTTACAAAAGTGAACCTTTTTCCTCCACTTTACCAAAACAACCATTTTTTGTCACAATCATACCAACATGTTTTCTGTCACAATCATACCAGCATGTCACACTTTTATAAAGATGCCTCAACAAAACAATTACAGTATACGGAGTATTTAAGTAAATATCTCACCTTTCTTGCACGAGCAAGTGCTTTTGTTGATATGTCAACACCAATGATTCTTTCCAGTGAGGTTACTAAAAAAACCATATTATGAAGATATTAAGATTACAGGTCATAACCAGAATGGGACACAAGTCATTTGAGAAGCTTATGCTTATTTCCCTCCCATGAAAATAAAACTGTAACAAAACTATCCATATCACCACCACCACCTTCGTCCTCCCTTCTCTTGCACCAGCACCACCACCTTCGTCCTCCCTTCTCGTCCACCAGCACCACCACCTTCGTCCTCCCTTCTCTTCCACCAGCACCACCACCTTCATCCTCCCTAGTCCACGCCTAGCCCACGCCCCCACGCCCATAACCTCGCTGATTTGATCATTTTCGTACAGATATTTTCCGAAGAAATACAAAGGAATGTATTTCCCGGGTCGTTCTCCCAACGAGGGATGAATGGAGTAAACAACTCACGTCTCAAATATCGGGATTCGAATAAGAAAAGGGGCATAAGATGATATTATCTAAACTACGGGATAAGGAAAGCATAAGGGAATAAAGTCTAAGGGAAATCCTAATAATAATGGCAAAATACGCAATTCTACGCTAAAACGCAAAAACGGAAATTAAACGATACGCGAATAAAAAGCAAGAACGACTATTCTAAGGCCTAAAAATTACTTTTATGCTAAAAATGATATTAGAAAACTAAATATGATTTAAAACTATTTTTTAGGAATTTTATTGAATTTATTCTAATTAAAAACTAATTATTAACTAATAAAAATGAACTAATTATCTAAAAATTATGAAAGAGAGAGGGAAAAATATGGAATTACTTTCTAAAAATCTAAAATATCATAAAAGACTTTTCAAAACTATTTTTGTAATTTTTAGATTAATATTCTAATTTCTATGAATTTAAATCTATTTAAATCTAATTAAAATCATGAAAAATACCAAATAAAAGGAGAAAAATAGGGAAAAATGTTTTTTATGCTTTTTATATTTATCTTAAACTATTAAAATTGAAAAATTATTTTTTGGAACTTTTTCTCAATTAAATGCAATTAAAGCTAATTAAAAATGAATAAAAACTGATTTTAAATAAGAAAAATACTAAACAGTGTCTAAAAATTATGAAACTTTCAGGGAAATTCTAAAATGCTATTCTAGAGCTATGAAAAATAAGAAAACCAGGGCTTATGTGGGAGAAACTGCAGCTGTAGTGTAAATGGGGGGGAAATAAGCACTAGAGATTAAGCTAATAAGCACTAAAGGGAACCAACAGATTATATAAGCTAACTAACACTGAAACCACTCTACAGCAACCATCAGAACCTACTCCTAACACCTAATAAGTATTTTACCAAGGAATTAAGCAAAATGCACTTTATGAGCTAAACAGATTTAGGTCCCTTCTTTAAGCAGTTGAAACTGCTTATCCAATAAGCCAAATAGAAAACTAAAGCCATGGATCTCAAGACCACCTGGCAGAGAGTGTATGTGCCAATTTTCAGCTAATTAGGACATAAATTGAAGTAGTTAGAGCACAACAAAATCTGGCCAAAAGGATCCTAGGCTGCTGAAACAGATCAGTAACAGAAGGCTAAGTAAAGCTATAGCAGACCTGATTTATATGCTGAGATTAAGCGCTAAAGTCTAAAAAGAATGTAACTCAGCTAATCCTAGGTGTATGGTGCACAAATAAAACTAATCTACCTCAAACCTGCAATCAATCTGATAAAGATTGATAACATAACAGTTAAACTAAATACTGAAAAGGTAGGACAAGAATCTCAACTAAGTGAATAACAAGTTGCAATAAGAGAGACCTAACTAAGCAAGCTTGACACCTAAATAACCAAACAATCCATTCATAGACAACAAGAGGGTATGCAGTGATTAATAAAGTCAGGTTATACCAAATAAGGAACTGAGAAAGACCAAAATACTTACTGAAGATCAAAACTGTTTTGGTCTAACAAGCTTCTTGAAACAGAAATTGGACTATGTAGAGATAACAATTTGGAATTGATAACTGAGAGATTTTGACTGCAAAAACTTTCAACAATCAAACTTAAACTGATTTAACCATTCTCACATTTATCAAATGCCTTTAAACACAAATTTACTTCTAATCCAAACACCCCTTCAATCTAAATAAACTACACCTTGACTATGTAAACTGAAGAAATAAGATTGCAACTAACTAGAATCCATCATTTAATCCTAAAACTCAACCTCAAAACAGATTAAAACCAGAATCTACTCAGAAATTAATTTGACTTTTAAATTTTGACCAGTGTTGACTTTTTTCAAAACTTTAGAATTAAGAACAATTAGAAGCAAAAGTGAACTAGATTAAGCTTATACAAACTTAATTGAGCTTAATGTACAGTAAAATGATGCTTAAAAACAGTAAGAAGTAATTGCAAGAGATTGAGAAAAATTACGAAAACTGAAAACTGTTGTTGGATTACGAAACTGGAATTACAAAATACAAATTAACATTACAACTAAGGTTTAAAAACAGTAAATGACATTAAAAATTAATGGTAACAATTCTCTAAATACATGAAAATTGGACAAGCTAAAATGTGAGAGAAAGGGGTCTTTTATAGCTGAGCAGATGGCTTGGATTCCTTTCAGAAGGTTCTGGGACTTTAAATCGTGGCCTTTGATTCACCATTGCATCATCTCATCAAATCTCAATCGTTGGATCATGTGGTGAGGTGTTTAAGCCAATAGGATTGCTCCTTTAGTCCACTGTGGCAGTCCATTGACACACCCATGTGTCAGACGTGGCAGGAGCTTCCAGAAGGTCACTAAGATGCTTAGTACAATGTTGAGTGTTTGGGATTGGTGGTGAGTTGTGATGAAAGGGATGTTTGGCTATGGGGAAGAAGGGCGCGTTTGTTTATTTTATTTTTCTTTGAATGCTTTGACCGGGTTGGGTGGTGTTTTGACCGGGTAAATGATATCTTGACTTGGGTTTAATTTCGGGTAAAAGGGTGTGTTCGGGTTAGATATCATAACCGGGTTAGGATATATTAGTTTGGGCGGGTAAAGGTTGGAAGAGGATTGGGCTTTTGCAGTTTGGGCCGTGACTATTGTTTGTGATATTTGGACTTTGGATTAGTATGTATCCAAGATGCATAATCAAGGACCATTCATGTATTTTAAGCAAAAGCCAAGGACCAAAAGTGACATTTTGTGAAAGGTTAAGGGTGAGTTGGGTAATTGGAAGAGAAGGTTTTATGAGGGGTGAAAGTGTAATTTGGGTAAAGTTAAAGGTGTAATGTGTAAATATGGATAAGTGAAGGTAAAAAGGTGAAAATGTGATATAATGACGGGTTTACAGTGAAATCTCCCAAACCATGTCTTGAACTCCGTATTTTGCACTTTTGAGCATCAAAGTCCATGAAATAGCATCCCCGGCATCGGCTTTTGCACACTTCTCTCTCTCGTGCTCGGTTTTCTGCAGATTTGGCTTCTTTTTGTGTGTTTTAACATATCCGTACCTGCACATGCACAAACTCAAGAAAACCACAAATATTAGCAATAAACGGCTCTTACTTGGTTGTTTTAGGTCAGTTTTGATAATGAAAAGATATGTGAATAAGCACATATCACTCGCCTAGTCCACGCCTAGCTCACGCCCCCACGCCTAGAACCTCGCCTAGCCAATGCCTAGCCCACGCCCAGAACCCCACGCCCAGGCCCTCGCCTCGCCTCTCGCCCAGGCCACTTGTACACGCCCATAACAACTTGTACACACCCAGAACTTGTTCCTAGTCGGTACCACGCCCAAACCCACGCCCAGGAATTCTTTATACACGTGTACGGTTTAAAAACGATTATCGTAGGGATCTAACGTACCATATTGAAAAGTTCATTTTAGAAAAGTGGTATAGGCGTGGTTCGTATATGTAAAGTAGAAGTAGCATGTGTTCGTTTAAGAAATTTTCTCTATACTTATTCTGTAACATTTTGTTTCATTCATTTCTATGTCACGTTGGTTTTGGATCACACATTCAAAGTGATGTTCTAATGTGTTTTGGATATACCATTATGTCGAAGTATTTTTTTTGAGTGGTTGCAGTTATCTTTCAGCTTTAGAGATAAGCCTTCTAGATACCTGCTAAGATGAACAACGCGTTAGTCTCGCCCCGGGTGTTATCCCAGGACCCGACTCCGGCGTAAGAATGAGTATGTGTTTTACCGAAAGGTATAGTATAAAATGTGTGTGTGAGAAATGATACCTTTTTACCAATTATTGCATGTGTATTTATACTCCTTGATGTCATTATCTGGTCCCTGGGTGTGTTGTACTTTATGGGACCGTTAGCGTCGCCAGGGCTGACACTGCCCATGACACTGTCACTGGCGTCCTTTCTGACACACAGGGGAATGAGACGAATTGTATCCAGGCTAAACGCCAAAGGTACTGTCAGGTCAGCGCCTTATTCGGGCAGTTGCCTTCCGGACCGCCATTCGACGGAGTGTTGGCCCCTTCGTCTACTGGGCCGCTGGGCCATATACGTCGTCATGTCCCCCCAGTATCATGTTACTTGTTTTTGGCAAGTGATGTGATACTTGAACTATCCGTCTCTTTAGGTTCGTTCGGAGTCATTGGGTTAGTTCCGGGCCTCCTAGGCCGTGCTGTGAGCAGTGCATCCAAGCCCATTGGGCGAAGATATATTAAAATAGTAGTTACCTGGTTTTGTGAGGTGATGCCACGTGTCAGATGCGTGTTTTTTTACGGTTAAGATTTGTACGCGTTTTTTCCTGACATGACGGGACGTTTCGTGTCCCTACCACCTTTGCCTATATAAGCCATTTCACCTCATTTGGTAATTTTACTTTTTACTCTTATCTCTTTCACTGTTTGTTTTCTCGTTCTTCGGCGAACTCCAGGTGCGTTCCTTCTTTCTAATAATTTCCTCGTTTGCGTTGCGTCCTTGTCAATATCCTATGGCTTCCGGTTCGGAGCGCCCGACTGCTTATCTTGTTCCTAAATCGGATATGCACATTTTCTCCTCCGTCCTCTCCGAAGGGGAGTTGGAGGGACTCATTAGTGAGTATGGCATTCCTATGGATTTACATCCTTGTTTACCCCCCCCCCCCCGAAATTCACCATGAATAACTTGTCGGGGGATGCTATTGGCTTGTATGAGCAATACTTTGCTTTCTCCGGAGTTCGTGTTCCCTTTTCCACCTTCCTTTTGAAAGTGATAAAGTATTTTAAGGTCCATATTTCGCAGTTGGTTCCTATCGGGTTGAATAGGCTGGTTATGTTTGAGATATATTGCCGGAGTTTGGAGATTGAGCACACTGTGAATTTGTTCAGAGTGTTTTATAAGTTGAATAAGCAGGGGCATTGGTTTTCGTTTGCGAGTCGGACCGGAGGAAATTCTCCGACGCGTATATTTAAGGAGACATGCTCGAGTCTAAAGAACTGGAAGGACAACTTTTTCCTAATTGATCGGAGAGCTATTCCGGAGGCCATGCCATGGAAACATCCGGATTCAAGCGTCTCAGATGATGCTCCATCAGGCGGTTATTCGGAAGCTGACGTTCGGAAACTGTGTGAGGGAGTGGTGGATCTTCGACCTATTCACTCAGGTCTCTTGTATGAGGTTAGGCTAACGAAGGTCTGGAAGCATTCCGGTTATCATCCGGATTTTAAGGACATTGACAAGAATGGTAACGCAAACGCTTTAGGTTTACTTTGACTTTATAATGTCTCCTTCTTTGCTGACTTGGCTGATGATTTTTTTTCTTCAGCTGTTACCATGTCTCGCTATCTTCGTCTGCGATCTGAGCAAGGATCTAGGCTGGGCCGGGGCCGTCCGCTGGATGAGGGGGAGGAGATACCCCAACACGTGACGCCGCCGCTGCCCGTTGGCGAGAAAATCCCTGAGCCAAACAAGGTGCAGAGGATTGTGGAGAAGGCGAACCCGGGGGTGTTGAAGGCCAAAGAGAAGAAGAGGAAACAGATGGAAAGTCGTGCGGCTACCGGAGCGTCGTCACTTTTGAGAAGGAGGAGGACTTCTCCTTCTGTTGATATATCTTCTAGTCATGGAGATTCTCAAGAAATTCATTCGGCCACTTCTTTGAATACGGCAGACCCGGAGGAGACTGCTGAAAACGCGGAGCCGGTGCTAGCGGGAAGGGGTGGTGCCGGTGACCAGGAAGGAGGTTCGAAAGATTTGAATGAGAAGGATTAAAGTGAGCATGTTGAGGAGGCCTCACAGAATTTGACCGGGAATGTGCAGGAGGCCGGGGCCTTGTCCCAGGTATGATTTATTGAGTCTTCCCTCGCTCATTTCCGCTATATCATTATGTCTTTGTTGACAACTTTTGTCCTTTTGTAGGACCCGAAGCGGGCATGTCCAGAGCGGGTGGTCACGAAGCTGCCTTTCGTCATGTTAGTCCGTTCGTAGGAGGTGTCTTTTGGTTCCGACTTTCACTTTTCTCTCTTTTTTTTTCTTTTCTTTTTTTCTTTACGTGTGGCTGATTTCCTTCCTTTTTCTAGGTGGGTTTGGCCGGACAGGTTCCGGTGAGCCTTTCATTCCTGGTTGGGGCTTGTCAGTCAGTACTAGCTTGAATGACGCTGTTCAGTGCTGGGACATGATGAGCAATCTCGCTCCTCCCTTTATCTTATCGGAGCAGGAAGACCTGCCTGATGATCGAGCCTTGTTCCGAGGGTGGTTCGAATTATGTCATGGGTCTTTGGCTTTTGCCGATGTGTTCAAGAGGTTCGAGCGCTTAAACCACCATTATGCAGAACTCTACAAAGCCCATTCTACCTGCTGCAGCGTCGACTCTCAGCTCCCCGAGGCTCATAACAGCCTCCGGGCTCAAATGGAGATCAATCAGAATCTTGTCCAGGATAACCAAGCTCTCCAAATATCCCATCAAGATTGTGGTCGGAAGGAAGAGGAGATGAGTTCCCGTCTGGCCTCCTTGGAGAGAGAAATAAATGAATTAAAGACCAAGGGTGAGGAGAGAGAGAAGAAGGTGTAGTTGCTGGAAGAGGCTTTGAAGAAGAATACCGCTGAGCTGGATGAGTCCGAGAGGGAGGCTTCTGTTTTAAGAGCTGACGTTGAGAAATTTGCCGTGAATGCTGGCCACGAGGAGATTTTAAGATTTAATTATGTGAAGGAGTTGGTTCCGGCGGTTGTTCGGCGTTTGCATGGGAGTGACGAGTACCAGCACGCTTGGGGAAATGTTTTAATGCTGCCATAGACTCTGGCTATTTGGATGGCCTTAGGGTAGGTCATGGTGGGGAGTAGGTTAACGGGATCCTTGCCAAACTGAAGGATTTTGATATGCAAGCGGTTGAGGGATTCACCGCTGCATATGACGAGATGTTCGTGAGGTCCTTCCCTTATGTTGAGAAGATCAAACGTTCCTATCACCTTCCCCTTGCAGACTTGATGAATGTACTCCCAGATGGATCCGGATCTACTCCTGGTGCAGGCACTTCCGGTGGATCATAGTTTTTGTATTATTTTGTAAACTTTTGAATGTTAGAACAATGTTGTGTCTGTATTATGGTAGGCCTGCGTGCCTTTGGGTTCTGTAATCAAACAATTTACATTCGTATTCTTCGCAATGGTTGTGATTTTGGCAATGTTATTCAGGTCGTTCGTATATCCGGACGGCCAATTTTGAATACTTATCTGTATTTGCTTATGTATGCATTTTATCATCACCTGTTGGTAAGTTTACCTGGGGGCTCATCCCTGGCGTCGTCACGCCTTCGGGGTATCTGCGTGCCGTTCGGGCATATATGCCTCGGCTCTTCCCTTAATGACTTAGCATTATTTGGGGGTATGCAGTCGCCTTACTGAATGGTATATGGGCCTTCCCTAGTGTCGTGGCACTTACGGGGGTATCTGCGTGCCGTTCGGGCATACATGCCTCGGCTCTTCCCTTAATGACTTGGCATTATTCGGGGGTATGCAGTCGCCTTACCGAATGATATATGGGCCTTCCCTAGTGTCGTGGCACTTACGGGGGTAAAATAGTTGTGATGGTCGGGTATTCGGGTGTGCGGTCGGAGGTAGCTAGTCTCCGCCGGCTGTGCCCTATCCCTTTGCGTGAGATATAGTCATGGAAAATTTTCCTCCTCCGTTATTGGTAGGGGAATATATCATTACTTGATGAAAAGTGAAAATAATATAGTTCGTGCCCGTAGGCTTACATTTCCTTTCTGAATACTTAAAGAAAACACTTCTTCAAATTCATGGAGTGCCATTTCCGGGGCACCTCTTCTTCACCCAAGGTTTCCAGCTTGTACGAGCCGTTGAGATTTGCTTCCTTTACCCGATAGGGACTTTCCCATTTAGGCCCCAGCTTGCCTTGGTCTTCGGCTCGGCTGGCTTCATTCTTTCGGTAAACGAACTCTCCTAGTTTGAAGGATACCAACCGTGCCTTTCGGTTATAGTACTTTTCCAGCTTCGTCTTATACCTGGCTTCCATTACTGCCGCTTTTTCTCTCCGTTCCTGTAGTAGTTCGAGGTTGAGGCGAATTTCCTCTTCATTTTGTTCTTCCATCCGACGGGGGTCTTCTTCCTCGAGGCCTTCTCTTATCCTCCTTACTCTGTATGTCGGCATACCTATCTCCGCTGGTATGACCGCTTCGCTTCCATAGGTAAGGCTAAAGGGTGTTTCCCCATTGCTCATCTTGATGGATGTCCGGTGTGCCCAGAGGACATTCGACAGCTCATCCACCCATCCTGCCTTTGCCCGTCCTAACCTTGCTTTAATTCCCTCCATCAAGCTTTGTTCGCCCTCTCTACTAGTCTGTTGGCCTACGGATGGGCTACGGTTGTGTTGATTTGTTTGATGTCGAGTTTTTCACACCACTTTTTGAAGGGGTTGTCCACGAACTGTTTTGCATTATCCGTGACAATGACGGCTGGAAGACCGAAGCGACATACTATGTTGTCCCATACAAACCTGGTAACCTCCTTACAGGTGATCTTTGCCAATGGCTTGGCTTCCGTCCACTTAGTGAAATAGTCGATGGCGACCAAGATGAACTTCACCTTTCCTGCGGGCGGGGGTAGGGGCCCCACTATGTCCATTCCCCATTGGTAGAAGGGCCATGGAGCCATGATAGGAGTCAACTTCGTTCCTGGGAGCTGCGGTACTGGATAGTGTATCTGGCAATAATAACCTTGCCGCATGGCTTTTGCTACGATTGAGCGCGGACCCGAATGCATCCCACATGCCCCCATGTGTATCTCCCTTATCACATAGTTTGCTTGTAAAGGACCCACGCACCTCATCATGGGCACCAGATAGGCTTTTTTGTAGAGCACTCCATCTTCTATAACATATTGGTTTATCTTCATCTTTAGTGTGCGAGCTTCGTTAGGGTCCTCTGGCCAGACTCCCTCTTCAAGGCATCGAATGATAGGGGTCATCCAGTTGTCCCCTTCGTCTTCCACAATGTTGTTAACCTCCTTCCCTTCCGTGGATCTCTCTCTCAACACTTCTACCAGTACCTCCTTCGTCAGGTGGTCAAAGGCAACAGTAGCTAACTTACTAAGAACATCTGCCTTTTGGTTCTGACCTCGGGGGATGTTCCGGATGGTTAAATTTTTGAAGCCTGCTATGTACTCCTTTGCCTTTGCCAGATATTTGACCATGCTTTCATGACTTGCCACGTAGTCTCCGTTTATCTGGTTAGCCACCAGCTTGGAATCTACCTGGACTTCGAGATTACTAACGTGCATGCTTCCTGCCATTCGTAAACCCGCTAGTAGCGCTTCATACTCAGCCTCGTTATTGGTGGTTTTGAAATCTAGACGGATGGCATAGGTGAATTCCATTCCTTTGGGGCTAATCAGTACAAGGCCAGCTCCGGAGCCCTTGTTGTTGGACGCTCCGTCCGTATACAAAAGCCACTTCCCCTCCTCATTCTTCTTCGCCGTTGGCTGTTCAAAGTATTTGCCATTGCTTTCTCCGATGGGAGTTTCTGACAGAAATTCAGCCAAAACTTGGCCCTTAATTGCATTTCGGGGCTCGTAGGTGATGTTGTAAGCACCCAATTCCACCGAGTATTTGGCTAACTTTTCGGACACTTCTGGATTGTTGAGGATCTGCTTTATAGGTTGACCCATGATTACCTTGATGGGGTGTGCTTCGAAATATCTCCGGAGCCTTCTTGACATGTGTAACAAACAGAGTGCTAGCTTTTCAATCGGAGCATAGTTCCTTTCAGCTTCATTGAGCGTCCGACTTACATAACGGATTGGCAGCTGTTTTCCCTTCCTTTCGGTTAGCAGAACCGCACTGACTGCCTCCTCAGAGGCTGCAAGGTACACATACAGTGTATCCTTCGCCACTGGCGTTGTTAGCGAGGGAAGGTCCGTTATCAACTTCTTCATTTCTTGGAACGCCTTTTCCGCTTCTTCTGTCCACCGATACTCCTCCTTGTTCTCCTTAGTAATGTCCTTGAGCATTTCGAAGAAGGGTAGGGACCTTTCGGCTGAACGGGACAAGAAGCAATTAAGCGCTGCCAATTTGACGCTGAGGCTCTGCATCTCTTTCAAGGTCCTAGGTGACTGCATGTCCATTATCGCCTTTGTCTTCTTCTGGTTTACCCGGATCCCTTCCGAAGTTACCATGTATCCCAAGAACTTCCCTTCTTCCATCCCGAAGGAGCATTTTTTGGGATTCAGCTTCATATTTATCTTCCGGAGGTTGTCAAATGTTTCGGCTATGTTTGCTAACATTTCCTGCTCTTCCTTGCTCTTGATGACCATGTCATCCACATATGCTTCCAGATTCCTCCATATATGCGACTGGAAAGCGGAGTCTATCATCCGTTGGTAGGTGGCCCCTGCATTTTTCAGACCGAATGGCATCTTGGTGTAACAGTAAGTCCCTTGTTCAGTGTAGAACGCCGTTTTCTCCTCGTCTTCCCTGGCCATTTGCACCTGATGATATCCCTTGTAGGCATCCAAGAAACATTTGTACTTATACCCCATGACCGACTCGATCTTCCAATCGATCTCCGGCAAAGGGTAGTAATCCTTGGGGCAAGCAGAGTTGATGTTTTTGAAGTCGATGCACATCCGCCAGCTTCCATCGCACTTCTTTACCAGAACGGGGTTGGATATCCGGGTAGGATATTTCACTGGTCTGACAATGCCAACTTTGACCCACTCTTCCACCTCCTTTGTGACCGCTTGACTTCGATCCGCCGCTAACATTCAACGTTTTTGGCATACCGGGTCCACTGAAGGGTTCCCATGCGAATATATCAAGGTTTCTTTGCAGCAGCTCTCTGAGACGTCTTTTGCATTCGGAGGACAGGGTACCTCCGATCATCACGGCCTGCTCAGGAAAGGCTGGATTGATCGGTACTTCCTCCGTCAGACCCACTTCACCGGTCTTCACTTCTGCCTCATCCTGCATGGGAGGATTGGCCAGCAATCTTTCCAACCTTCTACATTCCAAAATGATGACGGAACGAGTGACAAGTGTGGCAATTCCCTGGGGGGTCGGGAACTTCATTATGGAGTGAATTGTGGAAGGTATGGCTCGCAGAATCTTCAATCCGGTCCTTCTTAAAATTACATTATACGGCGATGGTGCCCGAATAACCGTGAACTTCATCCTGAATTTCCTGTATAGCCCTTCATCTCCGAATGAAACATCCAACTCAATCTTTCCCAGTGCTCTGGTCACCTGTCCGGCGAACCCAAGTAGATCCGTCTGTGTCTGCTTCAGCCGGGATCTTATCTCTGGAGGCAAGTTGTTGAAGCAGTGCTCGAACATCACTTCCATCGAAGCTCCTTCATCCACAAAAACCCTTCTTACAAGATACCCATCCATTGTGGCTTCAACTATGAGGGGATCGTCCGACACATCTCCCTCGGGGAGAGGGGGAAAGTTATGGGCACATTCATCCACCTTTCCTCTTGCTCCGATGACTTCCTCTTCTTTCGTTCGGGCCACGCCCGGATCATGTTGATGACCTTATCCTTGGCTCCTGCTTCATTCTTGGGGGGTTCTCTCCTTCCTTTCTGTCTGAGGTCCCTGATCAAATGATTCAACTTCCCCGACTCCAAGGCCAGCTCTAATTGTCTTTTAAGCTGATAACAGTCATTCGTATAATGCCCTTTATCTCCATGATAATCACAGTACTTATCCTGGTTCTCCTTCCGGGGTGGGTCACGCATCGGCTTCAGAGGAGGTAGGCGCAGCTGGTGCTTTGTGGCCAAAATTTCCTTTGGGGGCTTTATGAGTGATTCTAATGTTAGACGGGGGTTGCTTCGGTTCAGATGATCACCGCGATGGAACAAGTAAGGTGCCGACCTGTCACCGTGACGATGAGAGCTTCCCCGATCCTTTCCTGAATACCCGTATCGCCCTTCATTCTTCCTATCCCCTCCGTAATGACCTCTGGAAACACTTTCGTCCTTTCTGAAGGGTCCAGTTGAGGCCCTCCTGGTTGTATCGTAATGCTCTCCCCGGGGCAATTCGGTTGTGGCAAAGGCCTCTTCCGACCTTACAAAGTCATCCACCCTGACCATCATCTCATCCACGGTCTTAGGGATCGTATCGGCAAACCGCTTGGCCAACACAGCACATTTGCACCCATTCATGAACGAGGAGATCCTCATGATCTCCGGCGCTCCCTGTATGAATCCCGTCTCGGTGGTCCATCTTTCTTTGTATTCGGGCAACGTTTCGTTAGCCTTTCTCACTATCTTGGCAATTTCGGTAGGGTCCTTGACACAAGCCTTGTGTAGGAAAAAACGAGTCTCGAACTGGTCCCTGAAAGCTGCCCATTCGTCTATACTCCCAGGAGGGAGTCCATCGAACCATCCCCTGGCCTTTCCATCTAAAGTCTGTTGGAACATGCGACACCACACTGGCATCGGCCATTCTTCATGCCCTGCAGCTCCCGTGAACCTGTTGAGATGATCTTGAGGATCCGTCAACCCATCGTACATCTTGATGTGAGTGGGCATCTTGTGCTCCGGCGCGGAGAACTCAATGATTCGCCTACTGAAGGGAGATTTCGAGACTTCCTTGAAGGGCTTCGCTAGATCTTCGTCTTTTACTTTACTCCCGGTTACTATCTCCTTCTTCTTGTCCGCCGGCTCACCCTTGTCAAGAGCCATTTCGTCCTCAAAATCCAACCGTATCGGCTCAACAGTGTCCCTTCGGCTATTGTGTTCTTTTATCATAGAATTGAGCGCAGTTACATACCCTTCCAACTGCTCTCTCGTCATTGGGGTGGAACTTCCTTCTGCTCCTCCAGAAGTTACCGGAGGTGTCGAACCCGTCATCCTATAGCTCTAGTAGATTGAATGCGGGTCCCACAAATGGCGCCAATGTCGAAGTATTTTTTTGTGAGTGGTTGCAGTTATCTTTCAGCCTTAGAGATAAGCCTTCTAGATACCTGCTAAGATGAACAACGCGTTAGTCTCGCCCCGGGTGTTATCCCAGGACCCGACTCTGGCGTAAGAATTAGTATGTGTTTTACCGAAAGGTATAGTATAAAATGTGTGTGTGAGAAATGATACCTTTTTACCAATTATTGCATGTGTATTTATACTCCTTGATGTCATTATCTGGTCCCTGGGTGTGTTGTACTTTATGGGACCGTTAGCGTCGCCAGGCCTGACACTGCCCCTGACACTGTCACTGGCGTCCTTTCTGACACCCAGGTGAATGAGACGAATTGTATCCAGGCTAAACGCCAAAGGTACTGTCAGGTCGGCGCCTTATTCGGGCAGTTGCCTTCCGGACCGCCATTCGACGGAGTGATGGCCCCTTCGTCTACTGGGCCGCTGGGCCATATACGTCGTCACATTACTTTTAGCAATTCGACAGTCCAATTCAAAAAACTTGACCTACGAAAGCTGGTAATCGTGTTAGCAACGTGACTAAAATGAAACACTTTTCTAATTTCACTACAACGCTTTTGTTTTATGGGCAGAAGGTTACAGTCGACTCGGTACATAAAACTTGACTAACTTGGTTTTGTTGGTATTATGGTGTTGATTTTGATGACACTAAAATCAGCAAAATGTTTGTACCACAAAAGCATCGCAATTTGTGTAAGACATCTATATCTATATCTATAATACTTTATATAGTAATAGATTTGGGACTTGCTAAAAGAAGTAGTCTTAAAAATGTAAGACCAAAAACATTTCCTTATTAAGAAATAATAAGCCATTAGTCAATAACAATACATGAAATAACAAATGGTCAATACATTAAAAGCCCTGTAATAAAGAAAGGCTTTATGACCAAAAATTAAACATCGAACATTTATATAAATGCTAAAATTTAAAAAACAAAACTGCTATCTATTTACTATATCATTATTAATATAAACGTTTTGCAAAAGGAAATCTTAACTCCGAAGCTAATATTAGAACATTACACACGTATATTTGCAACATATAAAAGCCGAACCTTTACACATCTAAAAAAACACACACCAAACAAAGAAACAAAAACCCACAAAAAGTACGTTCTTTACAACCTAAAACATAAACTAGCATCTCTCAATCTCTCTTTGTATACAACCATCGGCTGCCGCCTATTTCCGCCACCACCACAAAACTCACTCACGCGAACAAGTAGGCTCATATCAGATTCTTCCACCAGGACCGCGGCTAACATCAACTGATTACGCCACCGACACCACCGAATCTTGTTTTAACCGGTGGTGTTTCGAGCTTGGGTGGTTTCATTGTTGTTTTAGTGGGGTAGTTACGTGTAGGTGTGAGAGTAAAATTAAGGTTGTATTGTAACAAGTGTGTGTTTAATACCAAAAGAATTTTATTTTTCTGGCCCAATTGTTTTGTTGTAAAGTTTTGTCCTTGAGGCACAACTAACTTTATATTAATACAAGTTTACACACACATATTTGGTTGTAAAAATACGCATTGCGTTGTGCTAGTTTACATTTACTTTTAGTTCTACGATACATAAATAAAATTATGATCTTCGTCTTGTTTAAAAGTTTGTTGCTTTTTAGATTTTAAGATATGAAATTGTGAACATCTTGTTGTGTTATAACTTAATCAAATTAAAGTTAATTTAATTTATTCATATTAACGCTACATTCGTTGTACATTCTCTTCCTAGATACTTGAATCTATCACAAATTCAATATTAAGTGATTATGCAACTAAAAACTATACTGCTGAAAAAAAAAAAAAAAAAAAAAAAAAAACTTTGAAACAAAATTCTCACCGAAAAATATAATGACACAGGTACACGCCGCCGCAACGCACGAATACCCAGCTAGTTATAGTAGTTGACTTACGACATTAACTGTGTTTTTTATTATGAGTTCTTAAAAAAGAATATACGATTCAGAAAGTTTTAGAAAATACATAATTTTATTAAAAGACTTGCTTACCTTTCTTGTAAATTATGTATCTTCCAAAACTTATCGTAAGAACCGTATATTATTCTCTAAGAACGCATAATAAGAACCACAATTACTGTCGTAAGTCAATTACTAACATGATGTGTACGTTTAACAAATACCACTTAATGTCGTAAGTCAACTAGTGAATCCGTCAGAAGAAAACCATGAAAGTGTTAAACAAATGACATGTTGTTATGAAATAATATATTTCATTTTAAGTTTATTTTGTAAAATTGTGTTTTCATGTTTTGTTTATGCACATCTATGTGTTAAACTAACTAGGAACTATGTTTACACACACATTTATGGACGAATCCAGGCCGCGGAGTGACCAGATGTATTTAAATCTTTTAACACAATTTCTCAGAGATGGGTGCATTAAAAAAAAAAAAACATTTTAACAAAATTAACACTACGACACACAAATCCATGAGTGTCTCGAGACCCACCATGATTCCGTCACTGCACACATTTCATTAATGTTCACACATATTTCATTTGTGTTTTGCTATATACTAATGTATCTTCTACATATGGCAAAAATAATGTAAGTAATGATTTGTCACGATCTTATCATAATTGCATAAAACTATGTTTATATCCCGTGTACGTTGGTTTATTATCTTGATAACATCACATCATACTACTTTCTGTTGGAATTATATAACATGACTAATCATAAATATAAACAATAAACATCAAAGTAAGTGCGGAAGCGTATAGGAACATATAATGAATAATTAATTAACTAAAGAATAAAGTATGCGTACCTTTCTTGATTCTAGCCGAACAAGAATCAAATCCACAAACTAGCAATTAGGATGAACCCTAATTAGGGTTTATAGGATTATATGAATTACCCCTTACCGTTTTGTAATTCAATCCAAGATAATAACAAAAGTATGTTATTACTATGTTCTTGTACACACGTACTAAACCGAATTAAAGTAATGCTAGTTTTTATAAAACAAATAACTTGATTTATAGGAAAAGAGTATATCGACACCAAGAGGTGGTGTACGATCGGTTTGGATCAAAGAAACACACACAAAACTGTTTTAGGGTTTAGCTAATGAGCACAAGAGATGGAAAAATAAAACCCCAAGCCTTGTTTATATACCCAAGCAAACTTGGTGAACAAGTTGGTTTTTCTTTCCTTATTTTGTCCCTATGGCCGATCGGTTTGGAGTCCCCAAAGGGATTCCGGAACCTTCCCAACTTTTGCAATTTAGTCCTTTTCCATAAACATTTAACGACCGTTAATCCATTACATTAATTACTTAACGTCCGTTAGTTATTTCGTTTAATAAATAAATAAATACAACATTTATATTTAATTATTAACTTTAAATTCTCATACGTAAAGTGTGCAATCCCATAGTCTCGAGTTCGATCCTAACTCACGTCTACTAATTTATATCCATAAAACCAACACTTTCTTCGTATATAATCTTATATGATTATTTCAACTGCAACTCTTAAAATAGTTATATATCATACTCAGCTAGACGTCGTATACAAACAGTCTTTCTAAAAGTAACCAAGCCAAGAAAAAAATGACACTATCAATGTCATGTATTCATATCTGAAAAGCTAATGTATACATAACATGAAAATCTAAGAACGTATAAACATTTGAACAATAGTTATCATCTTTTTATTGGAGTTATAATCTTTTTATTAAGCAGCCTTAAATAATCTTTTTATTGGAGTTATAATCTTTTTATTAAGATTATTGGAGTTATAATCTTTTTATTAAGCAACCTTAAATCTTTAATAAAAATAATATTAAACGTTAGACATAATATATCCATAAGAATTCACAGTGCAAATATTTCCCACATGTTTGGTCTAAGTTAGAAGATAACGGCAAAAAAAATGCAAAGTTCGTCCTCAAAAATGTTATTAACAGAGGGATGTATATGTCCCAACTTATCGGCAAATTATTTATGTAAGTGAAAAGAGTAAGAGAAATGGTATTTATTCCTATTTCATATTCCTATTAATTTTCCTACTTACAAGTGAAAGTGAAAAAACTAACTGTTTAAATGAGAAGAGATAATGAATGTAATACACATGTCATATTTTTATGTGAGTAGAAAGATAAATAAAAAATGTAAAAGGATATATAGCAATGCTCAATGTGTAAACCACAAAGATGTATTTTGTAGTTTACTCTTCAAATATTTTTGTAAACCTTTTATATTTGGGCAAATTCTAAGAATGCATTTTTCGCTCAAGGTGTCATCGCTTTTTAGGAAAAAAGTTTTGGTATTTCCAAAATAAACTTTGAGACTTGCGACTTTTCTACTTTTCATATAAGCTTGACAAGTGTCCTTCGAAGTTTGTGTACCCAATCATTTTTTCTGACTTTTACAGCTATGATTTTCCAGCGACCGAATCTAAGCGACCGTTTTTAGAATCTAGCGAAATTTGGTTTTGTCCTTTAGTTAAAAAAAGTCAAAGATACAAAAATATTTTTTTATACATTTAGTTCTTTCCCGAGGTTGAGCGACTTAAGCGTAAAAACATAAGCGACTATTTTCTGTACATTAACAGTACCTAAAGTACTGTTTCAAAAGTACTTTTACAACTTTTTTTTTTTTTAAATTTTTACCCTGTTTTCAAATTTTTAACCCAAATACAAACACACACAACCAACACTACTACCAGAAAAAACACAATTGAAAATTGTGAAATCCTAAATCAATCCCTAATTATTCAGTAAATTAAACTCGAAAATGGCTGACATTCCCAAATATTTTGATGCTAAGGTAACTGTTCGTTCCAAGGTACACTTGTTTTCGGAAATTAAGTCTAAATTGTCAAGGAATCCAGATCGAATGAGGCTGTTCAGAGCAACTGTTTTTGGGCCATGGTTAGATATTCCTGACCTAGGTAAAGGCAATCATATTGTTAATTTCGTTTTACAACACCAGGTATATATCGACAAACTTGTTGATTCTTGTCCCCCCATTTTATACAAAATTGGGAACAATGTATTGAAATTCGGTCGGGAACAGTTTCTATTGATGACTGGATTTCGTTTTGGTCGTTTGCCTCCCCCTGTAGAAATTGCTCGAAGTCCTTTTGCTTTGCGTGTCTTTCCTGAAAAACAATTAATAAGAAAGGTAACTGTAAAAGGGATTGAGCTTTTAGATTTGTTTGGGAATGACACGGTTTTTTCAAAGTTATCAGCTGAGGATGCGGTAAGGGTATGTCTGTTGCTAGTCGCTGAGGTCGTGTTCATAGGTCGTGGACCTTGGTACATTGTTGACAATCATTTGTTGCAATTAGTTGAGGATTTTGGGGCATGGAATGCATATCCATGGGGAGAGTTCTTGTGGACCCGTTTTTACAAAAATTTAGCCAATGTGGTACCCCGCCATTACAATGCTCACTTGAGAGAGAAATTGCAACAAAACCCTTCTACAATTGCAACATATAATATTTCTGGCTTTTTCTTGGCTTTTAAGGTTAGATGTGTATTACATTTATGAACATCTCAGTTTTTGTTTACTAGCAGTTCATACAATGCATTTATAATTTTCGTTTATTTTAGATATGGATTCTTGAGAGTTATCCCACTAGCAGTTCATGGTGGAACAAAGACCCGTCAAAGATACCACGTTGTTTTTGTTGTTCAAAGGGTAAAACATTTGCCAAACGCCATTATGCCCAACTTTTTGGTCCTGTAAGCATTTCCATTTGTTTGTATTTGTCAAATAAGTTAGGACTTCGTTATATTTGTTTTTAACTTTATAATTGTTTGTTTACTAGGGTTCTAATCCAGTCTTGGATCTTCTTCCAACAAATGCAGAAATGTTACAACCATGTTTTGCACCAAGTAATGCATATTTGAGCCAGTTGGCTAGTCTACCTGCTGATGATCCCACTAATGAGGTAAGTTGGCCTGTTTGTGCAAACCATGGTTGTATTCACGTTGACAATTGACCATTGCACATTCTGTTTCGATCTTGCTTTATAGGTTCACAAGGGGGTGGTGATAACTGATACAGATGTGGCGTTAGGTGATAAAGATGTGGCTATAGTCAATAATGATGTGGCAGTAACTGATAAAGGTCAAAGTTCCAATCAGCTTGACGATATTAACAATAGACTTGCCGCTGTAGAGGAAGCTCTAAAGATACAACCCCGAGCCAATAAAGATACAACCCCGACCAAGCTAGACATTAATGTGGGAGTCCTTGATGAAATTGAAAATAGACTTGCCGTTGTTGAGGAAGTTCTAAAGATACAACGTCCAAAGGTGAACATGGTAATGTATATTACAACTTATATTACAACTTCTTTTAAAAACTTGTTGGAGTTGACCTGATAATGTATACTTTGGGGGGTTGTTTTGTTAATTTGATGTATCCACTGCTAGCGTACATCAAACCCCTGCTAGTGGTTTTCAATCCACTGCTAGCAGGTTCCTGTTAATGTATCAGTTGGGGGGTGTTATATAAATTTGATGTATCCACTGCTAGCGTCTATCAAACCCCTGCTAGTGGTTTTCAATCCACTGCTAGCAGGTTTCTGTTAATCTATCACTTGAGGGGCTGTTTTTGTAAATTTGATGTATCCACTGCTAGTGTCTATCAAACCACTGCTAGTGTCTATCAAACCACTGCTAGTGTCTATGAAACCACTGCTAGTGTCTATCAAACCACTGCTAGTGTCTATCAAACCACTGTGAATCCACTGCTAGCAGGTTTCTTTAGTAGTATAATTGATTGTATATTTTAAATATCAAACTTCAACTCATACGCACGGCAAATCGGATGAGGCTTGTTCTGGACAAAGTCCCATTGATAATGAAAACTGGAATGGTAGTTCTAGTTTATTTGATCTTCGTTCTCGTGATGTTCATTCGGCTGATTATAATAAGGTTATGTTCCTTTTAGTAGTACTTTTTTATTTTATCGTTTTTTGGTTACATACCTAAATCAGTTTGGTTAACTACAGAATGGCGACAAATCGAGTTGTGTAAATGCTGAAAACAAACAAGCTGGTCTTACTTATATAGACCCTGCCGCTTTTCTATCAACTATGTCGCAGCTCGTGGAATATTGTCTTCACGACGGACCATTGCCGTTAGATGATCACATTCCAGCTCATGATCCCAGTCATTTGAATTTACCTAATTTGAATGAAACGTTTTCTCAATCGGCTGTTGAAGTACGTATATATAAATTCCACCTGCACTATCTATACATGTTTGATATAGTTGGTCATCCATATAGATGTGTTATTGTTGTATAATTACAGGGGAAACAGATGCAGCTAGATGAACAGGTGGAGCTAGAAGATGATTTCTCTGTTTATTGTCTTCACGACAAACAGGTTGGGATAGATGAAGAAAAACCTGCTGAAAACAATGAAGATGGCGAAACACCGAGTGAGGTGGTGCTAAGTGGTGATGATAAACCTGGAGAGGCGGTTCAAGCACATGAAATACAGGCTCATGAAGGTGTGTTTAATGTTGATGGTAAGTCTGTAAAGGTCGTTCACGGTAAGGAAGATGCCATTGTTCATTGCACTGCTGCTGATCAACACTCTCATGATCATGAAGTACTTTTAAATGCTGATGATAAAACTATAGAGGGTGTTCAAGTTAATGAAAATGTCATTGTTAATTGCAATGCTGTTGATGAACACTCTCATGATCGTGAGGCAATGTCACAAATGGCAGGGATGGGGGACGAAGCATACAATGTTGATGCCCACGTTAAAGAGAAAGAAACCGGGGTTGAGTTAGCGGTTGCAAATCAGTTGTCAACCAAGGCGGTAATAGACAAAATTGATAATGATGCTGTGAAGGCAAGACAGAAGATGATTCATACCTCTGACGGACAAGCCAGTAAGCCTTTGCCTACAGCTTCTGAGGTACAGCTACATTATTCATTAAAGTTACCACATGTACTTCAAAAGTTTGATGTTATTTCAATGATGAATTTTTTCTGTACAGTATGTTTTCATGCGGGGTAAAAGGAAGAGAAACGCAAGTAAGTTCAGACAGTCACGTTATAATGCCCTACCAATAAAGAAAACTAGAAAGGCCAAAGTTACCAAAGAGAGTGATGAGAAAGTTACCCAAGAGAGTACTCCTGTTTTGAAAGAAGATGATGACTCAAAAAGGACAAAGCAGGTGGGCAAGTGTTTGCAGGAACCATACGTGAATCTCCCTCCTACGACTCCACAGTTGCCGAAACGACGTTCCAAAAGACTGAGAAAAGATATTAATCCACCACCTGGTGAAGATAATCAGTTGGAATCATGGGTAGAGGTATAGAAGAACTACATTTACAAACAGACATCTTAAAGACATATACATTAATCTTGTTTTTAAAAAATTTCAGGATCTGTCACGTCCTGAAGGTTGCGATATCAACAAGATTACTAAACCAGCGTGTATGGATACCTTTATAAAAAAAAATTTGAAGTCATCGCATAGCTTTCCTTGGGGTCTTGGCGACATCGTTGTTCATCGAAAATTTTGGTTGGCTTTGTTGGGTTATGGAAGAGGCAATAAAAAAGGATGGCTAGGAGATGAGGTACCTAACAGATTTTTTTTTGAATTAGTTTACCGGTATTTTGCTTATAAAATTTTTCTGCAGCATCTGGATCTCTGGGTTGATCTAATGTGGCAGTTCAGGCCGGGCAATGCCGATTGGGCTATGGCTGGACCATTTTTCTCTTCCTCTATCCTTGAAGGGTCTATGCGTGCCTACTACGCCACTGGTCAACGCTATCCATTGCCATGGTCTAGTGTTGAGAAGGTTTGTATATAAAGACCATACTTTCTTCTATATATTTGGGTAAATATATGTACATGGTAAAAATGTGATGAATTATGACAAGGATTATTTGATCACATTTAGGTATACTTTCCTGTTAACGTACCCGAGTGCCACTGGTTTCTCGCCGAGTTGCAAATTCGTACAGGAGTTATAACAATTTATGACACACTAGGTACGCCAGAACCTGAGACGATAGAAAAGAATTTAAAATGGAGGGTCACTTTTGAGAGAAAGCTACCACAGTATCTAAACTTGTGTAAAGTTCTTCAAGCTAAATCAATATCTGTTTCTGATTATAAGATCACATTTCGAGTTGCGGATGATGTCCCTATACAAGCCAATGCATACGGTGATTGCGGAGTTTGGGTATGTATTTTTTTGCACAGGCTGGGTAACAAATTAAGTATGAAGGTTGATGACCCTCTTCAAGTTGCTTTGGCGTATCGAGAGCATATGGTGGAGTACTTTTGGAAGTATAAGATGTCTGTTCATACAAGTGATGAATAAAGATGCATTTCATCTATTTGGGTATGGCTTGTATGTGGTTTTAGACTTTTGTTGTTCAACCAAATGTAACCGCAATCTGGATGTCTGTGAAGGGCATCAAAAGACAACTTCTTATGCATGTATGTGTAGCGCAACTTGGTATATTCCTAACACCCATGCATACCATCCAAATATACGTGTTGTGATACTGTTGATTTGCAACAAACATTTTGTGTTAATTGCTAAAACGTTTGTTTTTTACAAACATCCATTTGATTTGAAAAAACGACTACATACAATCTTATTGGTAAAAGACTATAACATACATATTACATAACACTTATTGGTAAACAGATTACCATAACCAAACTACAGCACTGAAGAGAACAACCAAACTGAAAACCAACACAACTTTGTCATGAACTTGCACTCTTGACTTGATAAAAGTCAACTCATCCAACACTTTCATGATATCATTGTTTGAAACCTCAATAACTTCATCCGAGACTGAACTCTTTCCCGTCTTCATTAAATGTTTCTTTTCCTCATGTTCCTTGTAAAACAAATCTTTGTAATACTGACTTGGTAGTTCCGGGTCTAGGAAACCATAGAAGTTACATTTGGTCTTTTTGTCCTAAAATAAAAATTTGTTAAATTCACATATTCAACCTAACAAGTAAAATAAGTATAATGCATAATAATATTACATAAATTGGACAGGCCTTGAATCTTCTACCAGGATGAGTCCGTGTCCAAGAGGTTTGTACTTCCACCGGTAATGGTTTTGGACATTCGCAGTGTGTAGCATTGATGTAGTATTCCAATGGCTTTCGATTGGATCTGGAGGTAGAGGCAGAGGAGGGAGCCATTGTTTTATTTACCCAATGAGTAAACTTGACGCTTTTATAGTATAGTCACATCTTATTTGGCGGGAAATATACTTTGTGAATGAGCGGGTAATGAATATTGTGGAGGGAAAAGTTTAAGCGAATTTTATATTGAGCGACTTAAAGGTCCTATTTTCAGCGAAGTTTTTTTTGTTTATTGTTTTGTACAATCCTAGAACAGTGAACACAAATCCCAGAACACAAAACCCAGAAAAATGACTTCGGCTAATTCCCAAAAATTCAAACTTTATTTGGATTTTGAGACATCAATTCGTGGAGTTTTACTTCCAGTTAACATCACCTACCTACAGCTGATTACCTATCTCACTAACAAATATCAGATTAAAGATAAGATCATCAGTTTATACTACATGTCCGCTTCAACCAAAATTCATGTGAGTGACGATGATGATGTTTCTTTCTTCGTTCATGAAATATGCTGTAAGCAGCACCTGATCCAGACGCTATACATCAAACTTATTGAGAAATCTTCCGAGGTAAAGCCGCCTACTTCTTCTAAGACTCTTGATATTGATCTTAATGTTCCTTTGTTGCCTCAAGAATCTGATTTTCAAACACCAAAAGTTGAAGATCATAATAACGAGGGTGCAGGGGCAAACGTTAATGTAGATGTGCATCCTAGTTGGCAGAAAACAACATTTCTAAATATCCCTTATCCACCCAGTTCAGCTGATCCCATAATTAAAAAGGTAAGTAACCATAAACACCCTGTAGTATCTAAATTAAAGGTGGGTAGTCGGTTTGATGATAAGCAAGGATGCATTTATGCAATAGGAATAAAAGCGTTGGTTGATATGTTTGAGTACAAAGTTACTAACTCATGTAAGAAAAGGTACAGTGTAGCTTGTTTTGTCGAAGGTTGCAACTGGTACATTAACGTACGAAAAAGTGTTGTTAGCCGATACTTCTATGTTACTTCCATTAACGACTCTCATACATGTTCCAGAACAAAAATTCATCCTAATCCTCGAAATGCTACCCGAAAATTATTGGGTCACATACTTGTTGATAAATTGAGGAATTGCAAACGGGTATATACGGGTGCGGACATAAAAAACGATTTTAATGTTGATTGGAAAGTAGACATTTCCTACTACCGAGCTTGGGGTGGGAAAAACATTGCATTACAGTTGTTGAACGGTTGTCCTAGGGAGTCTTTTGAGCAGTTGCCGTATTACTGCTATAACTTAAAGTTGGAAAATGAGGGGACAGTAACTCACATTGAGACAGATGAGACAGATCGGTTTAAGATGGTATTCATTGGTTTCGGTGTTGCTGTAAGTTTTTCATAAATTCTATTATATTTTATTTATGATTAATACCTTCATTGTTATCAAAATTTTATTAATTAAGCAAATTTCTGATTGTTTTAAAATAGATCCGGAGCTTCTTACGTTTTATGCGACCATTGCTAATCATTGATGCCGCACATCTTAAAGGGAGATACCTTGGTACGAATCTGGTTGTTGTTGGGATGGACGGCAACAACCAGATTATACCTATTGCAACTGGTGTCTCTCAAGGTGAGACCAATGAATCATGGACATGGTTTTTGACCAAACTTAAAGAATGCATTGGTGAAGTAAAAGATTTGGCCATCATCTCTGACAGACATCCGGCAATTGCACATGCATGTAGTACCGTTTTTCCCAGCGCGTTTCATGGTTTTTGCTGTCGGCATTTAATGATGAACTGCAATTTGAAAACTAGAAAGTGGAAGGCTATATATTGGAGGACATGCAAAGCTTACACAGAGCAGGAGTTTGATGCTTCAATTTCTGAGATTCGATCATTAAAACATGATGTGTATAAAAAACTAAAAGATGAAGCTGGATTTGATAAATGGTCGCGTGCTTACTGCCCTGCAAACAGGTACAATTATTTGACCTCAAATAGTGCTGAATCAGTAAACTCTTTAACGAAAGATGTTAGGAAGGTTCCAATAACCCAGCTAATGGAGTACTACCGAAGGCTTCTACAAAGATGGTATTTTGAACGTCGAGCAAAATACAAAGGTAACTTAAAAAAACTGTATATTATACTTGGTTTATTACATATTTGGCACGTCGCATGAAAATGTATTATTATTTTTTTTATTTCAGATGCTCCAACTGATGAACTTAGCGAATGGGCAAATGCAAAAGTAAACAATAGAATGGCAAAGAGTGCTAATTGGGGTGTTAACGGAATTGAGATGCACAAGATTTACCAAGTCACTGATCCGAAACATGTTCATATTGTTGACTTTGACAACAGAGAATGCACTTGCCGCAAATGGCAGCTATCTGGTCTACCTTGTGGTCATGTTTGTGCTGTGTCTAGAGTTGAAGGGATGACTGACACTAGCAGTTGGGCTATGGATTGGTTTAACAAAACGTCACTAAAAAATACATACGAAGCAAGGGTTTATCCTCTAAAAGATGTATCCTTGTGGCGTACTCCTGATGACTTGCAAACCGTAAAACCTCCTGCTATGGATAAGCGACAACCTGGAAGACCCAAAGAAAAGACACGTATCCGATCACAGGGGGAAGAGCCAGGAAGCAAAACCTGTGGCAGGTGTGGAAAGGCAGGACACAAAAGACAGTCATGTACTGAACCGTTGATGACAAGCAAGGCAAGTGTGTTTCTATATTTTATTTCAATGTGTATAATTTTTAATGTTATTACTGATATGGTTGTTTGAACTAATGCCACATGTCAGAAACGTAAAAGAAACTCACAATCGTGCACCCCTACAACTAATGAAGAAGCAGTGGAACAAGAACGACACGGTGGACAGAGGACGCGTGTAGAGGTCGAACAGGGAGAAGCAAGTGGTCAATCAAACAATGATTTCGTATGGAAATGTGAATCATCTACTCCTGAAAACATCGTTCGTAACAACATTCAGTCACAACCTGTGACTGAAAATGTTGTTCATTTGGACGATTTATAGTACTTCAATTTGAACTTTAACACAATGGAAGCACAACTTATCAGTCATTTAGAATTTTCAATGTTTGTTACTTGAATAATAATAGCTACAGGAGTGGCTTGCTTTTATTGTTTTTTTATGTTACTTTGTGAGAATGTTATACAATAAACTGTTGAACATGTGCACATTTTTTGTTCTTTTCTATAAAAACATAGAGGAGTCAGGCATATAGTGTAACGTCAATGTATGCATGTGACTGTTTATTTACCTTTCAATCTGTCTATTTAACAGCAAACTTGCAAGTATATTTTCACACAACATCATTCCATAAATAAGTAAGCAAAAACAATGTCAGGTCTGCCTAAATGTAATGAGATAAGAGCCGCTGCTAACACTAACAACTGGACAGACATGATGATTTACTACTGCCGTACCGCTGCAATCGAAGATGTTCAATTGGCAAGAAAGGTGAACATCCTAACTCAAGAATTGGCTAGACTTAATCGTGAAAGGGCTGCCGTTATTCAAGAGATGGCAACTGTGCGTAAGAAGGTGCCACAAAAAACTGTTGACTTTCTGAAGCAGGAGCAGGCCCTTAGTGAACACAAAGTGATGCAAATGAATATCTTGGCAGGAGAACTCGAGCTGAGTGCTCGAAACAAGAATTTCTTTATTCATAAGCTTGAGGGTACGTTGCCGCTATAAGCACTGTGCGATATGCGAAGTACTAACTGTTATGTCGTATGTGATATCCTAGTAACTAAGACTACTATATGCCCCTAGTAAGAATTTAGTGCTATAATGTATCTGATTTCCAAGTACTTAGTGTTATATCGTGCGTGCTTTCCTAGTAACATACTTTATTCAATAAAGTTTCCTAGTAAGTAGGAGTTTTACTCACATTTTATCTTGTGTTCAATAGTTGGATGGTCTTGAATCTTCTGTCTTTTCATCATATCCAGCGTATACCTATGGAATATATGGGATTCTAATTTAAAATGAGGTTGCGAAAATAACAAAAATTGAACAATCGAAGACATTAAATTCACATTGTTAAAGTATCGTCTGACCTTTACTACTAGCCTCATTCTAACATCAGCAGTGGATTGAATCTTCTAGGATTGGTTTAATCACCACTGGCAGTAGGTTCCTTGTAGGTCTGCAATCTTCTCTATCTTTTTAAACAGTGGATCAATTAAAGGATGTGTCTCCTTTGTTCCTCTTGAACTGAGTTTAGCTTCCAACATTTGTCTTGCCACATTCTTTGATAAAGGATAATCCCTATCAACGAACATGAAAAACCTATCCTCTTTTTTTGTTTTTACACCATGAACCTTGCAGTATGAGTACAATATCCATTCAACCACCTCACAATCATGCCAATATTCAGCATCAAGATCAGGTTCAAACATGCTCTTTATAGCAGCCCACACAAACTTAGCTAACTCTCCATTTGGACCTAACTTCCCATATCTGAACTTCATTACTTTCCACAACTCGTCCAAATCACTCCTAGTCAAACAATCCAGTAAGATCCCAAATGACCAATAAGTGGATTTGCATCCATCACCTCTTGTAATCTCAACTACTTCTCTACCTCTATGTTTGACAATCTGCCAATCGATAATAGGATGAACTGCTTTTAAAGGAATAGGATTAATAGGTTCAGGATTAGGACTATTAGTCTCCTTAAAATACTGTTTAGTTCTTTCTTTCTTTTTCAAATCTTCGTCCACCTTTTGTCTTTTATATCTGGATTGCTTCTTTAACCATTCTGCTTCTTTCTCAGAATTCATAGGAATGTGATCTTCATTAACCCTCATACACTTCTGACTAAGCTCCTTCAGCCTCTCTGTTGAACATGTTCTTAGATCTACACCAAGATGTATGCCTGAATTCTTGATAATCTTCATGTATGTATTTCTCATATCGCTCTTTGTAGGAGGTTTCTTTCTTTTGACTTGCTTTTTCTCTTTTTTTGAACTTCGTGAACCATTCATCCAAGATTCTTGCTTTTTGATTATTAGAGAACATTTCCCACACTTCACGAGTGTACTCAATCCCAATATTATTAGAAGCTTCAAGATAGGCTTGTGAATCCTCCCAATCATCTATCCATCTCTGATTAGCTTCCTCCTCTTCTAGCCTTTTCCTTTTTATTTCTGCTTTTTCTGCAGCTTCCATTCTTACACCATATTCATAATCATAATCAATCTGCTCTTGTGTATTCTTAAACTTTATATCAGGTTCAACAATACCTTTTCCCTTTCCATTATCTGGTAGAGCCACCTTCTTGTTCAAAGGCTCACCAATAGTCAAACTTGTAGTCAAGGGTTTAGGTCCAGTTGGTTTAAGAAATATAGGAGCCGGTGCAATGGTAGGTGTAGGGTTTGATGAACTTTTGCTTAAATTTATCAGTGTACTGGCAGCCTCCTTCTCAACTTCTTTTGATTTAGGTGGTGAAACATATGTAGTTGTGACAATTGTAGATGTGGTAGTAATAGCAGTGTGTGAGACTACTCTATTGTCTACTACACTTTTCAAACTAGCCGGTGGGGTTAAGGTTACGCTAGCCATGGATGTCTCATGCAGCCCCTCCTTCTCTTTAACTTGTACATCACTTGGTGTCGTTACCTCAGTTGAAGTTGTAGCTGTGGGTTCTGAGTATGTGTCCTGCACCACCTCATTCTCCTTAACTTGTACATCAGTTGGTGTCGTTACTTCAGATAGACAAGTTGTAGCAGTGGGTTCTGAGTATGTGTCCTGCACCACCACCTTCTCTTTAACTTGTACATCAGCTGCTGGGGTTAAGGTTACAGAAACACTAGCAGTGGATGTGTCCTGCACCACCACCTCCTCTTTATCTTGTGCATCATTGGGAGCAGTGGATGTGTCCTTCACCACCTCCTTCTCTTTAACTTGTACATCAGCTGTTGGGGTTAAGGTTACACAAACACTAGCAGGGGATGTGTCCTGCACCACCACCTCCTCTTTATCTTGTGCATCATTGGGAGCAGTGGATGTGTCCTGCACCACCTCCTCCTCTTTATCTTGTGCATCATTGGGAGCAGTGGATGTGTCCTGCACCAATTCCTTCTCTTTAACTTGTACATCAGTTGGTGGGGTTACCTCAGTTGAAGTTGTAGCGGTGGGTTCTGAAAGACTATCAGTGGATGTGTCCTGCACCAAATCCTTCTCTATATCATCTAATACATTCTTCACGATCTCGAGTACAGCTTCATTCCCATCTTTATCAGACACCACATACTGCCCTCCATGATCTACACTATCCACATCCTCATCCATACGCACAACTGTAGCGGTGGGTTCTGAAAGACTATCAGTGGATGTGTCCTGCACCAAATCCTTCTCTATATCATCTAATACATTCTTCACGATCTCGAGTACAGCTTCATTCCCATCTTTATCAGACACCACATACTGCCCTCCATGATCTACACTATCCACATCCTCATCCATACGCACAACTGCAGCGTCCCCTTAATCAAATCCTTCAGTCGTCCCCTGTGTTTTTTGGTCCTCCAAAACCACATCTTGAGAGGATGTCACTTTCTTAGTATGTTTCCTAACTCTTGTAACAACACTACGCCCATGTCTCCTAACTCCTCTAACAACACTACGCCCATGTCCCCTAACTTTTTCCATCACAAACATCCTGTGCTTCAATTCTCTGATCGTATTCTCCATTTTTGTACATTTAACCGTCAATTCATTTAATCGTTCACGATTTTCATCCCCAACTCGACCTGTGTTAACTGGTCGTTCATTCGAAAAGGCATCATGTTGATGTTCATCATTATACGTCTATTCATGTTGATGTTCCAAGATACCTTCCTCAGTTCGACCTGTGTTAACTGGTGCGCGTGGTGAACTTATCATAGCATCAAGGTTGGTTTCAGTGGTTACAGTCGGACTAATAGTGGGTGGAACTACGGTGTCAGTGGGTTCAGGTTCAGTCAATTGGGGTTCATTTACATCATCAAACTCACGAATGACAGGTAAATTAATCATATGCGGGAACAATGAAACATTTGGGATTGTTAAATTAGGATTTTGTTTCCTCATATGAGCAAAAACCTTATGATGCATATAATGCACCTCATACGTTGTATTATGTTCAACAGGTTCTGCTATTTGGCTACCCACAATAAGTTGAACAAACCTAGGATACAAGTAATATTTAACTTTCTTCCTAATATTCTGCAAAAACCCTTCAAAAATCATGCTAGACCAATTGAATTCCCTCCCTTCAGATAGACAAATTAAAGCAGTTGCAATTTTGGAGGGAAATTCATTAAACCCAGTGGTCTTACTACTCAGACACATCAGCAAGGTGTGAATTAAAAACTTCCATTCGGGAGAAAACATACATTTCAAAAATTTTACCCTGTCTCCCCTTCTTGTATAACCTAATCTTTCTAAACCTAAAAATATATCATTATCAGAAAGATTAACTAGTCCATTAGCATCATTGAGTTTCAACGTACCTCTAATGACTTCCTCATCCACCAAAATCTCATTATCATCCACCACAGTCCTAAACACCTCAAATCCATCTCGCTCCTGTATCTCAGCTTTACCCCAAAAATCATGTATATAGTCTTTGAGAATTGTGGGTGCTACAGTTAATGCAAACTGAATTTTACTGTGGTTGATAAAATCAATCATCTCATGAAAACCATCTGATTGATTATTTTTTTTAAGTAAGCAACTAGGTTATGGGTGTTGGAATACTGCGACGGCATTGTGAGTTGGTATGGAAAAAGATGTGGGATTTTGAAATTACCAGTTTGGATTGGTTAGGGTTTATGTGGAGCGTCAATTGGAAGTGATTTGAAGATCAATTACTTCAACTGGCAGTGATTTGGGGGAAAAAATAAGTTTGCATCAAATTTACAAAACACACCCTTGAAGTATGCATTACCATGAAATTGCTAGCAGTAGATTTCAAACCACTAGAAGTGGTTTGATAAAGTATAGCAGTGGATACATCAAATTTACAAAACAACCCCCCAAGTATATATTATCAGGAAAACCACTGGCAGTGCATTGACAACCAAAGGCAGTGGTTTGATAGACAATAGCAGGGGTTTCATAGACGCTAGCAGTGGATACCTAAAATTTACAAAACAGCCCCCCAAGTGGTACATTAAGAGGAAGCTGCTAGCAGCGGGTTGAAAACAACTAGCAGGGGTTTCATAGACGCTAGCAGCGGATACATCAAATTTACAAAACAGCCCCCCAAGTATACATTATCAGGTCAAGTACAAGAAAGATGGAAAATCACGTGTTTATATTTACGACTTACAATTTTTTAAAATAATTTGTAATATACGTGTCTCGTTTTGTGATTTTTTAAAATAATTTGTAATATACGATTTTTTAAAATAATTTGCAACGTGTCAAATAACCAAACACTTAATGAAACCAAAGTCAACCACTTAATTTACTCCTCAACAACTTATAACCAAACACTTAACTTCTATTTAAGAACCTATAACTCAGATACTACCCATATTACACATACCCCAATTATTAACCTCAACTGCTTTCACCTCAACTTCTTCATCTTCATCTTCATCACTGCACCACCACTACATCATAGCGCCGCCTCCACCACCACTACATCACCGAGCAGGTATCGTTTACTACTTTTTATAAATACTCTTGACTGACCGTAAAAAGCTTCATGGGTTTTTGTTAGATAGTTGTAATCTTAGCTGGGTATCTCTTGTTTATTAGGTATTGTTATATAGTATGTTATATGCAATTGATTAGTTGTAGGAATATATGATTTGCTTTTATACTTGCTTCAAATTGATTAGGTGTCACGGGTTCCAATCCGAGACCAAGCCGTGACAGCAGTCGATGCCAAAAGGTAAGATATGTCGTTGCGTATTTTAAATAGCTTAGGGTTTTAAGTAACGAGAACTATCCAAGCATCGTGTTTCAAAAAGACCCTTTAAACCACTAAGCTCGAGTGGGTCATTTTAACAATTAGGGTCTGAGTGTAGGATGGTGGTTTTTTTGTGACATAAACCAAGTTCTTGGCAGGGTGTTGGGGTCCAACCCCTTTCATGTGTAATAGAACTTTAACAAGGATATTGAGATCATGTTGTGTTCATATGCTTGTGATACAAAAGATTTGATCGTGTTTGCGGACGACTATTTGAACAGTGTGTATATGGTTGAGGGTTCTTGAAAACAAAAGAATGCTGTTAGTGGGTATGCTTACAGTGCTATTATACAATTGCCCAACACCATTTCATTCTCCTTTTTACAATGATCTTCCCAAAAACTCACCAACAATTCTCTCCTATATTATCAAACAACAATATTGAAGTCAAACAGCCATGACACGTGGCTTCTCTGATGGTTTACGACGAGGAGGTACACGGTTTCTTGGTCCAGTAGATACCGGAAAGTGTAAAGCCATTTATTGTTACAGTATGTACAAGTTACCTGATGAAGAGGGTTGAATCATGAAGTGTAGAAAGGTGGTGCAAAAGGGTTTAGCTTGCTTTGAGATTATTTAACTGAGTGTGTTTTTTTAGTGGTGTCTTTTTTGGTGACAAAGTCCATGTTTCCGTGTGGTATGAGATCATAGATGATAACAAGATAGATGAAATGGTTGGTAATGATATATAATGGTGGGGAGCGATATGAGTGTTTTTGAGGGTGCCTCATTAACTCCACTTCACTCGCCATCACTATCATTACAAAACCATGTCATCTATTTCTTATAATCTCTGACATCTCTTTGTTACACAGAAACATGGAGTTTCTCTACAAAAAATAGACACTAAAAACACACACAAGCACAGTTATGAACTCTATACGCATGGCTAAACCACTTTGCACTACCTTTCTACCCTTCAAGATTCAACTCTCATCATCAGGTAACCATTACAAACCGTAACAAGAAACGTGTTGTACACTTTCCCGTATCTACTGGACCAAGAAACCGTGTACCTCGTCGCCGTGAACCATCAAAGAAGCCACGTGTCATACACGCATACTACAATTTTGTTGGTTCATAATATAGTATAGAATTGTTGGTTTGTTTTGGGGGTGATCATTGTAAAAAGGATAAGGAAATGGTGTCGGGCAATGGTATAATATAACTTTAAGCAGACACACTAACATCATTCCTTTGTTTTCAGGACCCTTCAACCATATACACACTGTTCAAATAGTCGTATGCAAACACGATAAAATTTCGTGTATCACAGGCATATGAACACAACATAATCTCATTATCCTTGTTAAAGTGCTATTACACATGAAAGGGGTTGGACCCCAACACCCTGCCAAGAACTTGGTTTATGTCTCAAAAAACCCACCATCCTACCCTCCTACCCTAATTGTTAAAATGACCCACTCGAGCTTAATGGTTTAAAGGGTCTTTTTGATACCCGATGGTTGGATAGTTCTCATTACTTAAAACCCTAAGCTATTTAAAATACGCAGGTTAAGCTTTGGTCAAACTCGAAGAAGCAGGAGATAGCGGAAGTCTACTGACAAAAGACCCTGGTTAACACGAGTTCGCGCCTTATGTGTTATTATATGTTTGTAGAGAATAACTTGGTTAGGATTACCGCTAAATGGATTATAGGTATAGTTTTTGAACATTTTGTTATATGTAGCTTATGTACAGTTTTTGGACCATTGGTGATTTTGGAAACACATTTTATGTTATCGATTTATGCTTATATAAGAAATTATGTTTAGCGAACTTGTGTTGTTGTGACAAAACAAAAACGTATATGATGATAACTTCTAAACTATATACAAATATCAATTAACAGTCAAAACATATATGATGATAACTTCTAAACAGTATACATTTTTTTCCTTGTAAACAATATACGGTTTACACTTCTATTTTAAAACTACTATAATTCCACTCTATTTAACAACTCCTATCACAACTACCAACACATTTTGTGGTTATCACTCTATATTTCCACACTCTATTTTTAATCCTCTCTAAAAAAAAAAAAAAAACATCTCAACCAACAACAACAATGTCCAACCCCCGTCTTCTCCTCTTGGATCAACTATCCCGTACAGCAAACTCTCGATCTGTCAAGGCTATGATGATTGTGGAATATTGGGGAGATGTTAGGGATACTGTTCGGGATGAATTAGATCTGCAAGAGAAGATTGACGAGCTAACCGCTCGTGTACAACGTAGGGATGTGCTTATTGGAGAGCTGTTGGTTGTGGGTCCAACTAACTCGTCTGTTGCGTCTGTTCGGCACATGAGAAGGATGCAAATTGAAGATAGGGCTGAGATTGTAAGGAAGCAGACCTCCATCTTAGAAAGGCGTGCTCGCGTTTCTTCTTTGTTATCCTTCATTGAACATCTTGAGTCAATGGTCCTTTGAATTTGTGAAGCCTTCATGTTAGGGTTTATGTTTTGTTTAGGTTAGTTATGGTGGGTTATATGTGTACTAGTTAAGTGTAACTACTTTTGTTTATGACGTTGTCAATCTTAGTCTAATTTGTATTTGTGTTTTACAAAACAACCTACATTGACGTTGAATTAAAAAAGCAAAATTATATCGCATAATCGACATAATTAAAATAAAAACATAAAATAAAATATCAACCTCATAATTCCTTGTATCCAATTTTTGGTTACTAAAACAAAATATGTTTGTCTACTCGGTTTAAGTTGGTAAGATGAAAATGGCGCGTTAATAAGGTCGCTTGGAATTCATCGGTTTATGTGAAAGGTCCTATTCATGATGCATACATTGGTTTGTGTGACAATACTTTTTTACACTTATATTACAAATTATTTTAAAAAAATGTAAGTCGTAAATATAAGCACGTGATTTTCCTTCTTTCTTGTACTTGACCTGATAATGTATACTTGGGGGGCTGTTTTGTAAATTTGATGTATCCGCTGCTAGCGTCTATGAAACCCCTGCTAGTTGTTTTCAACCCGCTGCTAGCAGCTTCCTCTTAATGTACCACATGGGGGGCTGTTTTGTAAATTTTAGATATCCACTGCTAGCGTCTATGAAACCCCTCCTAGTGGTCTTCAACCCACTGCTAGCAGCTTCCTCTTAATGTACCACATGGGGGGCTGTTTTGTAAATTTTAGATATCCACTGCTAGCGTCTATGAAACCCCTGCTAGTGGTCTTCAACCCGCTGATAGCAGCTTCCTCTTAATGTATACTTGACGGGCTGTTTAGTAAATTTGATGTATCCACTGCTATTGTCTATCAAACCACTGCCTTTGGTTGTCAATGCACTGCCAGTGGTTTTCCTGATAATTTATACTTGCGGGGCTGTTTTGTAAATTTGATGTATCCACTGCTATACTTTATCAAACCACTGCTAGTGGTTTGAAATCCACTGCTAGCAATTTCATGGTAATGCAGTCTTCAAGGGTGTGTTTTGTAAATTTGATGCAAACTTATTTTTTCCCCCAAATCACTCCCAGTTGAAGTAATTGATCTTCAAATCACTTCCAATTGACGCTCCACATAAACCCTAACCAATCCAAACTGGTAATTTCAAAATCCCACATCTTATTCCATAAAAACTCACAAAGCTAAAGTTCTAAAGAGAAGAGATTGAAGTCAAATTGTTCATTCATTCATTCATGAAACAGTTTACAGCTTACAACTTACAACTTACAAAACCCAATCAACTTCAAATGCAACTACAAATCCAAAGTGCTATACATGATCTCCTACTAATATTTCTACTACTACTAAACCTAATCTAGTGCATATCATCTGTTCCAACATCTAAAGAGCAGTGAAGATGAGCATGACTGCTCACATCTATCATACTAAATGCTGGATTTGCGTTTGTGAAGTCCTGCATAACCACCCATTCGTTCTATCCCGATGGCTGGAGCTACAAGACTTCTATAACGAAGATGCTAAGGGTCAAAAGTATGAAGGATGGATTGATGAAAACGTTGATGATGGAGAAAAATAAAGGTCTCCTTTGTGCTTCCTCCATGTATTTCAACCAAAATGCAACCCATCCACCCTTCCCTAGCATTTCTTCTATGCGATGTGTGTTGATGCACCAAAACCAGGTGCAGGAAGACCAAGCACCACCTTTCTACCCATAGGAAGTGGCGGATTGCTTGCTCGAGGCCTGCATTGAGGCAGAGGTGCTGGAGGTTGGGAGTAAGATGTTCCCTCCTTATAGTAGTCATCAGAATCATCAGCAGATACACTTGGATTCTCTACACTATCATCTTCTGATGATGGGAGAAAAGGTGATTTTTTAGGTCGAGGATCATAAGGATATGGAAAGAACTGAAGGAAATCACTGGATGATGATGATGATGATGGAGAAGAGGTTGGATTTACAACCTCTGGTTTAGTATTCATGGTTTTTAGTGGTGAATTATGGTTTATGGCATTTTTGGGGTTTGTGGTAGAATTTAGGGTTTGTGAGGAAGATTTGGGGATATTGTGAAGAGATAAGTGTGCATTGGGGTCTGTTATATAGGCAGGTGCTGGGTTTAAGGCAACTTAATATGACTTTGGTGGCACAGTAACACTCAAGATATTTACCGTCGCAATCTCTTCTCTTTTGATTGGGTTTTGTGTTTTACAAAACAACCTACATTGACGTTGAATTAAAAAAGCAAAATTATATCGCATAATCGACATAATTAAAATAAAAACATAAAATAAAATATCAACCTCATAATTTCTTGTATCCAATTTTTGGTTACTAAAACAAAATATGTTTGTCTACTCGGTTTAAGTTGGTAAGATGAAAATGGCGCGTTAATAAGGTCGCTTGGAATTCATCGGTTTATGTGAAAGTACTTGACATGATGCATACATTGGTTTGTGTGACAATACTTTTTTACACTTATTGTTGTTTGACCTCAAAGCGGAAAAGATTTGCATTTGACTTGTAAATAAATGTAGGGGCCCTAAATGTAGAGTTATTGTTGGGCTTCGATGTGATAGTGGGCAGTAATCGATAAGAAGAAAAAAGGCGCTTTAAAAAATGTCGCTCAGAATATATTGGATTACGTGATAGTACTATTAAACACATGTCTTATTGCATATATATTTTTGGGTACCAAAAATGTCTTTTTGCATATAAAGATCATACTTTCTTCTACATACTTGGGTGATATACATGCTTATAAAATGTCGCTCAACAATTTAAAATAAAGGGAACTAAACTAAATAAAGACATATAAAAGTAGCCCACTTAAATACAATTGTCGAATATACAATTTAGCAATACAACTATTGTGAGTCCATGCACGTTTGCAATACGTTTAAACACGTCTCCTCAAGTAAACCTGTCAAATTAAAGAGAAACAAAGGTTCAACATTTCCTCAAGTAAACAAATTCATCAAGTAGTGTAGTATACTTATTTTGGTTCAAGTTGGCTATCAAATCAAATCAATATGGCTTATAAGTCAAAATGCCATAATAACTATGCGTGGCTATCATATCAAGACCTTATAACTAATATAAAAACACACATAAACCAAAGAGCTATCTTAACTGCTGTTTTGTTAAAAAAAAAAAAAAAAAAAAACAAAAAAAAAAACAAAAAAGAAACCAAAAGAAGAAAATGACTACAAAAATGCCTTTCTGCCAGGAGTTAGCTGCTGCTGCTGGTTCTAGTCTCGTTAGAGACATGATGGTGGAGAAGTTTAGTAGGGAGGTTACTGTCACTAGGGTGGACGAAGCAGAATTAACCAAAAAAGCCCAAGATATTAGGTCTCGTGTTACCGAGAGGGATTTCGTGATTGCAGAGTTGGAGCTTTTGTATCCCTTTGATTCATGTGTGCAAAGTATTTCACAGTTGAATATTTTGCAAAATGAAGATTTGGCAGACATTGCTAACATGTTGGTGAAGGTTGTGAACAAGCAGAAGCGAACAAGGGAGCTTATGTCATTCATTGAGAAGCTCAAGTCTATGGTGTACTGAACTGGTTTCTTCATATATGTTTTGAGTTTAGTATATGGTTAGGAATGTATGATGTTTATGTTTATGCTTATGGATGTTCTATAAACCAATTAAGGTTAATTTTGTTGGATATATATGCACTTACTTATTTATGTTTGTCTAAGTACTTTTGTGGGAACATACCTGTGTTATAACCTGCTCCGTTGATATGCTGGCTTGTAACGTAGTGTTGAAAACATAACCTACACCATCAAAAAAAAGTATAATCGATATGGATACGTGTCGTGGTAAGTGTGATATGAATTAATTGGTAACTTTAACGCACCAGGTAAAATATAAGTGTCTGCTATAAACAAAAACCAAAAAAAAAAAAAAAAAAAAAAAAAAAAAAAAAAAAAAAAAAAAAAAACGGCGATATTCCTGGGATGCTAAATGCTACTTTGTGACACATATATCGCCTGGTTTATTAGATGTATGTGTCACAAAGTAGAATCTAACAGCTCAGAAATAACGTTGATTTGATTTTTTTTTTGCACCACCTTAATTTTTTTATCGATCGCCTGCAAAGGCTTTATCTTGCTCTTCAATGAAAACCAACTTACGCTTAACCTTAGGCTTAGCAACTACATCCCTATGGCTAACAGACATATCGACATCAACATCAATAAGGACGCTTGCTTCTTCTTCAACCCAAGCAATAAGCTCATCATATGTCATATTGCTTGCATCTTTTAATCTTCTTCCATGTATAATCAATTTGGTTGTATAATCATCTTCAGAATCACAAAATTTAAGATTTTGATAATAAAAATCAAATAAGTTTTGGGGATTATGTGCCATATACATCATCAACTTCCCATATCGATCAGCAAGGTCATACATGGCAGCCACATCCCTATCGCACTCTATTAGTTTCAATCCTACCTCTAATTGACATTGTGGTAAACAGAAAAACAACGAATGGAAATTTAGCTCAGTATGTTCTTTCAGAAACTGGCACATACTATTATAGTCCACCTTCCTATCCTTGGACAAACTCCAATAAAAAACACCCCCATTTTCATACCTCAACGGTTGGAAATAAAACTCCCCCAAAAGATGAACGTCAAACAGGTAACGAGGATCTGAACTCCAAATAGGTGCCATCCTGTTACAGGAACACGTAAAATACAATACTTTAAAAAGTAAAAATAATTTTAAATGTAAACCCTAATTAGGTTCGAATATTGAAACGTTAAATATAGGCAAAATTGATATGGGGGACCATGACAATAAAGTATGACGAACCTTTCGCACAATTCAATTTTAATAATCGAACGAAAACGACAGTTGTATTAGATTATTAAGAAGATAGGGTTCTGGTCGGTAGGAAGTGAATGTGGGAACAAAAAGATAAAAGACAAACTATTAGTGTATCATAAATCGCTAAATTGAAAAAAGGCGCTTTTAAAAAGTTGCTCAGAATATTTTGGGATATGTGATAGTACATTACAGTTGTCGTATAAATGTATGCAATAAATATTTCCCCTAAAAGCAACAACCGTTTGGTCAGTAAATATATAAAAAAAAAAACAAACAAACAAAAATAAACATTTTCAAAACAATTTTTACCGCTCTATAAATACCAACTTCACCTCAAACACATTTTTTAACACACAATTTCAAACACAATTGAAGATCAAAATACTTCCCACAAGATTTAATATGGCTTGCCGTCTCCCCCATTCTGTTGAAGATATGCAAGTGTACGTTCAAAATCAATGCAATATCGACGATGCGGCTCGAAAAAACGCTATTATAAGCGTCATCAAATTGTTTAACCAGGCAAAGGCGGAAAAGGAACAAATGAGACAAAACTACCAGATTTGCAACGACATTACCATTGAAAGAAAAGCTGTGATCGACAAATTTTTGAAAGATCAAGCACGCAAAGATCGCGAAGTTGCTGACAACTTGTGGCGGTGTGTTTCGAATAAAACGAACAACGCCAGCACCAAAATAAGTTGGAGCTATCGGGAGAACAAAGACGATGGTGTAGACGATGCTGTAGACGAGGAAGATTTGGCTTGGTTGGAGGGATTTGCTCGTTCTCGTACTCCGTCGTATGACTCTGCATGCGGGGAGCATTCTGATTAGATTTATGATTTGCGTATTTCGGATTGTTTTTATTTAGCATTGTAACATTTTAATTATTAATGAAATTTTAGTTTATGTTAAAAATGATTTTAAAATAAAAGTTTTCTTGGGTCGTTGGAGAGAGAAATGTGACGTGGCGCAGGTTGTCCCAGTTCGTCCCAGGTCGCGACTGGAACCCCCCTTACAATATACAAACAGTGGTTAAACAACAGTATTAGCAGTGGTTTAATTCTAGCAGTGGTTTAATCCAAGCATTGGATTCATTCTTCTGGCAGTGGTTTCATCAAATCTAGCAGTGTTTCATCAACTCTAGCAGTGGTTTAATTCAAGCATTGGATTCATTCTTCTGGCAGTGGTTTCATCAACTCTAGCAGTGGTTTGAAATGTCCTAGCAGTGGATACACCAACGACACTCCAATCTGTTGACCAAGATTACATCTACCAAAAGTAGTGGAAAAATAGTGATATTGTGAACTAATATGAAGGATTACAACATAATGGTTGTGTTGTGAAAGTCCTACTTACCATAAAGTGTTAAAATTTGTAACAGTCTAAACAGTCCAATCGAATACAAGTATATACACTCTTTAACCACTGAAAACTTTGTTCATGTAACCCAACAAAATATATAGAGAAAATGTCATAACAATCTACATACATGAAATTAAACCTTATCTGATTTCCTAACAAATATGGAAAACAGGATACACCAAACCATCATAAGACTCTACATACATGAACTTAAACCTTATCATCTTTCCATGCTCAAACTCACAATCTTCAAAAAAGTAGGTCCAGTCACCTAATGCATTAACATGATTCACCCGGAATGGATTGTCTCTATGATACTCAATCTGAATTTGCATCATGTATTCGACTTCATCATTCCTAAAAAGTGCATTTTGATAAAAATGCATAGGATGATTCTGAAGAAAATGGTTTGGAATATCCTGGTGTGCAACAATTACAAAAATTATATATAATTACATAAATGCATAGACAACAAAGTGCACACAAAACACAAACTTACAAGTTTACATAACGGAAGAATTTCAGTAGACCTTTTGTAAAAGACATCAGTTCGCTCACCAAAATGATCAAGGTGACCAATCCATTGGCAAATGTGTTGCATTCGCTCATCACCTGTTTCAAAAATATCAAAATAAATCTTAAAGATAAATGCTATGATATTATTGAATATGATTATGAGATTTCAAGCCTACCTCCATCTTCGTTATCAAGATCATTTTGTGGAAAAAACAATTGCGTCACACCAAGAAACTGCCCCTGTATCTTTGCCCCACCTTCGAAACCAAACACGGTTATATTCAACCTATTCTTTGCCAATTTAGTAAAAACAATAACATCGCCAAATTCAATATCGGAATATTGAAGAGCAGTCGACCACATCTCATCATCCATAACATACAAAACACGAGGATCATGACCTCGTTCATAGCCCCAAGTAACATCCACATTAAACTCCATTCCTTCAACAACAACAACAACAGTACCTCGCAACCCAATACCATCTAGAAAATTACCGGGCAATGTATGAAACACCATCTGCTGATTAACAATTATAACATACACAGTAACAAAATACACGTATTCTTAAATAAACGTAAACAAAAAATGAGTTGTTATAAATAACCTGTGGAAATTGAGGGTATGGCAGCCGATAACTCTGAAACCTTATATGACGACTTTCTACACCAGCATAATCCTCAACTTCCAACCCTTTAGAATCATAGCCAGTAACGTAAAAAGAGTCATCACCTTCTTGAACAAAGTGTAACATGTGAACATCCGTATACATGTTTTCATGAACAAATTCTACCCATTTGTTACCTACAATCCTAATGGGACCTCCTAACTGAGCAATAATCCTTACTTTCTTCCGTTGTCTTTGTATTCCAGTTAAATAGAAATGACGATTCCCATTGAAAGCACGGTCAGCAAATCGAGGAAGCTCAAGAAACCCAGGGTAAAAATTTCTGTTTGGTCGCACCACAAACTCGATGGCCATGATTACCTTATAAACAATTACAAGCATGTAAAGGTTAGTTAATGCTAAAATTTTGATGATGAATATTCAAACATAAAAGACAGTCAATATTGATATGGGGGACCATGACAATAAAGGATCACGAACCTTTTCAGAAATTCAATTTTAATAATTGAACGAAATTGACAGTTGCACGAAAAAAGCAAGGGTTCTGGTCGGGTAGAGATTGAATGTGGCCCAAAATAGCTACTAAGGTTTTAGTGTTTCATAAATCGCTTTAAAAAAGTCGCTCATACTATATCGGTTAAAAATACGCTTATCTATTATCCCGCCAAAATAATTTTCCCGCCTAAACACAAGTCAACAAAATAAGCATAAATACAGTCAATTCTATAGTCCACATACAACAATTCACAATGGCTTTGAACTTATCTCGAAAAGGTAATTGTGAACAAGTGCCAAACAGGAAAGAGGATGCTAATGACAATTTGATGGCACACGTACAACAATCCACAATGGCTTTAGATTTATCTGAGAAGAAAAAACTAGATGGTGATATTACGTGTAAGGAGAACCAAGATGGCATTACACCAGAAAAAGTTAAGGCATTGGCAAAAAGGATTAAAGAACTGGAAGAGTACTTTGAAAAACTCAAGGAAAGGAAATCAACTGAAGAAGGATGTGGTTCTAGCAGTACTGTTTGAATGGATGTAATAGTTCAATAATAAATGTTATGAGTCTAAATTTTAACAATGTAATGGTTGTGTGGAAAATCTTATCTATGAAACAATTTATTGAGATGATTGTTGTAGTTTTGTTATCGAGATAGTTGTGCTGATAGACATCAGCATATTTAATCATAATAATTGCAATGTAACATACACATGGTAGTAGAAGCATCATCACATACTAGTTTGTAACATACACTAACAAGCCTTCACCACATACTGAAAATAAATTGTTTCATCATGATGACTAGTTAGTGTAGTTTGTAACATACACTAACTAGTCATCATGCAAGGAAAGGAACAAAAATACAAATTGTTTAACAGGGTACATACCACCCTGGAAGATCAAATAACTACCACATGGTAGCCTTCATAATACCTTCGAATTACTTGGATCAGAAGAGGCTGGGTATGACATGGAACCATCAGCTGTGGAATCTGCAACTATCACTTGATCATTAACCAAACTGATTGCCTCATCACCCTTCATATCATCAGATTGATTACTACCAACTTCTTCAAATTCATCAAATAATCTCCTAGATTTCAAGGTACCAGTTTCAAAACGACTTTTCTTGGACACATATTGAACTACAGTTGAGCTTCCAACTGTAGGAAGGCCATCAATGTCATTAAAAAACCTCTTACACTTTAAAGGGCTGTTTTGAATAGATGGGAGTAAACTAGTAGAATGTGGATCCTGAAGGTCATGATTATCAGCAGCCTCAAAGTCGTTCAAAAGGTTCTTACCTCTTAACGGACTAATCTCGAACCCACGTTCGTTTGACAAACACTCGGTAACAGTGGAGTTTTGTGTCCAAGAATCTTCAAAGTCATCCGACACATAAGGTCGGACTGTAGTCCTTAAACAAGGAGGAATGTATTCAAGGTCATTATTACCACCAAATTCAGACTTTCCTCTGAATAAACTAGCTTCAACAAAAGGCTTGATATAAGGTGTCCTAAGGTAGGCTGGTGAATTTTTTTCCTCTTCTTCCCATGCCATTAGTTCTTCAAACGACAGACAGTCGACATTTTTTTTTTCTTTTCGTGACTTTTAATTTTAAACGTCAGATCATCGTCTGAGGAATCAAAAGACAAGTTCTTGTGATAGTAAGTAACTAAATGAACCTGTGGCTGATGACAAACATAGATCTCAACTAGACCATGGAGCTCAGCCATGTCATACAGTTTCTTGACATCATTATCATCTTCTACAAGGGTCAACCCTTGCTCCAGACTACTACTTGGAAGACAAAAATACCAAGCCCAAATATCCTCCTTAATTTCTTTCAACAGCATGTCACATATTTGAGAATACGATAACCTACTCAACCTAGGTAACCTCAAGTGTAAAACATCTCCACCTAAATAACTTAAGGGGTAAAAAAAAAACTGACTGCCATGATAAACATCAAACCCAAGATCTTGACTGTTTTCAGACATTCTGTGTAACAATGGATATAATTCAGCAAAACAAAATCCTTGTTGAATAAAATTTAATAGAGAAAAAGTAAATGGACAAACTTACAGCCATTCTTGATACCATAATTCATAACAGCCCTTTGATTCTGTGTTTTCTGATGCCATATTTAGTAGAAGTCTGAAAAACAGAAAATATATGTAAGATAAAATATGGGGTAGTTTTGGTTAGTAGGTACAAAATATACAAAAGGTACAAAATAGTGAACAGTTAAAAAGTGTCTAAAAAGTACATTACAGCCATACTCAAATGATATATCTAAGATATAGTCAAACTCTCCCAAAAAAAAGTCGCCTAGTGTGTAATGTTGAGTAATGCATACCGAATGGACAGTACTTGTAAACTAGCATGCATGGGTTTGGCCTACTTTGTATATATATAATTTGGTGTGTGTTTAATATTTTTTTGCTTATTTTTATAGAAAAATATTACTAGTAAACAAATTTGCAACGTCACTACCTTAGCTTGAACACAAGTATAATACAACATGTTCAATACAAAACCATTCAAGGGAGCATATGGTTATCAATTTGTTTCAAGTAATACATCAACAAAAATAGAACATAGCTAAACACAAACACGGTGTTTAAAAAAAAAACTAGCCATTTGTTCACGGTATGAAAGCGCAGCCTGAATACGATCCTTCACATCCAATGGTAGACCAAAAGCCAAGCGGTATAAAAAAATACATACCCAAATACCACAATCACCAAATATCCCGGCCTGCTTCGGTACTTGTTCAGCGATAGTAAATGTAATGAAATAACTAGCCGGATCAATGCCTTTCTTCTCAAATACTTGCGCTTGTGCTAGGACCTCAGGTAATTGTAGCTGTGGACAAAAGTAGCACTGTCTTAAAAAAACTAATGTTTTAAAAGCTGGTTAAACGGTTATGTATTAATTCTTATGACATATGAATAAATAGCCAAACCTGTAAACACTCCCTCAGTTTGATATAAAACTCTCGCCATTCCTCTTCAAAAGTTTGACCGCTATCATAAAAGGTAACAATGCCAGTGTCTATCTCCAAACGGGCAAGAAACCAATGAGCGTCAGTTTCATTAATCGGCATGAAAACCTACAACGTTTGGGTCACAAACATAATATCAATATATGGCAAAAGCTAATCAACATTATTAAATATATATATCTATATATATCTATATCTATATATATATATATATATATATATATATATATATATATATATATATATATATATATATATATATATATATATATATATATATGTATATATATATCGTTACTTACGTGCTTAACGTCAGACCATGGAATAGAGTATCTTTCACCATTAGCATACCACAACGGCAAAGAATTTTGTAACAGAAGCTGAACAAAATAGCTACTAACCATCGCCCAATTAGCCGTATCGGGCCTAACATGCCAAAGGTAATTAACCCACAACTCTATGTGCTGTAAATTTCGAAACATGAATGAGTGTGATAAACTTTATAAGAAATCATTTCTGTATGTACAGTTGTATGAGTACTTGCCTCATCCCTTAGCCAACCTTTCCTAGGCGGGTCTAAGCAAACCAAACTTTCCCAAAACCTTCTATCCACACACACATCGTCACACCAAGGAAACTTGCAGTTAAGTGGTCCTATTTGTCCAAGAAATTCATCAAATTCATTTGTAAAATGAACTCTGTTGACAGCATTGGTGCAGCGTGCAAGATCCTAGTATATGAAACGATTAAACTTATAATCATTTGTCATTAACAAGATATATTTTAAAAGGTTGTCAAGAAGTATTTTTCATACCTCAACCCAAGGCGTGACAAATTTAAGTTTTTCACTCATATCTGGATCAGGTAAGCTAGAGCATCGTCTTTTCTTTTCAGCATATGCATTGGTCCAATAATACAAATTAGCTTCACCCGAACGTTGTTCACTCCTCTTGGAAACTGCAAAACGCGCTCTACTGGCTTTCATATGATCTGAGTTCATGATTGCTTCTCCCCTTTTCTTTCGTTCATTTTCATACTGCAACCTCTTTTCCTCTTCCCTCATTGTCAACTTGTCCTCTTCCATCCTCAACCTCTTCTCTTGTTGCATCAACTGCTGCTCTTTTAACCGGGCACTTTCTAATTCTTCATGTCGCAACATTAATTCTTCTTGGATAATAAATTCCTGTCAGCGTTTATAAATAAACTATCGTTATGATATGTTATGCTACGGAAAGAGTTTTACACTTGTTTACTGATTTTGTACATTACCTTTGCAAGATCGTCATCAGAAAATTCATCTAGCCGCGCTGATGAACTAGTATCAATGCTTGACTGACTTGACTCAAACAAGTCAAGAAAATCATGATTAAGCTCATAACAAAACTGTGCACTAAGATGCCGTAGATCATTACTTAACTCCAATTTCTCCTAAGAATGAAAATAAGTATTTATAAAAAGGATATATACGAAAGATAATGGATAATTGAAGGGCTGTTTTTGTAAATTTAGTGTATCCACTGCTAGAGTATATGAAACCACTGCTAGAGGTTTTCAATCCACTGCTAGCAGGTTCCTGATAATACTTGAAGGGCTGTTTTTGTAAATTTCGTGTATCCACTGCTAGAGTATATGAAACCACTGCTAGTGGTTTTCAATCCACTGCTAGCAGCTTCCTGATAACACTTGAAGGGCAGTTTTTGTAAATTTCGTGTATCCACTGCTAGAGTATATGAAACCACTGCTAGAGGTTTTCAATCCACTGCTAGCAGCTTCCTGATAATACTTGAAGGGCTGTTTTTGTAAATTTCGTGTATCCACTGCTAGAGTATATGAAACCACTGCTAGAGGTTTTCAATCCACTGCTAGCAGGTTCCTGATAATACTTGAAGGGCTGTTTTTGTAAATTTCGTGTATCCACTGCTAGAGTATATGAAAGCACTGCTAGTGGTTTTCAATCCACTGCTAGCAGCTTCCTGATAATGTCAAAGTATATATACGATAAAAAAAAGAAGAAGGATATATTACCCCATTTCTTTCTCGAGCAAGAACCTGAAAAAAGGGACGTATATTATTATCAGTATTCGTGTGATTATTGATGGGTATATGAGTTTGAACAAATGCTTAAATAACCTGAATAATTGTCTCAAGTTTGAACAAACGCTTATTTAACTCTGTAATAACACGATCCTGTGTTATGCTGATCTCTATTATACTGCTCTCACTCCTGCGTATAATAGGTAAATGTTTCCTTTCAGTCTTGCCACGTTTGCGTGCTGCGGCCATCTTCTTCAACCACTCGTCGTAGAGATGTGTTGTTTTCACTGGTGGAGTTCTAGGTATGTAATCATGGAAAAATGCCGTAAACTTTATATACCAATCAGATCTCCTCTCAGCTATTGTCGGTGTCAGTTCTTTAACAGGATTCGAATCCTTAAAAAACAAATAATAATGTTCAATAAAAGATTGCATTAATGTAGAAAAAAAGATTGCATTAATAAGAAAATTTTATATATTACTTTTACCTTTCCAAAAAGAAACTTATAATCAGATCTTTTGAAGGGTGTATTCTTTGACCACGCTACTCCTCTTGGCATAATATCAGGAACTTTATTCCACCATAGAATGCTTCTTTCAAAAGACTCCAGTATCCAAATCTATACGGATTTTGGAATTTCAATAAAAAATAATAGCATAAAATATTGATACACAAAATGAATCCAGTTTATATTGATATATAAAATATTAACCTTCAAAGCCCAAACGAATCCTGACAGTGTATAGGTTGGAACAAACTTTTGGTCTTTGTTAATACCTTGAAGGAAATCCCACTTGTGTTTATCTGCAACATCCAAAATTTCATCATACAAATGCCTCCAAATATGCTCTCCCCATGGAAAGGCATCCCAATCATCTAGGTTTTCAACTAATCGCATGAGAGAAACATCAACTTCCTGAACCAATAATTTGCCCATGAAGATCACCTCTAAAGCTAACAATAGACAAAGACGTACTGCATCTTCGTCGCATATGATACCAAATGCCTCTTCATCCTCAATTAGGCCAAGAATATCTAAGTTTGTAATTTTTAAACCTGAATGTTTTGGGAAAACCCTTGACATAAAATTGAGGTGTCCAGATCCATATTTTTCAAAACTTACTTTTCCAAAATTAAAACCAGTGATAAGCGAAAACTCTGGACGACCGAAATGAAGGGGACGGTCATCAATATAATATACAATCAGCATATCATAATGGTTTTCATTCGGATAACATTGTTTTTGTAAAACATAATCTATCATATGTGCTTCGTGGTCAAAATAAGAAAGGTCCAACCATTTACCGAAACAAGTTTCCCTAAACAACTTCCTTCGATTTTTATCCAACTTGGATTTTATTAAAGAAAAGTAGTTTGGTTTACTTTTGATGATGATTTTCGCCTCATATTCCTACAAATGAAAAAATAAAATAAATAAAATAAAATAAAAAATACTCTACTTAATAACATATAAGGGGAGTAACAAAACTGCATTCAATCATCCAAGCCTCACACTACAATTTTGTAACAAATGCCAAGTATACTTTCAAAAAGGTAGAACAACAAAGAATCACATCTCAGACACCAGATAAATTACAAACCCAAACACAATTTTGTAACCTTTTGCTAACTTAAATAAACAAAATTGTTGTTGCAAAACTACTATTAAACATGATTAATTTCAAATAAATAAGGGGAAAAACAAATATACGAACAATTTATATATATCAACATAAAAAAACATACCCGAATACGAAACATTTTTTTTGCAGGATTTCGAGAAGACGATGGTTCTTGACTTGTAGGAGTAATTTTGTAATGGGGGTGTAATGTATGTGTTATTCTAATTCATTGGTTAGGAAAGATATGTGATAAGTAAAAAGTATTTTTACCGTGGTGTAAAAATTGGAAAAAAGTACAAAACTACTATTTGGCCAAAAACCGCTAAAATTAATTCGCTTAAGTCGCTCGACATTGGGAAGGAGCAAAAGGAATAAAATATTACTTTTTAAAGTTTGACTTTTTTCTCGAAAATATCAAAAAAAAAAGCGCGCGAATCTTAAAAAGTCGCTGGATATTAGTCGACTAAAATTCATAGGTACGAAAATGATTGTAATCTGAAAAGTGTCAGGACACGTGTCACTATTACATTGGAAGGATAAAGTCGCAAGTCTCAAAGTTTATTTTGGAAATACCAAAACTTTTTTCTTAAAAAGTGATGACACCTTGAGCGAAAAATGCATTCTTAGAATTTGCCCTTTATATTTTTGTTTAGGACAAAAGCTATAAATAATTAATCTACCTTTCATTTTGTTCAAATATGACTAACTTACTTTGAAAATGTCACTATTGCCATTGAGCTTTCAAAGTCTTTCCGATATGACTAATCACTTGACATGGTAATTACACAGTTAGTCCTCAATACATAAATAATTGGGATAATAACTTTTAAATGTATCCAAATTTCCACTTTTACTGAGTTGTGTATCATTCTTTTTTTTCCCAATAAATGTAAGAAACTTACTAATCCCACCTATCTTAACATCTGGCGAGGTTTTTGGTTAGACTAATTGCATAAATCGTCCTTGTGGTTAGTGATGCGGATTCTTGCAAACCTCACAATGAGTTTTACAATCCTCTTAGACAGTGTACCTAACCGTTGTAGTGTACTATAGGTAAGACACGGTGGATTGATCGTTCTTTAAGGGAATAGTGTTAGGAAGGTCGAGATGTATGACGAATAGGTCTAAGGTGAGGGATGGTTCTTTTTATTTATTTTTTATATTTTATGAAAGCAAGTAAAATCCCGGTGTTTGATTAGGGGTTTGATTATCAACTTCTTAAAATGAATAAAAACTAATTAAAACTACTAATTAACTAAATGACAAGTAAATTAAAATGAGATTCTTATGATAGGCAAACATGTTCACTTAGATTTCACTACTCCCTAGTTATCTCCTATTGATTAGTCGAATTGTCACATCCTTGTTTAATTGGCGCGTTGTATTCCTAGAGTCGTATGGAGGTGCCAAATGCTCTATTTCTATGAATGTGATTGATAACAACCACAATTCACGCAATACGGTTTTTAAAACATGAATATGTGACGTTCAAGCTCGCAACACTAACAGAAGAAGCAAGTTTTCCTAACCTAACGTGTAACAACGACTTAAACAAGAGACGACAATCAATAGTTAACAAATAGGTTTCATTTGATCTAAGCAAACACTAAATTAAACTAGCTGGACATGAAAAATATAATGAAACAAGTAATGACAATTAAGCATGAATTAAACATAATGATAGATTGGATTAAGAGACTTATCTCTTAATGAATGAGGGTGTTAAAACCCTAAGTCTACTATAAAAACCTATAAAATCTGTACACCAGCTTTCTCTCCGAGTGTGCACCCTAAATGCTAAAAATTCTAAAACTATATATAGTATTACACTTGCGACGACGTCACTTTATAATTGTGACGCCGTCAAGTCGCCACCATTAGGGTTTTGTCTCTTCCAAGTCAGTCTTGTGACGGGGTCGCTTTGTGCCTTCCGACGTCATCCCAGATTCTCTGACGCCGTCCCTTTATGATTTTTCCAGGGCGTCATCTCATAATTTTCACCGAGAATTCCAGTTCCTTTAACAAGTGACGGTGTCACTTGTTATTTCTTCATTTTTCCGCTGACCCGTCTCTAGTAAAATCTGGGCAGTTTTGATACTTTTATTTCTAAAACTATATATCGTATAGGTTGTGACGCCGTCTGATGCTTTTTTTTAGACTTTTCATGACTTGGTCATTTTCTTCATATTTTCATCAATTTTCACCCAAATATGCATGATTTCCAGCTTTTGATTTCTAAGTACCTAAAAACTAAAAAGGAACAAATTTAGGTAATATTTGATCATAAAATACATTAGTTTAGGGCTTAAATGACCCCCTAAAAACGTACGTTTTAAATCCTCATCTGTTAGGCCCAAACCGCAAGTTTCGTCCTAACGGCCGTTTAGGCGACGATTGTTTGCAATGTTAGTCATTTATACTAACGGTCGTATCTCATTCACTCAAAATTTGGTTTTCTTAAAAATATTTAATTTCTACTTGGTTTTCTAGCCAGTTTTATACACATTTTTATACGCGGTTTTGCACACGTTTTTATACACGTGTATACAAACGTTTTTATACACATGTATAAAAACGTTTTTAGACACAATTTATACACGTTTTCATACATGGTTTTATTCGCGGTTTTACTAGGGGTGTTCAAAAAATCCGAGAAACCGACGAACCGAGCCGATCCGATCAATCCGAAACCAAAGAAAACCGATAACCGAAGAAACCGAAACCGAGAAAACCTGAAACCGAAAAAACCTGCTTATCACGGTTCGGTTTCGGTTTCGGTTTTTACTTTTAGTTATCTGTGGTTACCCGAACCGAACCGTGTATAATATACATGTAGGTTTTAACAAACCATTCATAACGATGTACAAGTATTAACTATATTATTGCACTACTTTTATCATATAACGCATTTTTACTTATCTAATGTGATCATTTACTAACGTCCATGGATTACATATGATTAATGTGATCGTAATCAATAAACATCAAATAATTAGTATTAGTTCTTCTATTATATATGGTAATTTGAATGTTTTTATTGCAACGGAACAACATTACTATTACTCTAATCTCTTCAATGTTATTTAATTTTACTAAACTGACATATTACGTTTTAATTTATGTTATTGTTCGCCCGATTCAATTCGATTAATTTTTTAAAATGGTTAACCGTGACCCGAACCGCGGGTAACCGCATGTCCGGTTACCCGCCTAGTACGGTTCAGTTTTGGATAGTAAAATGAACTACCCGCCCCGCGATGGGTAGTTAAAATCTCTAACCGAATCGAGCCGAACCGCCCCGTGAACACCCCTAGGTTTTACACACGTTCGTATACACGCTTTTATATACGTTTTTATACACATCTTTACACGCGGTTTTTATACACATTTTTATACATGATTTTTATACACATTTTAACACATGTTTTTATACACATTTTTATAAACGTTTTTATATTCGTTTTATGCATGTCTTTATACACATTTTTATACGTGATTTTTCACATGTATAAAAACGTGTATAAAGACGTTTATAAAAACATGTATGAAAACGTGTGTAAAACCGCGTATAAAACTATGTATAAAACCATATATAAAGGCGTGTATAAAAACGTCTATAAAGACGTGTATAAAAACGTGTAAAACAACTTGTAAAAAGTCGCGTATAAAACCATGTATGAAAACGTTTTTATACACGTGCATACATGTATAAAAACGTGTGTAAAACTGCGTATAAAAACGTATGTAAAACCGCGTATAAAATCATGTATAGAAACGTATATAAAAACGTGTATAAAAACGTGTGTAAAACCACGTATAAAATAATTTATAAACACGTGGATAAAAACATGTATTAGATGTGTCTAAAAACGTGTATACAAACATAATGTGTATAAAACGTGTATAAGAATGCATATAAAAACGTGTGTAAAATCACGTATAAAAACATATATAAAAACGTGTATAAAGGTATGCATAAAAACATGTCTAAAAATGTGTTTAAAAACGCGTATAAAAACATGTGTAAAACCGCGAATAAAAATGTGTATAAAACCGCGTGGAAAAGAATTATTTTTAGAAAACCCAAATTTTGAGTTAATTAGAAACGACCGTTAGTATAAAGGACTAACGCTGCAAACAATCACCGGCTAAACGGCCATTAGGACTCAACTTGCAATTTGGGACTAACCACAAGTACGCTTTATGTAATTAAATCTAACCAAAATCCTCGTCAGGTGGGATTAGTAAGTTTAGCACCTTTGTTAGGAAAAAAAATGATACACAACTCAGTAAAAAGTGACAACTTTATACATTTAAAAGTCATTATCCCTAAACAATTGCACCTTTGGTTCTCAATACATAACCAGAGTTAGTCTCCATTATATAAACAACTGCACTGTTGGTCCTCAATACATAACCTCAGTTACCACCACCACCACGCACCACCGACACCGACAACCACCACCACTACCGCCACCTAATGCCACCACCATCACCCACCACCACTTACCAGCGTCACGCACTGCCACCACCACCACTTACCACCCACTGCCACTACCACCAACTACTCACCACCGCCACGTGGTGGTGGTGGTGGTGGCAATAGGTGGCGGTGGTGAATGGTGGTGATCAGTGGCGGTGGTGGCAGTAGGTGGCGGTGGTGAGTGTTCGTGGTGGCAATGGGTTGTGGTGGGTGGCAATGGGTGAAGGTGGTAGTAGATGAAGGTGGTAGTGGGTGGAGGTGGCTTTGGGTGATGGTGGTGGGTGGTGGTGGTGGTGGCAATGGGTGGCGGTGATGCGTGGTGGTAGTGGTAGGTGGTGGTGGGTGCATGGTGGTGGTGGGTGGCAATGGGTGGTGGTGGTGGTGGGCGTGGTGGTGGTGGCGATGGTGCGTGGTAGTGGTGGCGGGTGGTGGTAGTGTGTATTGATGGTGGTGGCAGTGGATGGCGGTGGTGTGTGGTGGTGGTGGTAACTGAGGTTATTTATAAAAGACCAACGGTGCACTTGTTTTGTATTGTGGACTAACTGGGGTTATGTATTGAAGACCAAAAGTGCAATTGTAATATATTGAGGACTAAATGTGTAATTATCATGTCAAGTGGTTAGTCAATGAAAATTCAATGGCTACAATGACCTTTTCAAAGTAGGTTTGTTATATTGGACCAAAATGAAAAGTGGATTAGTTAAACTTTAAATATATATTATTATATCTTTTAATGATTATATTCTAACGCGATCGACATGCAATGCTATTTTCTAAAGGGGGACCGAAATCAGAAGTGTAACATATTTTTCTTTTTTTTTTGGGTGATTATGGTTTCCAACTTTTTGACAGACTAATTTACGGGGTTTAAACTCACCGTCATACAAACTCAAACCATGCAAAGCCTTTCTTTTTCAGAAGGTTGACATAGTCACTTCAAAATTGTTTGCACCTAGCAGAAATTAAACTTGACACGTTACACTTTTTAAAGTGATAGTCACAACTATTCATTGGTCCTATACAATTATTCGACCAAACTAATTGTCTCAAGCTTTCATTCAAGTTATGGCGCGCGCCAATTTATTAGACACGCATACTTAAATTTGATATGCATCAAAATAAATGGTTGTCGGTAAATAAAAAGTTTACAGTGAGATTCCAAAGTCAATGCTAACTCATTTGCTTATATATTTCTCATCAGAGTTATTACCTTATGCTCGCAATGCACACACCCAATTAGCAACTGAATAGATAAAATTATAGCTCGAAAGAACAAGCTAAACTTATACAAAGTAGCATATAAATATAAAAATGAACTAAATAAAGAAACTCGTAAATAAATAAACTATGCCTACAAATATAATACTTCGTATGAATAAAACATACTCTTTTACTCTTTTATTAATACGGAGTATTATATCTGTATATAGTGTAATTTTTTACAAATGTAAGAAGTTTACGTAAACTAAACGAAAAGTCTTATAGGGAGGGCCAGATAGCAAATTGGGAAGGATGAAAGACGTTAACTTAAACTTAACCAATTTTTTACTGAAAACCCTAGGGGGGCCGGAACCCTCCCCTCCCATGCCCTCAAGAAGTTCCGCAATTGTCGACATGTTTCTACGCACGAACTAGGTAAGTTTTGGAGTATCAATTTATCAAAACTGCTAGAAAGCATGCATGTTGAGAAAGATAAAAGACATACAAGGACAAAGAATAATGTGTACATTGAAAAATGATGAGAATTGACATAGAGTCGATAGTAAATTTGCAGGTAATAGTGTGAAGAGCATAGTGTTTGACATTAGAACTATATGGTAAATCAACATGAAAAAATAATGGTTTTACCCTGTTTGAGATTTAGTTAGATTTGTTACCATTGAACTTTGAAACCATAAAGTACCGTGTTACTACTTCCGTCCCAAATTATAAGACCAGTTTGACTTTTTGACTCAAACTTTGATCTTAAATATTTTTGTTTGTATTATATAATACTTGATGCAAAATATATAAATGGATTGTGTTTTAAATGTATTTTCATTTGGTATAATTTTCATCAAGTGTTATATAATACAAACGAAAATATATAAGGTCAAAGTTCGAGTCAAAAAGTTAAACTGGACTTAAATTTTGGGACGGAGGGAGTATATCATATACTTAAGTATCAAAGTGATGTTCAAATGCGTTTCGGATATACCATTACTTTTAGCAATTTAATAGTCCAATTCATAAAACTTGACCTACCAAAGCTGGTACTTGTGTAGCAAGGTGACTAAAATGAAACACTCTTCAAATTTCACTATAACTTTCTTGTTTTTAGGGTAGAAGGCCGATCACAATCGACCAGGTACATAAAACTTGACTAACTTGGTTTTGTTGGTATTATGGTGTTGATTTATGACACTAAAATCAACAATTTGTAAAGAAAAAAACATCTCGACTTATGTAAGACATTATAGTAGTTGACTTACGACATTAATTGTGGTTTTTATTATGAGTTCTTAAAGAATAATATACGATTCTTATCGCAAGTTTTGAAAAATACATAATTTTACAAATAAGATAAACAAAACTTGTTTATCTTTCTTGTAAAATTATGTATTTTCCAAAACTTGCTATGAGAATCGTATATTATTCATTAAGAACTCGTAATAAAAACCACAATTAATGTCGTAAGTCAACTATTATAACGTGATGTGTACGTTTAACAAATATCAGTTAATATCGTAAGTGAACTACTGAATCTGTCAAAAGAAAACTATGGAAGTGTTAAACAAATATCATGTTGTTATGAAATGGTATTATATTTCATTATAAGTTTATTTTGTCTTCTACATATGGCAATAAAAATGAAAGTAATGATTTGTTACGATCTTATCATAATTGCATAAAACTATGTTAATCCCGTGTGAAACTATGGATGGATGAACCGGATTTTCACCAAGTCGTTGAGGAGGCATGGAAGAAAGAGGTGAGAAGCTATCGACCAGACTGCATATTTCGGGATAGGATGAAAAATGTCAAAGCAAGCCTTAGGGGGTGGAAGTAAGGAGAGATTTGGCAGAAGGAAAGAGAAAATTGAATTTTTAAGAAAAGAAGCAATGGGATGGGAGTTAGAAGCAGAAAAGAGAGATCTTGATGATAGCGAGAGGATGATATGGTTAGAGGCAAGGAAGAGGTGGGAGGATAAGGAAAACGAACATTGTAATATGCTTCGTCAAAAATCTAGAATTAGGTGGGATGCGGAAGGTGACGAAAATTCTAAATTTTTTCATTCTTTTGTTAAGAGAAGGAACAATAAATGTAACATTAGAGGGTTAATGGTTGATGGGGTATGGTGTGAAGACCCGAAGGTAATCAAATCGGAGATGGCTCGAAAGAACCCGCTAAACTTATACAAAGTAGCATATAAATATAAAAATGAACTTCATAGTTAATAAGTGTCTTTTACTCTTTTAATAAATAAGCTATGCATACAAATATAATACTTCGTATGAATAAAGAATACTTTTTTACTCTTTAATTCATACGGAGTATTATATCTGTATATAGTGTATTTTTATACAAATGTAAGACGTTTATGTAAACTAAACGAAAACTCTTATAGGGAGGGCCAGAATATTGCAAATTGGGAAGGATGAAAGACGTTAACTTAAACTTAACCAATTTTTTACTGAAAACCCTAGGGGGGCCGGAACCCTCCCCTCCCATGCCCTCAAGAAGTTCCGCAATTGTCGACATGTTTCTATGCACGAACTAGGTAAGTTTTGGAGTATCAATTTATCAAAACTGCTAGAAAGCATGCATGTTGAGAAAGATAAAAGACAAACAAGGACAAAAAATAATGTGTACATTGAAAAATGATGAGAATTGACAAAGAGTCGATAGTAAATTTGCAGGTAATAGTGTGAAGAGCATAGTGTTTGACATTAGAACTATATGGTAAATCAACATGAAAAAATAATGGTTTTACCCAGTTTGAGATTTAGTTAGATTTTTTACCATTGAACTATTGAAACCATAAAGTACCGTGTTATATCAGATACTCAAGCATCAAAGTGATGTTCTAATACGTTTTGGATATACCATTACTTTTAGCAATTTAATAGTCCAATTCAAAAAACTTGACCTACAAAAGCAGGTCCTTGTGTAGCAACGTGACTAAAATGAAACGCTCTTCAAATTTCACTACAACTTTCTTGTTTTTAGGGTAGAAGGCCGATCACAATCGACCAGGTACATAAAACTTGACTAACTTGGTTTTGTTGGTATTATGGTGTTGATTTATGACACTAAAATCAACAATTTGTACAAAAAACATCTCGACTTATGTAAGACATTATAGTAGTTGACTTACGACATTAATTGTGGTTTTTATTATGAGTTCTTAAAGAATAATATACGATTCTTATCGCAAGTTTTGAAAAATACATAATTTTACAAGAAAGATAAACAAGTTTTGTTTACTCCACCTTTCTTGTAAAATTATGTATTTTCCAAAACTTGCTATGAGAATCGTATATTATTCATTAAGAACTCGTAATAAAAAGGACTTGCTTTGCAACGACACTTAGACCTCAGGGGCTGTTTTTGCCAAGTTTTGAAAGTTATTAATGCTAAAGGACTTGTTTCGCAACGACACTTGAACCTCAGGGGCTTTTTTCGCCAATTTGCCAAACTTGGCAATTAATGCAAATGTTTTGCTACAGTGATGGTCCTGTGTTTTAGTATATATACTAATAATAATATCGTAAGTGAACTAGTGAATCTGTCAAAAGAAAACTATGGAAGTGTTAAACAAATATCCTGTTGTTATGAAATGGTATATTTTATTACAAGTTTATTTTGTAAGATTGTGTTTTCATGTTTTGTTTATGCACATCTATGTGTTAAACTAACTAGAAACTATGTTCACACACACATTTCATGTGTCTCGACAATATTCACACATATACTAATGTATCTTCTTCATAAGGCAATAAAAATGAAAGTAATGATTTGTTACGATCATATCATAATTGCATAAAACTATGTTTATCCCGTGTACGTTGGTTTTATTATCTTAATAACATCACATCATACTACTTTCTTCAAATATAATCTTATGATTTGCAACTCCTAAAATAGTTATATATCACAATCAGCTAGATTTCGTATACAAACATTCTTTCTAATAGTAAACAAGCCAAGAAAAAAATGACACTATCATGTCATGTATTCATATCAGAAAAGCTAATGTATGCATATGCATCTAAACTGTGGTTTTACTTTATTGCATTTTTTTTTTCAAACATGAAAATCTAAAAACGTATAAACATCTGAACAATAGTTAGAATCTTTTTATTAAGCAAACTTAAATGTTAAACAAGGGGTGTTCTAGTGACATATTGTGATCATTAAAATGTGTAATTACTGATAAGTGTAAACAAGCTAGCTTGAATTAGTCACGACAACTTATTGAAAAAAAGGTATTTTGTTATCAGATTCATATATGTATGGTGGTAGATACAAATCTCGTGAATTAGTAGGTTAAAGAGTCAATGATAATTACTCGGAAATAAAATGTTAAGTAAGCTTTTATTAGCATGGTTAAATTATTAACATAGCATGTGCGTGTTTGTGGTATGTACTTGTTTAACAGAATATATAATTTAATACATGTCATTAAGCTTAAGATTAAATAAGAAAAATTTTAAAGTGAGAATGATGAAAAATATTTAAAATGCATCTTTTTGAATTAGATGCATTTTTAATTTTTTTAGATACACTATAATTTAACTTTTAGTAAAAAGTTATATCTATATACATATATTATATGCATTTAATCAATTTAGGCGATTACTATGTACTTTTCGTCACATGCGAGTAAAATTTGTTGCTAATAGTATTTTATATCATTTTCACTTCAAATCTAATTGACATGCATCTAAATAAATATAAACGCATCTAATTCAAGTCAATGCATCTCAAATGTGTGATTATAGTTATTTCACAAACTTCTGGGTTTAAGTTTTCTTATCAGAATCCATACCTCATATCGTCATATGAAACTTATCAAAAGTACTACTATAAACTAGGACCATGATGATAGTTTCTCGCCTATATTGTCACCAAATAAAAAGATATGATGTTTCTACAATGGTGTAGGTGTTATATATAATTCAAGATATTTTTGTAACTTTTTTACATTTTTGTTTATAGCGAATAACAGTTAGTCTTTTGTTTTTATTTCCAGATTTCTTGCTTAAACTTTTAATTGTGATTTATTTTATCTTTTAATGCTTATATTATAATGCGATCGACATGTTTCTATGTACGGAGTAGGTAACTTTTGGAGTACCAATTTATCGAAACTGCACATTGAAAAATGTTGAGAACTGACAAAGATTCGAGATGTAGTAAATTTGCAGGTAATAGTGTCAAGAGCATAGTGATTGACACTAGAATTGTATGGCAAATCAACATGAAAAAAAAAAGTTCAAAAAAAAAAAAAAAAGAAAAGAAAAATCAACATGAAAAAAGAACACTTTTTGCTCTGTTTGAGATTTTGTTAGATTTGTTACCATTGAACTATTGAAGCCATAAATATCGTGTTTTATTGTTAACATATAGATGTGTTCAGTATAATGTTATTGTTTGGCTTTATTTTAATCACTTTTTATAGCTCTTAATAATCGTAATGAAGTGTTCTAAAAATGTATATTTTTGCAACTCACGGCTAAGCGCTGACACCAGATTCTCGTAAGAAACAAGCCTGAGAAAAAATTGTGCCACTATCAATGTCATGTATTCATACCAGAAAAACTAATGTATACATAATACATCTAAACCGGGGAAACTCTGGTTTACTGTTTACTTCGTTATAATAAATGTTTTTTTTTTTATTAACATGAAAATCTAGAAACGTCTAAACATTTGAATGGTAACACCTCAAATTTTACAGATTTGTCAGAATAATATTTTATTGACTTTAGAATAATTAGAAAGATCCTACCGTTAGTTTTTATTAGAAACAAAGACTTTCAGTGCAAATAGTTAACAAAGGAGGATTAACGGTGCAAAATACTTAACGACAAAGACTAACGATGTAAATTATATTTTTAGGACTGAAATTACAGGATTATCCTTGTGTTTAGATAACTCTTTAAGTCCAGATGTTACCTCATAACACAGGTGTCCATATGACGATTCCAAAATGATTCTTAGTGTTCTTATGTTATCCTCATAATGTAATAAGCTTCCATAACATGTTTCTCATCAGAGGTATGAATTAAGTTCAAGTTTTTTTTTCCATTATGATGTTAGAAATTGAAGTTTAGTGTAAAAGCGTGTTAAAGGCAATTGCACTTATGTTTATGAGGTTATACACATGTTTCATACATGTTTAATAATCATAAACCAAGATAGCATATGTTTTTTTGGATTAGAGAATGATTATGTTTCAGAAGTAATAATGAAATTATATTTATAGATTTGAGTTAGTACACATGTTAACAAAGAAGATGGTGTTAATTACAGTCTTTGAAAGTGGGTGTTTGGCAAAAGGCCATGTTAGCAAATTTAGACATGATACAAGTGTGTGTCTTACTGAAAATGGTCTTTAACATGTTAAGTTGTAACACCCCCAATTTCGTGATACGCAGCGGAATTCAAACTGGGTGTTACTTCATGGCACAACAGTCATAACAATAGAAAACGATCTCTAAAGGAGTCGTTTAAAAAGATATATCATTCGATTTATATAAATATCAGAGTTTACAAAAATGAGGTCCCAGTTGGTTCCATTGTTTACAGAATATATTAAATAGGTTTTCGAATGATAATAAAATTTATAGCCTTCTTGATCTAGTCCTCGCTCTTCCGTGCCAGTTTCCGACATTATGGACCTGAAATACATGCTTAAAACTGTCAACACAAAAGTTGAGTGAAATTCATAGAGTTTAGGAAATCAGTTGAACACATAATGTTTGTAGTGTGAGTTATAAATTCACACCAATGGTTTGAAAACCAAAAGAGATATTATTGCACTAAGCTCATGATACCGAAAACGTTAACAGATGTCATATAATAGTAACCGATGCCCTAATAGGTAATTTGCCATTAAACCTATAGATGTTCAAATAGAGTGTGTTTGTTTGCCTACCCGGTCAACACAAACGGGATTTGTCATTCCCGATAGATCTATCCACATTATTCGCGTTCAATCGCAAGTGATTAATGGTTCATGATAATAGGGACTTAAGATTGGCAATAGTGGTACTTAGTGCAAATAATACATTCAGATAAGCATACAGTTTGAAAGCAATGTGTTCGATTTAAAATAAAGCATCTATCTCCCCCAAGGGTTTGTAAAACAATTAAGTAATAGAAAGTGGGGTTATAACTCACCTCAGAGTATATGATATCAAATGTATAATGAGAATGATGGATATACCGTGAGAACTTCTACGAGCAACCTAAAATATGATGTTGCGACTTAGGTTTGGAATAATGTTTAGGAAAACATAAACCATCCTATATATATATATTCCTATGTTGATCATGATGTAGTCAATTATCATATGATGTTTATAGAAAGATCTTTAATATGAAAACGTATTTAGTTTATAGATATCGTACTACCGTTCGGGCCATCATAATTCAGAGGTCATGCAGTAAACGTTCGAGGAGCTAGGACACTTTAAATCGTAAATCCAGCAACTCGTCGATACGTTTTACTCAAATGGAACCCCTCACATGAAGCACCCTACTATTGTAGCACTTAGTAAATACAACATGTGTTTTGAGTGAAGATTGTTATAACATAAATTTTATCATGTTTTAATAACTATCTAGTTTTTACAAGTTCTCGTCGTTTCATAAATATAATTACCATAGTTAACGGTCTTGGGCAACCAAGCCTTGAGGCTTTAGCCATGGCCTTGACGTGACTTTGGTCTTAACTACCATGGTCTTGAGACTTAGCTTTGGCCTTAGCCGTAGCCGTGGTCTTGGCTTATGGCCATTAGGCCTCTTGGTTTGCTTTTAGTTGTGACAAAAGTATAGTTATGAGACTATATTTACGGCAGTTTATGTTTTTGAAAGATTATGGCCTATATATGCGTTTTCAAGGTCCGAGCTTCTTTATTATTGAAGGAAAACGGCGTTCCGGACAACTTTCGTGTTTTAACTTTTTGATGAATCGGACCAGAAGTACTACTTTTAAAATGGCAGAACCAAAACAGTTACAAAATGGCAGTTTTGGCGTTTATGTTTCGCTAACTTCTTTTGCCTATAACTTTTGACTCGTTTGTCCGTTTTGGGTGATTCAAATTGCTATGTTTTTGTTTTAATATTATCTACAAGAATATGAAAAGTATCAGATCTATATGTGGTCGATTTTGTGGAAACTTTGTACAAAAGTTTATCATTTATACACTTACTAACCCAAGTTTAACATATAGGTTCTTATAACTTGTTTTAAAGATTTTTGTACATCATGATCCAACATAGTAACTATATATATAGCATGAAGTAGTTAAGATTATGAATAATAAAGATGAGATGATGGTGGTGATAAGTTGCTTACAACTTTTGGCTTTCAATAAGAAAGGAGTAACTAGTAAGGATCGGACTTTGATTGATCGCTTAAGACTTTGGATTGAGCTAGCTTTCCACACCTTGGCACCCTTGCAAACTTGAAGAGTTGGTGATGAAGTACTAAGTGACTTGAGTGGATCTAAACTCAAGAAGATCACTTAAACTTGCTAGAGATTTGATGTAGTAGCTTGATCTTTGGAACTTCCTTGCATAAACTTGGAGTTTATGGATCAAATGATGGAAGATATGTATGAATTGTGATATGAACGACCCAAAACAGATTATGAGGGTTCTTAGGATGCATATCACTTGCTATTTATAGGAGGGTAAGTTTGGTTAACCATATATTGGGTTAATTATTAACCATGGTTAGGTTAGGACACTTGTAATGATCTAAAGGAACCATGGTTAGGATTTTGCCACCAAAATGATGACTCCCCCCTCTTAGGTCGGCCAAGACATGATAAGATGACTTAGGTGGTTAATTTTGATCTTATCTTGAGTTTAGAGTAAGTTTTGGTTCCGTTAAATGCCAACTGTAAGTCGTTAAGCCATAAAACGTAAAACCGGGTATCGTAAAAATACGGAACTTGTAGGAATGATGAGACTCATCATTATACTCCATCTAAAAATATAAAATGGGTGATAAGTCTCATTGGGTGCAAAAACGCTGCTTAAAGCTGGAAATACAGGTCAAAAACGCGTAATTCGCAGTTTATCAGAAAAGAACGAAATTTCATGGAAATGACCGTGAATTTATTTAGAGTAGACTAAAATTAGTCTAAAAGTGATATGAGATGTCAAAATGTGGTTTTCGTCATACGCGGGATAACTTTACAGCTATTCGTGAAGTTTAAAAGTTACGCGATTTAAGCAAAAATGTAGAACGTACAAGGTTAATTCCTTTATGGTCAAAGGAGGAGGGAAATATGTTTGACTTTTCCAAAAAATATAAAAGTGTCAAAAACATATTAGAAACATAGTGCAGGAATCGTTAAGTCTGGATGTAAGTAGAATTGTTTAAAACGTAAGTTTAGTTTTGTTCTGCGCTGGGCTTATTTGGTAATATTAAAAATAATAAATCTTAAAAATTCTCAAATTAATCATGAGTGATCTAAAAATTTATCTGATGCGAGGAAAATTGTCAGAGTTGATTTTCGTTATGCGCGTGATATTTAAACGGTGGACCGTCTAAAACGAAATTTTAAAACGATGTTTACTTAATAACTTTTGCGAAAATGATCTAACGATGGTCGAACTCTCAGGTTATTACTAAAATAATTTATCTTACGAAAATGGGGATTAAAAATTTTACGGGATGAATATTGAAAGTGAATAGTAAAATTGAATAGTAAATTCTCGAAAATGAAAAGTAACCTAAAAATGCGGGTGGTTACAGTCTCACCCCCTTAAAAGGAACTTCGTCCCGAAGTTCAGTTCGTGTTATATGTTGAAGTGATGTTAGTGAATAGGTGTGTTTTCTTGCGGCAATTGGTTTATAGGATAACTAGTAATGTATCTCAACTTATTATTTTAGAGTAAGTAGTAATTTGTCATTTTCCTAAATTTTTTTATTATTTTTTTTACCGGTGAACAGTAATTGCCAATTATTGTGAACAGTAGCCTAACGGCTACTTTTTATCCCATCAATACCAAAAAATTTTTCTTTTTAAACTTCATTCTTCTATACACTACTTAACCTTTCACCTACATTTCTCTCATCAATACTCCAAGATGCCGCATGTTTTTATCATTATTGCGATCGTGTATTTTATAGTAGCATCGATCTACTATGTTAACCTCTCGGAAGAAGAAAACAATCCGTTTTTGTTCGTGATTTTGGCGATTCTTATTCCACTCGTGAGTTTGGCAATATGCGTAGATAAGTGTTGGGGGTAATAGTTATTTTTGTGAGAAAAGAATTGTAATAAAGCTTTGTTTGACTTCTGTTTTTGTGTAATTTTTATCTTGTTCCTACAGTAGTAGAAGAATATGTAAGAATAATTCCATTTATCCTTAATTTGTGACTTGTTTGGTTTTACTATATATGTTTAATTTATTTGAAAAGGGAATAAGCTCATGAAAAACTAGTTGTTGACACTCGGATTTATGTTAAGATGTGACCAAGTGGTTACGTTTAGGTATGGTCTCGCTAAATGGCTTTGTGTTGTTTCATTTTGATCATGGGCCAACGCCTGTTAAGTATAGGGTGCGTTTGGATTAAAGTGTGGTTCGAAGCCCACAATTAAAATAAGGAGTGGTGGCAGATGAGATTGAATATTTGTGGTAAAGATGTGGTAAAGGTTCATTTAGTTATTGTATTTAATCTGATAAATACACATGAATTGTTTATACTCACACAAAATTTTTGTGATTCTCGAAAACCAAGTAGCAAATCAATCTGGCATATCCCATATATAACTACTCTAAGTATTTCAAAATTCATTTCTAAGTTGAACATAGGTGATCAGACTGTGTTCCATTGTCCCTAAGTTAAATATAGGTGATCGGACTATATTACCTATATTTAACCGAGGTTCGATGAATTTTGAAATACTTAACTTAGTTATACTTGTATCATGCCCATTGATGTGACAAGTATTTTATTTAAGTATCTCATATAAAAGTAATATAAGTTTGTACATACGTAATAACCAAATATAACTATGTAGTAGGAGTGTGTAACACAAGCGAGTAAGGCCAGTGTGCGTGAAATGGAAATTTCAAGTAGTTCTAAAACAGTCCACACTGGGCCAAAATCATGGACTTTTAACAATAAGGGTTTCAAAAGAAAATTTTGATGAATGTAGAGAAAGTTGCTGAACTTCAGCTTTTGTAGATGATGAGTCAGTTTGTCCTTAGCAATCCCATATCATGTATTTCTATTAGGGAAAATGGATAGATTGTGACGGGTTTTATGTAAAACAATATCATATAATGTTTATAAGATAATTTTTAGAGACTATTGTATAACTTAAAATATCTGACGAGTAGTTGAGACCATTGTGCAACTCACAATAGATGAGAGATCATTGTGTAACCCACAATATCTTGAGAAAAGATGGGGAGACCATTGTGTAACCCACAAGGTCTGAGAAATAGTTGAGACCACTGTTTCACTCACAGTGTCTCAGGGTATAAGAGAGACCACTGTAGGATTTACAGTGTCTGAGAATGTAATAGAGACCACTGTAGGATTTACAGTGTCTGAGAATGTAATAGAGACCACTGTAGGATTACAGTGTCTGAGAATGTAATAGAGACCACTGTAGGATTACAGTGTCTTGAAAAATGAATGAGACCATTGTATCTCACAATGTCTAGGAAGTAGGAAAAACCATTGTAATCAGTAACAATATCTTGGATAAAGTTTCGTAATCTTAAAATGCAATGCATGATTGGGAGATTGGGAAAAAATTTAATTGTGCCGTAATGCCTTAGAATAGGCATACGCAAGTATGTTTAGTATATCGTTTAGCTAAAATGATTGAAAATATGTCAAGTGTATATATCAATATACTAGTATGTTTGTATAGCTTAAAATGTCTAAAAGTCACATAATCGTCTGGAGGATGGAAGGCACGGAGAACGGAAGGCTATAAAATGTTTTTGTTTGAAAAAGTAGTTATAGTTTAAGTTTCGATTAGACCCGTTTCTCTATAATTGTGGCTCTGATACCAATCTGTAACACCCCCAATTTTGTGATACGCAGCGGAATTCAAACTGGGTGTTACTTCATGGCACAACAGTCATAACAATAGAAAACGATCTCTAAAGGAGTCGTTTAAAAAGATATATCATTCGATTTATATAAATATCAGAGTTTACAAAAATGAGGTCCCAGTTGGTTCCATTGTTTACAGAATATATTAAATAGGTTTTCGAATGATAATAAAATTTATAGCCTTCTTGATCTAGTCCTCGCTCTTCCGTGCCAGTTTCCGACATTATGGACCTGAAATACATGCTTAAAACTGTCAACACAAAAGTTGAGTGAAATTCATAGAGTTTAGGAAATCAGTTGAACACATAATGTTTGTAGTGTGAGTTATAAATTCACACCAATGGTTTGAAAACCAAAAGAGATATTATTGCACTAAGCTCATGATACCGAAAACGTTAACAGATGTCATATAATAGTAACCGATGCCCTAATAGGTAATTTGCCATTAAACCTATAGATGTTCAAATAGAGTGTGTTTGTTTGCCTACCCGGTCAACACAAACGGGATTTGTCATTCCCGATAGATCTATCCACATTATTCGCGTTCACTCGCAAGTGATTAATGGTTCATGATAATAGGGACTTAAGATTGGCAATAGTGGTACTTAGTACAAATAATACATTCAGATAAGCATACAGTTTGAAAGCAATGTGTTCGATTTAAAATAAAGCATGTATCTCCCCCAAGGGTTTGTAAAACAATTAAGTAATAGAAAGTGGGGTTATGAACTCACCTCAGAGTAAATGATATCAAATGTATAATGAGAATGATGGATATACCGTGAGAACTTCTACGAGCAACCTAAAATATGATGTTGCGACTTAGGTTTGGAATAATGTTTAGGAAAACATAAACCATCCTATATATATATATATTCCTATGTTGATCATGATGTAGTCAATTATCATATGATGTTTATAGAAAGATCTTTAATATGAAAACGTATTTAGTTTATAGATATCGTACTACCGTTCGGGCCATCATAATTCAGAGGTCATGCAGTAAACGTTCGAGGAGCTAGGACACTTTAAATCGTAAATCCAGCAACTCGTCGATACGTTTTACTCAAATGGAACCCCTCACATGAAGCACCCTACTATTGTAGCACTTAGTAAATACAACATGTGTTTTGAGTGAAGATTGTTATAACATAAATTTTATCATGTTTTAATAACTATCTAGTTTTTACAAGTTCTCGTCGTTTCATAAATATAATTACCATAGTTAACGGTCTTGGGCAACCAAGCCTTGAGGCTTTAGCCATGGCCTTGACGTGACTTTGGTCTTAACTACCATGGTCTTGAGACTTAGCTTTGGCCTTAGCCGTAGCCGTGGTCTTGGCTTATGGCCATTAGGCCTCTTGGTTTGCTTTTAGTTGTGACAAAAGTATAGTTATGAGACTATATTTACGGCAGTTTATGTTTTTGAAAGATTATGGCCTATATATGCGTTTTCAAGGTCCGAGCTTCTTTGTTATTGAAGGAAAACGGCGTTCCGGACAACTTTCGTGTTTTAACTTTTTGATGAATCGGACCAGAAGTACTACTTTTAAAATGGCAGAACCAAAACAGTTACAAAATGGCAGTTTTGGCGTTTATGTTTCGCTAACTTCTTTTGCCTATAACTTTTGACTCGTTTGTCCGTTTTGGGTGATTCAAATTGCTATGTTTTTGTTTTAATATTATCTACAAGAATATGAAAAGTATCAGATCTATATGTGGTCGATTTTGTGGAAACTTTGTACAAAAGTTTATCATTTATACACTTACTAACCCAAGTTTAACATATAGGTTCTTATAACTTGTTTTAAAGATTTTTGTACATCATGATCCAACATAGTAACTATATATATAGCATGAAGTAGTTAAGATTATGAATAATAAAGATGAGATGATGGTGGTGATAAGTTGCTTACAACTTTTGGCTTTCAATAAGAAAGGAGTAACTAGTAAGGATCGGACTTTGATTGATCGCTTAAGACTTTGGATTGAGCTAGCTTTCCACACCTTGGCACCCTTGCAAACTTGAAGAGTTGGTGATGAAGTACTAAGTGACTTGAGTGGATCTAAACTCAAGAAGATCACTTAAACTTGCTAGAGATTTGATGTAGTAGCTTGATCTTTGGAACTTCCTTGCATAAACTTGGAGTTTATGGATCAAATGATGGAAGATATGTATGAATTGTGATATGAACGACCCAAAACAGATTATGAGGGTTCTTAGGATGCATATCACTTGCTATTTATAGGAGGGTAAGTTTGGTTAACCATATATTGGGTTAATTATTAACCATGGTTAGGTTAGGACACTTGTAATGATCTAAAGGAACCATGGTTAGGATTTTGCCACCAAAATGATGACTCCCCCCTCTTAGGTCGGCCAAGACATGATAAGATGACTTAGGTGGTTAATTTTGATCTTATCTTGAGTTTAGAGTAAGTTTTGGTTCCGTTAAATGCCAACCGTAAGTCGTTAAGCCATAAAACGTAAAACCGGGTATCGTAAAAATACGGAACTTGTAGGAATGATGAGACTCATCATTATACTCCATCTAAAAATATAAAATGGGTGATAAGTCTCATTGGGTGCAAAAACGCTGCTTAAAGCTGGAAATACAGGTCAAAAACGCGTAATTCGCAGTTTATCAGAAAAGAACGAAATTTCATGGAAATGACCGTGAATTTATTTAGAGTAGACTAAAATTAGTCTAAAAGTGATATGAGATGTCAAAATGTGGTTTTCGTCATACGCGGGATAACTTTACAGCTATTCGTGAAGTTTAAAAGTTACGCGATTTAAGCAAAAATGTAGAACGTACAAGGTTAATTCCTTTATGGTCAAAGGAGGAGGGAAATATGTTTGACTTTTCCAAAAAATATAAAAGTGTCAAAAACATATTAGAAACATAGTGCAGGAATCGTTAAGTCTGGATGTAAGTAGAATTGTTTAAAACGTAAGTTTAGTTTTGTTCTGCGCTGGGCTTATTTGGTAATATTAAAAATAATAAATCTTAAAAATTCTCAAATTAATCATGAGTGATCTAAAAATTTATCTGATGCGAGGAAAATTGTCAGAGTTGATTTTCGTTATGCGCGTGATATTTAAACGGTGGACCGTCTAAAACGAAATTTTAAAACGATGTTTACTTAATAACTTTTGCGAAAATGATCTAACGATGGTCGAACTCTCAGGTTATTACTAAAATAATTTATCTTACGAAAATGTGGATTAAAAATTTTACGGGATGAATATTGAAAGTGTAGTAAATTCTCAAAAATGAAAAGTAACCTAAAAATGCGGGTGGTTACATAAGTAAGCTGAGTTCAAGTTATAAAGGTGATTAGAATTGGTTTATGTTGATTTTGGGTCATTTTGGTGCGTTTGAATTTAGGACAAGTATTGCAGAAAATTTAGTCAACTTTGAAGGATCGTAAAGACTTAACCGTTTGTCGGATTAAGTTGAGGTCAAAACCAAACTTGTAGCTCTTTGAGTCTACTTTCCAACAATATTGGTTCCAGGTCCCAACTCAAAGTTCAAATAGGTCAAATATGCAATTTACAGTAACTTGTCCAAAAATTGCAGATTTTGCTATTTCACATAAGTTAGCGAAAATGATGTAGGTTATGTGTACGATTGTTATAGCAGGTTCTAATGACTATAGATTGATATATTTATGTGTTTAAGTGATCTCAAAAGTCCAAGAGTACTCGATGAATGTCTAAGTTAATCGAGGTGAGTAACAGTTTATTAGTAGCTCGTTTATACGAGTTTTCATGTTTAGTGCAAGAATTAGTATATGTTCATGTTTTAGTATAGGTTATTGACCATATACATGTTATACTTCAGTAACATAGTTGAGGTATAGTCCTCTGTATTGCGGAATAGTTCATGTGCAAAAATCTACAATGTCGTTTAGAAGTGCATACATAGATACGACACATACACGTGAACATGTATACGACTTATACACTAGAACATGGGTATACGATGTATACACCTAGGTGTGTATACGATGTATACACCTGCAAATTAGGTTTATCAAGTTTGTGTTTAGAGCTACAATAAGTATGATACAAGCCATGTTATGGGTGCTCACAAGAAGCGTCATTAGCTACGTCAAGGGGCCCTAAGAAATGCACCATTAGTCATGTAGCGTGCCTAAGAAGCGCACGATGTAGAACTCCCATAGAAGCATCCTATGTGGATGACCCGTGCTTACATTAATAGTTAAATCCATTGTGGATAACTCACGTTTAGAAAAGTATAGCAGGTAAGTTTACATGATTATGCATCCTCTGTGGATGACCCGAGTTTAGAAAAGCACGATTACAAGTTAGAACCCCAAGAAGAGTACTCGTCGGTTAGGGAAGTTCTCACTTATTGCAGGACGACTAAGCATCATCTAGTCAGAAGCACGTGCTCATAAATTATGCCATGGATATGAATTCAGAACCAGAATTATTGACAAGTAGCAAGACGACTAAAAGTCGTACTCTTTATAGCATATTATAGATTATTATGTTCATGTTTAGAATGATAAGTGTCATTTCAAATATAGGCTTAGGTTCATAACTGTGCTCATGCACCCATGCAGAAACTCAAATATACAATAGCTCAGGATTCAGATGTAGACTCAGACCTGTTTACTCACTAAGTCACCAGGACTTCAGTTTCTATTTTTTTCCGGTTAGGTCATAAGGACGTTGGGGCTTGTAGATTAAGAAGATGACATAAGGATCAATACCGTCGGGTATATAGGTGATGAACATCTCAACAATTATTTGTTATTCAGCTAGTTAACGCCCCAAAACTTTATGATTAAGTGTCTGATTCGTAATAGTTAAGTTTGATGTCATTGCATACATTTAGAACAAGTATTTTGGAAATGGGTCAAAATAGGGGTGTTTGGGTTATAAACCACACTTGTAACATGTACGCTTCCACTTATGAAACTAATGTATTATGTTTATGATTTTTGGAAGTTTTGATGTATTTTTGAAGTAGTATGACTCATATGTTAGAATATGGGTCAAAAGACAAGTATAAGAAAGTGTGGTGCGCGCAGGCTTGTAGGCCTTAGTCGCGGCTGAGAACAGCCATGGGGTTCTTCTGGGCTTCCTGCCGCGCGACTGTGAACAATTTCAGTTTTTGGTCAACTTTTGAATTTTGTCTAAACTAATCCATGACTCGTCGAAGGTCGTGCAACCTATTGTTGGAAAGCTATTTGATCCTACTTTAACATAAAATACATCCACAATATGAATCTTATTATAATTTTAAAAATATACTTGAAAAGTAACATAAAGTCATTACGGGTCAGATCTTGTTATAAAAAAAAAGTTACTACGAATCTGGGCGTTTCAGGAACAATAGTTATAATCTTTTTATTAAGCAAACTTAAATGTTAAACGTGACGTGTTCTAATGACATAAGGTTTGTGATTAATATCATTTTTAAAATGTGAGGTTATAGATTCAATTTCTATTAAGCATAAACAACTTTAAAGTTGTCATGAAAACATAATAGAAAAAGGGATAGGATCCTCTCAAGTAACTTGACTCAAGTTAAAGGATCCTCAACCATTTGATTACAATTAAAGGTCAAGATTAAAATATGTATAACACTAGATACAAATCTCATAAATCAGTAGGTTAAATAGCTGTAAATCATAGTTACTCAAAAATAAAATGTTAATTAAGATTTTATTAATAGCATAGTTAGTTTTTAACCATGTATATCATTATTAAATTTGACATGCTAATTATGTGTATCTTGAAATCTCAACTTTTTTAACAAATTAATTAACTTCATCGAAATCCTTAAGGAAACATCATAATATGCATTTGTAATTGTATATATCTATCAAGTTGTTAGTTATACATACCTACCCACACAATTCTATTCAGTATTCATCCATGAAACTATACTTTATCCATAGCAAAATATTCAAGTAGTATATACTATATACTATATCCCACCAAAATACCATATAATACCCCATGAGTCTATAAAAACAACATATTATCACACTCTTTTCAACTCATAACAAAACACCAACATGACCACCAACCATAATCTCCGGCAACCCTTAATCCCACCACCCGAAAAAACCGACATCGAACGTCTCTGCATAGATGACATGTTACAAAAATACTGTGGTGAGTTTGGACCATGGCAAATGAAACATTTTGTACTAACATGTATGGCATGGGCACTAGAGGCTTTTCATACTATGGTTATGATCTTTGCTGACAAGCAGCCTGAGTTTACGTGTGAGCCTGGTTTTGTGGAGTGTGATGTTTGCGGTGGTGAACCGGGGAGTTGGAGGTGGGAGGGTGGTGGTGGGGTGGTGTCAACGGTGGCTGAATGGGGGTTGGTTTGTGGGGAGAAATATAAGGTTGGGCTTGTTCAAGCCTTGTTCTTTGGTGGATGCATGATTGGTATGTTTTTCTTTAATTCTAATTTCTAACCACATTTATTAAGATTATGGATGATGAAGGGAAAAAAAAAAGCATGTTCTTATTTACTACTACTATGAAAACATGCGAGTTTTTTTTTTTTTTTTTTTTTTAAGCCATAAAATAACAACTTATTTTTTAAAATGTACCGACTTGAAACACTTACTTTTTTATTAACATATACACCAACGTACTTTCAAATTTTGTTCTGACTATACCTATATTGTAATAAAATAATATTATTTAATATGATATTATATTAATATAAATCGGTCATATAGGTGAAGTCGGAACAAAATTTGAAAGTACGTGGGTGTATATGTTAATAAAAAAGTAAGTGTTTCAAGTCGGTACATTTTAAAAAGTACGTTGTTATTTTATGGTTTTTTTTTTTTTTTTTTTTTTTTTTTTTTTTTTTAGGTTAACCAGGACAATCTTTTGACTTAGATGTAATTGGTTTAATAGCATACTCGTCTATAAGCTTGGATAATCATTAATTTATAAACCTTTTTGACGTTAGAAAAAGTATCTTTCTTTTATAGCTCTTCAAATGATTCATAATAACATACAACTCTTCATATGATTTATAACACATGCATTATTATTATTATTTTTTTTTGCTTTTACCTTGGAGCTCCTACTTTCACAACAACCGACAGTGTTAATGTTGCAAAATGACTAGTCATACTCATATGAGTGTTATATGCTAGATGGTAATTTTGTTGAGAACTAAGAAGTTGTGTATGAAATATAATTCATATGTGCAAATTAAACCACAATTTAGTTTTAATTAAGGTGAACAAAAATGACTTAAGTGGTAGCTAGTGACAAATATAACTTATATAATGTGTAAATGTGTGAGACATCTCTAGCTTAATTGCCAAGTCCAAACAATTTGGAAGCGGTCAATCAAACTTTCTGAAAATAAAGGAAATTACCCGGGTATCCATGAAAGTAGGTTTATATAGTCCAAAAGTGGCAGACCATGGATACCAAAACAAAAGCAAAAAAGAAAAAGTTTGAGGTTGCAAAATAAATGGTCCGGTCTTAATCAATGCAAGAAAATGACCCGTTATATCAAGGCATACACTATGTTTTCACTATAGATAGATATATTCATAAACTTTTTCATATCAAAAAACACACTCTTAACACTTTTAAAATACTTATGCTATATTCGCGAGTTTTTATTAAAGGAAAGAGAGGGAGAAAAGAAAAGTAAAGAAAGACGAGTGAAAGAAAATTGCGTTCTTCAGTTAGAAATATAAAATATAATAATAAGCAAGAAAATATTGACAAAGTTTTTGTTTTTGAGTTGTAAAATAAAGAGAGGAAATAAAAATATCAAGTCTATTTACAATTATGCCTATATTTAAAACTTTAAAGTTTAAGAAGTAAAGATAGTTTTGTCATTTAACTTGTTAACATTATTTTACTTTTATTTTCGACCATTTTAAGAGGAAAGTTTTAAGCTCAATTTACTTTCAAAATTCCTTCATTTACTTTCTATTTTTGCTTTAAAAACAAAAACCTATAATACACACCTTTTTCACAAATTCTTTTTTTTTTTATGTTATTTCTTCCCAAAATTAAACTCGAAAACATCATTAAAATTTGGGTCTATTCAAAATCATAGACATATCACTTATAGTTTATACATTTTTAAACCTCTCATCTTTCTATAAACTTTTTCACAAATTACTTTCTAATTTGATAAATTTTTCTTAATTTTAGTTTTAAGATGAGATTATCCTATTCTTTTTACTTAAAAAGTGAGAAAATTATGGTCGAAAATTGTGCCAGCGTGAATGACACGTTCAGTGAGTCATCGAGGATAATAATTAAGTAAATGCCTGCGTGTTTCACCCATGTTACTTCTGAATATTTTTACTGACACCCATCAATGCTGCATATCCATACTTGTTGAATCGTTTCATATTTTATAGGACCATTCCTTGTTCCTAGTAAGGTTTTATTTCTTAATCATAGATGTAGATCAATCTAGAGGACATGTCATTTATCAACTTATACAAATTTTAAGCTTCATCATATTCTACTATACATGTCTACATAGATAAAATTTTAACCTCCATTATATTTTAAACTTGCCTAAGAATATACAAACGCCAAGTTGACCGGTTATAAAGGATCAGTGTCGGAACAGGGGGTGTCTCGGGACACCTATTGATTTTTGTGGCGTAGTGTAATTTTGTTAAAAATACATCGATTTTTCTTAAATGCACCCGGTCTTTAAAAATTGTGTTTGTAGTATTATTTAGTTTATTTTAAGTGCACCTGGTCATTTTGTGTTCTGGTTTCGTCCTGTAGACGATCGAGGGTCATTTGAGACCGACCAGGGTTCAAATCCAACTAAATAAATCGGTAGGACAGGAGCTCAATGCATGAGCCGGGTCCTTAGGGAACGGTTCGATTGACATCAAAAGATGCATAAAATCGGGTTGTTTGCACCGAGTTGCACCTTTTTGAGGAATATACAAAACAAGTTTCTGCATCACATTTTGAATTTATCAAGCTACTTGGATTTCATATTTTCATACTTGTCTTTTGTCTTGTTATCGAATATTAAAAGTTGAACTAGATCCACTATGTTCTGACTCTTTGACTATAAAAAGTGATGGCCAAGATAGACTTTTGGTTTTGATGAAGTCTAAAGGAATCTTGCTATACTGACACCGAATATGATAAAGAGATCCGTTTTGTATCAAAAGTTCAAAATTCAAATAAAAATTTAATACTTTTTGAGATAAGATACAACGAATGTATGGATGTAGATATATAGAGATCCATTGCGAATGTACACTTATATTTTAAATAACCACTAGCTAAGATAATGGTTCCAAAGTATAAGTGCGACAAAAAAGGGATTTAATCAACAATATCATGTTACAAAGTAGCCGTCTTTAGTATAAGGTCTACTTGATTTGATGTCTTCGTCTCAAATTAATTGTCCAGACAAAAAACACAAAAGTTTAAGAAAACATAATCATTACAACTTTCTATTTTTGCACAAAAGACAGTGACAAGATATTGTTAAGTCAGACAAGATGTTTGGGATTACTTTTTTTTTTTTTTTTGAATGGTGAATTTCTAATAAAGTGCTTCGTGTCGCGGTTCGACAGCGGGAGGTCTAGACTACGTTGTCTAAACCGGGTCCGCGCTAGAGAGCTCCCTCGAAGCGGAAATGCCTGTTCAAATACCCGATGGGGGGAAAACCCCCTACTAATCCGCCCGAAGGCACGACAATTAATAGGGGTAAACCCTTGCCTCTTCCAAGATTCGAACCTGGTGTTACCAGGCCCAAACCCCTTCATTAGAGGACTACCTTGAAGGAAAATCCCTCATTCAAACCCCTTGCAGGATTTGAACTCAAGACCTCCCTCCCCCAAGAGCCCCTAAGGACTCCAAGGTGGCCAACTGAGCTAAGCCAGTTGGTTGGGATTACTTATTAGGATATTGTCCTAGTAATATCTCATGTTGTGTGACAATCTGGTCAAGCATATATTGCTGAGGTATATATTGTCAGATAGTAAGTTACCGTTAAAAAAATGTTCATTTGGTCATTGTTTTTCTTTCTTAGAATATATTTGTGAGGTAGTATTAATTATGATTGAGCGAAAAAGATATGGGACATAAAAAAACATGGGGATGAGTATAAAGCATGAACAAGGAAACACGACTCTACTGACTACTGAGACACCATGGCTGACTATAACTTTGTTTTGTTTGTAAATTAACTTTTGCAGTTTTATGCTTCTTTTTTGTCTACCTTTAAGATTTTATTATATTTCCATTTTTAAGGTGTTAACATATGATCACCAGATAGGTTTAAAAAAAAAATCAAAAAAAAAAAAACAAAAAAATGTATTCTACTATTCTCAAATGTAAACCCCTTATATGAACAAGTGTTTTTTTCTTTATAGGTGCTGGAATATTTGGGCATTTATCGGACTCGAAACTAGGACGAAAAGGATCACTAATAGTCGTTTGCATACTCAACGCTATATTCGGTCTACTAACATCCCTTTCCCCAAACTACCTCACATACGTCCTCCTCCGCATACTAACTGGTTTCAGCACCGGTGGGGTCGGCCTTTGTGCCTTTGTTCTCGCCACCGAGCCTGTTGGGCCCTCTAAACGCGGTATGGCAGGAATGTCCACTTTTTACTTCTTTTCAGGAGGGATAGCATTACTATCTGGTATCGCCTACATTTTCCAGACATGGAGATCTTTATATATCGCTTCATCAGTCCCATCCATTATTTTTGTGCTTGTTATCTTACCTTTCATTTCGGAGTCCCCTCGTTGGTACCTTATTCGTGGACAAAATGACAATGCCATGAAAATTATGCGCGCGATTGCAGTTACTAATGGGAAATATCTACCAGATAATGTGTATGTTGCGCGTGACGAAGAGGTCAATGATACTGATCAAAAGAGCATCGACGACCGGTCAAAAGAAGTGATCACAGGATCGATTGTAGACGCACTTAAATCGCCGTTAACAAGGATAAGATTATTTCTTGTGGTGGGAATTAACTTCACATGTTCCATAGTGTACTATGGTCTTAGTTTAAATGTGGTCAACCTCGAGACAAATTTGTACATCAACGTGTTGGTCAACTCTATTGCGGAAATGCCTGCATATTTCCTCACCGCCGTCCTGATTGATAGGTTTGGGAGGAAACCTTTAGGGGTCGGGACGCAATTGTTTAGTGGAGTCTTTTGTATGGCGGGTAGTTTTATGGGAAGTAACGGGATCTGGAAGGTGGTTAGGATGGCGTGTGGTGTTTTTGGGATATTTGGGATGGCGGCAACTTACAATTTGTTGTTTATATACGCAATGGAGTTGTTTCCAACGGTCGTGAGAAATGCTGCCCTTGGATGTGCAACACAAGCGGCACAATTAGGGGCGATTTTGGCGCCTTTTGTGGTTGTTCTAGGCGGTGGGCTACCGTTTATGATTTTTGGAGTGTGCGGAATCGTAGGCGGCTTTCTTACATTTTACTTGCCGGAGACTTTGAACAAGCCATTGTATGATACGATGAACGGAATGGTTGATGGAGAGAGTGAAGCATAACATCAATATTGTTCTCTTTTTCTCCTTTTCCCCTATCTCATATCAGCTAAAAATGATATGCTACTTTCTTGTTAGAATCAGAACTTGTATACATATGCTAATTTAGATTCATATTTGTATATTATCTAGTATTATGAAATCAAGAACCCATGAAGGTTTTTCTTAACTGTCAAATTCGCACAAAGTCTTGAGACATGAGTCGGCGAATAAAATGGCAGCAATGTCATTTTAGAGTATATCCGAGATCGTAGCAGCTACATCTTGTAGAATACGTAACAATCAAAACTTTCGTGTTTAAAATGATTCAATGTTAATATCCGCAGAGTCTCATATAGATGACTAAAATGGCGATAATTATAGTTTTCCAAATAGGAAACCGAAGTTTGTCCATAAGGTAACACATGAATATATCAGTTCTAAAAAGTAAAAGCTCTCGCATCACAGTTTGAAGAATATGATAAATAATCATAGATGCACATGAGCATATGCAGTTCTTTGATTGGTCTTCATTGTTAATAATGTAACACTTCTTATCTCATTGGCGGCCGTATCAGTTGTAGTTCCCATATTGGTTGTTCCCGTAGGAAGGAGGTGGAGGAGGAGGATTCTCTCTTGGTTTGGCGTACTCCGCAAATATAACCCAACCATCCAAAAACTGCAGTTAACACATTCAAATAGGGATCAGTATTGAATAGCACACGTTTTAGAAAATATATCAGAAAAACTGATGTAAAACTTTGTTATGATAACTCTAATGAGACTATACAAGTATGTTGTGCAAAAAAAGTAAGTGAGAGCGGCTCAATGAATTTCTAGAAATAAATCATACTGAACAAGTGAACATATATAAATACGTGAAACGTTAAAATCTTTCAATTTTATCGGCGGATTTAAACAAGATGTGGAGAAAAGAGTCTTGGAAAGATATAAAACTAAAATGATAGTTCATATAAGAGGAAGTTTGAATGAAAGCAAAGCTTATATTCAGCTTTGTATAATATTTTGGATTATTATTGTAATAATAATTGCAGTCATACTTGAAGCATCGATAATTAGAAACAAAAAGGCTTTAAAGGCGACGAAAAAAAGTATTTGTGGGTCAGGTCAACCTGTAACAAAAACTGGTTGTTTAGACCGAAACCGTTACCAACATCTGCATAATGCCACCTCTAAAGAAGACCAAAGCTAACATGAAAGAAAGTAGCCACAACAGATTTGACAACTTAAAAAATTCCAAATACACCTAAAAGTTGTGTGCGATGACACTGAATCTAAGACTCAAATGTTTTTAAAAACATATCGTATCTTGGTGCAGAAGCATGTTGCGTTATGGCATTAATCAATAACGACAGATTAGTCCTTATCACGACAAGGACCATTTCTAGTTCTAAGTAGTTTAAAAGTGTATATAGTTACCTTGCCATCCATGCCCTCTATACCGGCAGCAGCGCCTTCCAGTGTAGAATATCGTACGAAACCAAACCCTTTTGACCAACCTGATGCACGGTCTTTGACTACTCTAGCTGCAGAAAGTAACAAAAATGGCAATCAAGGTTCTAAATTTCTAAGAACATACTCATGACTCAGAATCATAGGAGAAGAAGCAAACCATGAACCACTTCACCGAATTTTGCAAAGGCCTCCTTAAGTCCATCATCAGTTGTACGTTTGCTAAGACCTGCACAGCAACATAAACTAGCTCAGAAATGCGTTAACAAATAAACAATATTAAGCAAGTAACAGGTGATAATTTAAACATCATACTCCTAGATTCCAAATGATTCAAGTGCAAGGGCAAGTCAAACACCATAACATTTTATGCAACGTTTGCACACTACACAAAACGTGCTAAGGCGGAAACATGGAGTTACCATCATAGCTGTTATCGGTACTATCTTTATGCTATCTAGTATCCAAAGCATAAAATATTAAAATGTGCTAGTTTTCAGAAAAACTATTTTTCCCTACCGTTATGCAGAAACAACATCAAGTATCTACAGCATAGGAATACACAAGACAAATGATAGGTGGGCATTATCTAGCATATGCAGCATAAACCATTTGGCGGTATATGTTTGTTTATTTATTCAAGAAACAGGCATCAACAAGATATTACTCTCGTTCATTTTGAACGACCACGACAAAAGTCTCGTTCATTCATTTAGGGACATGAATGTTCATAAAGTTCCATTCATGTTTATTATTTTAAGTCTGAATATTTAATTTCTAAACCTTAGATAAAATGATTAAACTATGTCTATGAACTTTAGCAGAGCTTGTTTAGACTCAAGACAGTTGAAAACTGATGTTATATGTAGAGAGGTTTTGGAAGTCTTTGTGTAGAGTTTGTTGCTTATGTTTTAATGTTCATCAACAAGTTCATTTGTTTGTGTTTGTTTAGCATCTTGAAAAACGAACATGACGAACACAAATAAATTCTTGCCAATTTATTTGTTCAATTAAACTTATGCCAAGAAAAGACTAACAAACCCCTGTATGTGCCTATTCAGTTCTTTTACATCCGTATCTCTTGCGATACTAATACTAGTAATCAATATATGATTTAGCCCCAAGTTGCTCTAGAACCAACAAAATCTAAAATAGATATAGCCAAGCATGTATGATTTATTATTGATCCGTGAACATAATAAGATTGCAAATCCCCAAATCATACTAACAAATCTCAACAGACCAAAAAGCAGTCGCAAACATCTTCAATAATTCACATCAATCAACAATTCCCATGTCCGATTCAGTTCAGAAATAAGTACTAGCAATTATTCCACAGACTGAATGCTAATTTGGTGGAGAAAGAAATTATAATTACCCCATTTCATTCATTTCTTCACTGGTACACGAAGCTCATCAGCAATAAAAACTAACACTATGCAAATTTCTTATGCTTTTCACTTTTTATGATCATTATAAAATCATACGACACATAACCAATCACCTAAATATCGAAACATCATCAATTCATTTTTAACATACTATATGAACTATGAAGCTCATCTACGAGATAAGTTTTCACTTATTTACCAAACAGCTTAACAAATAACAACTCAGGTAAAGGTTAATCAGTAAGCTATGGGTGTTTGGGATTAGTTACATTAAGATTATAAAGCAGCATAAATAGGCAGGTTAATCCATTTTTATTCAAAATGCTTAATTGAAATGATACTAGAAATTGGTTTTGTACCATCATATACAAATGATACTACATGTATTAAAGGGGTGTTTGTTTCGGCTTATATAGCCGGCTTGTGGCTTATTTAGTTTTGGGCTTACATTTCATAAGCTCACTTTTTGTGGCTTATTTTGAAACTTTTCGGCTTATATAACTTCATTATGACATAATAAACTTATATAAGCCGAGAAGTTTGAAAAAATAAGCCGCCCAAAACCAAATAAGCCATAAGCCGAAACAAACACCCCCTAAAACTTTCTAAGAGACAACATTTCCTCACTGCCGTATCTCATTTTCAACATAATAAGCAAATCGCTTATTTTTAAGCAGCTTAAAACTGGTTATAAGCAATTGCAAACACGCTCTTAGCGTACAAAAGTGAAATTAAATTTGCTACAATATGCAAACATATAAAATATCTAAACTTTATAAATTAATTTGGGACTAATACAGAACACATACATATAAAGTTATAAACAGAAATAAAGAATGATTTGAGGGTTAATAGATGTGCCTGAAACAAAGAGATTAGTAGAAGGATCAGCCATGACTCTTTTAGACGGTTGATCAGCTGCGGGGAAAGGGAAGTTGGTTGAGACAGTTGAGAACAGTGACCGGAACCGACTTGGTCCGGTGGCGGCTATGTTCCTTGCTGCTATCTTCATCGCCATTTTTATTTTAGTTTTAAGGGTTTAAGGTTGCTGCTGCTGGTATCTCGATCTGAAGGGTTTATGAGTAGTAGTTGTTTGGTTGAAATGTAACTAGGGTTTATCACTTTTGGGTTTTGTTATCTAGACTTTTCTAAGTGGTCGGTTTAGTTTTAACCAAAAATACACTCTTTTCTTTTAAAAAAAATAATAATAATTATTGTTGCACCTAATAATAATTGATAGTTATATAAACTAATGATTTGATTGGTTGATTTAAAAAAGTAGTAATAATTTGTTAAAATTTAAAGAAAAAAAGTACAGAATATAATTGTACAAGTGATTTATTTATACACATATATAATTAGTGAAGAGTGTATTTTAAAACTGATGACGTATACTCTACATCCGGGTTATGAACCCGACCCAAAGCCCAATATTAATAAAGTCCAATACGATGTGGGCTACGCTGATAAGCGTTTAGGCCCTCGGGGGCCCAAATACGCATCTATTTACGGAATGGATGTGGGATATCTTCTAATCAAGGAGATAATCATTCTCAAACCGATTAAGGCGGGATACGCCGAAGGTTGAGGAACACGGAACCAACAAGGATTCCGTGCGTATATAAAGGGGATCACACCCCTCGTTTAAGGTACGATTTACAAACCCTAACTCTCCTTAAAACCCTAAAACCGATTACTTACTCTCACGCCGGAGGATAATCGTGGGAAACAATCCCACGGTAAGCCTAACGGTGTCTTTTGTTTTTAGTGCGCAGGTTCCAAGCAACAATCCTTAATTGGTGTAGAATCCGGAGCTCCAAGCAAGGAACGTCCAACTTTTGCATCAACAAAAACAAATAAAGTAACCTTTTCGTTTCTACTCTCACATTTGTTATATAAATTAGAAATGATCAAGTAACGCTAGTTTGATTAGAATGACAAAAAAAATAGTCATTATTATTATTTATAAATAAAAACTGAATACTCTTTTGAGGTAAATATTAATAGTAAGGATGACATTTTTTTGAAGGCGGAAAGAGTATTAATTTAAGAAATGTGTAGTTACTTTTTTTTAATGAGAAAAGTGATACTAAGAATATGAGATATGTTTAAAAAAAAACCACAAAAAGTGCATGGAGTATGTAACATCACGCTTTATCATACCACAATATTGTCCGTTTTGCCCGCATGCTCACGATTTTATTTTTGTGGCCTCATATGAAGACTTTCCGGCATGTCACCCAAGCCGGTATCACTCTCACATCAGCACGCTTAACTGTCAGTTCCTAAAAACTCGTAGACCACAAAACGCGTTGTGTTATTGTAAGGCGAATGTTATCTTATGAAGCATCTCTTTAGGCCACGACTAATGTAGGATTTGCCTAAGGTGTTACAGAGTATGTTTGATCAAATACTTAAAAAGATAGGATAGTTATACATGTAAAAATTGAAAAAGAGTGAAGCTTTTCTGTTACATGAACAATGATTTGCCAAATAGCTCGGAGAGATGACGATGAAGACAACCACTTATGCAACTTGGTCGATGGACGTGTGCCTTATGTGACCACCCAGTGGTTAAGGCCTACAAAACCAAAGTGGGCCCCGGGAATTATGATTTTTTGTGGCGTGATGTTAATTTTGTTAAAAGAAATATATATATTTTTTTCTTAAATGCACTATTTTTAAAAAATTATGCTTTTCATCTTGTTTAATTTATTCTAAAAATTATACATGGTGTTATAAGGTTTGGACCACAACTCAATTATGTATATGGGTCTTAGAGCACTCGGTGTTCGGCTTGCCGTGGCTCGCCGTGCCACGCTGGCATGCTCATCAACACCAGCGTCCCTCGCCGTGGCTCGCCATCACTTCCCTCGCCACCTGCACGACGAAGATGAAACGATTACTTTTTCTTAATTTCCAACCGTTGAGCAACGTTTAAGTTTTTATTTTATTTTATTTTATTTATTTATTTTTTAAACACATTTATTTAACACACTATAAATACTACACATTTCAATCAAAATCTACACATTTCAAAATCTACATAAACATGAGTGAATCATCTTTTCCGGTGAAAGTGACATTGCAAAGATAGCGGAGCTAGAGATGATTCTTCAAGAGTTTGAGTTCGAGCAATCGTTGCAACAACAACAAGCCGACCCTTCATTACACCGTAGATACATCCCCCGTGAACGTGAAATTGCTGAAGCACGTCTACTTGCTGACTATTTTGGTGACAACCCAAAATATACGGAAGAAAATTTTAGGTGTCGCTTTCGTATGAGCCGTAAACTATTTTTAAAAATAGTACAAGGTATTGAAACACATATTCAAACTCATGATCCTCTTCCTAAGCATTTTGATTTCTTTAGAGTCCGACCCGATGGTAGGGTGTAATGAGTTTTAGTGTGATTATGAAATGCACATGTGCCCTACGCCAATTGGCTTACGGGATATCATTTGATGCATTAGATGAGTATTTACAAATAGGTGAACATTGTGCACGCTATTGCCTAAATTTTTTTACTATGTGCATAATCCATTTGTATACAAAGGAGTTTTTAAGAAAACCAGACGAGGATGACATTCGTAACTTATACAACGCACATAACATTGTTCATAAGCTATCGGGAATGTTGGGAAGCATCGATTGTATGCACTGGGAATGGAGAAATTGTCCGAAAGAATAGTAAGGCCAATTTCACAAAGGTGAAAAAAAAGCTTCTTACGATTTGTGGATTTGGCATACATTTTTTAGGGTGGCGGGTGCGAATAACGATCTTACCGTTTTAAATAATTCTCCGTTTTTTATGAGTCTGCAATCGGCTCTAGTGCAAATAGGCATAAGTAAACAGGTTTTGACTGCTACGCCTGCCTTGCAGCAGAGCATAAGCCAAAATCAACCAGAGGTGCGCAACAGTATACGAGTAAAATACTCAAGGTCTCATAATCAGTAAATTACCGCAAAACTTCCCAACTAAATAACCATTCCATATAATTTCTCGCATACTTTTCAAAATAACACAATTTGCGCCTTTTAGGCGGGTCTGCGATTGGTTCTAATACCGATAGGCATAAATAAAGAGGTTTCAATTCCTGGAGTGTTCATTAGTTTGTTTCTAGGTACTTGGGGATTTACAATTCAGGTACATCGGCTCGCCACCACTGCTTTGCAAACAGAGTTCTGCTTTGCAACAGAGTTTAACAAATCCAAAATATGAGAGCAACTTTCTTCATTGGTTTGTACAACGCAACCAGTGGCAAACACAAGACAATTAACACATTTGTTTTCCAAAATAGTTATAGTTTTTAGAGAGAGTGATTCTTTAAAAAAGCTACCTCACACAATAGACTAGCAAACGCTCTATTATAGTTAATTGTTAAGAAACTATAGATTGGAAGTTTAAATATCATAGTAACATTGACTTATGCAGCAGATATAAAAAGTAAGCCTTTGTAAAGGGTATGATGTTCAGACTCAAACAGACTCCAGGTTGTAGTTTACATTTTTTCAAAGCAGATATAACTGTAAAGCTCGAAAAACATCAACACCAACAATTACGATAAGGTCTCATAATCAGTTTCTTACTGCAAAACTTGCCAACAAAATATAATGTATGTTGTTCAACATAGATAAACACAAATAAACTAACGACAAAAGTAGCAGATTCAAATGTTCCAAAACTAAAATCAATATTCATAGCAGTAATTTATCACTTATCAGCCTTCATGGCTGCAGCAGCAGCTTGACCTCTGAGACGACCAGTCCTCCTAGCAGCAATAAGACCAACCTTTTGACCGGGTGGTGCATCACGACGGACGGTACTTGCATGACCAATATGTTGATGGTTACCACCACCATGGGGATGCTCAACTGGATTCATAGCAACACCACGAACCTTAGGCCAGCAGTTTCTCTTCACACGGAACTTGTGGTAAGCGTTACCAGCCTTGAGCATGGGCTTCTCAGTACGTCCTCCACCAGCAACCTGACCAATCATAGCACGACATCCACTTGGGACAATTTTCTTGGCTCCAGATGGAAGCTTCACTCTACAATACACAATAAACAACAAGAGGTCAAATGTGTGTAATACAATTTTGGAAATGTGAACTGTGTTGAAAGGTTTAGATTGTGTTTAAGTAAGCCGAGCAGTAACAGTTTATGCAATCCAAAGAAATCAATATAGAAGAGTGTTTGAATAAGCTTATACATATCAGGTAGAATAAAACACATTAAGCAGAAAAAAATGTTTTGGTACGCACGTTAACTCACTGAGTAAAGCACACGATCGATTAAGCTAAAGCTACATAAATGAACAACTTATCCAAATACCTAACTAAGCATCAACTCACACTTATCCAAATACCTAACTAAGGTTTTGTGCACCAGACATAGCAAGTTAATATGCTTTACCCAAAAAAGGTTTTTTATGCTCTTATTTATAAAACATGTCATTAAGATTATCCTAACATCCTCTAAAATAAGTAAATTAAATTACAACAAATATAAATGCAATACCTTTAAAACAATTAGAGCATAGTTCATAGCAAGACATCATTTGGCAAATAATACCATGAAATATACAAGTTCCATACATCAATATCAGACATTACACGGTAACTATTAGATAAGTTTTATCACAAAGACAAAACATTAATACAATAACCTTAGAACTTTGAGAAGTGTGTTTGGTTTAACTCAATAGTGAAGTTTATAAGCTAATTAAAGTTTTATAAAAGCCAGCAAACACATTTGTAACAACTTTTGATCTTATAAAATTAATAATATTGACTTACTTAACTCTCTCAAAGTTTCAAAATGACAATCAGTGGCGTGGACTCATACACAAAGTCGTTAATTTTTAGAAAAACATAAAACAATACTAAACTTCAAATCAATCATGTACAGCATACCTAAAACATCAAACTTTGAAAATATCAAATTTTCATTACATAAGATTCTTAACACTAAAATCAATAAGTCAACAACAGTTTTCACATAAAGCTATCAATTAACTAATTAAATCGTATCAGAACAAAAATCAGCAATACAAACACCCTGAATCAACCGTAAGCCGCATAAATATCCACTACAAATTATCTAAACAAATAAATACCAATATCAAATTCACATAAACTACTTATATAAACAATATACAAAACAACTATTCAAATATTCCTAGTCAACTTTATAATCATTTTAGCCACAACATTAAACAAGAAAAATACTCATAATCCATCTAGCTCTAAATCCTAAAACACAAAAACATAGATATATTTTTTTATAAAAAATATACCTTGAGGTACCATTGTCAGGATTGTGACTAATAACAATAGCATAATCACCAGACGCTCTCGCAAAAGAACCTCTATCCCCAACATGATGTTCCACATTACAAACAACACCTCCCTCGGGTATCATACCAATAGGCAACACATTCCCAACCATTAAATTGGCCTTCTTTCCACAAAACACAAACTGTCCTGTGTACATACCCTCAGCTGCTACAAATAGCTCCTTCTGATGCTTGTATCTGAATGGGTGGCGGAATGTCACTTTAGCAAGTGGTGCACCACGACCTGTAAAAGTAACATTAAAAAGTAAGTAAAGTTGTTTGACTAAGGGGGTGTTTGTTTTATTAGCTTATTTGGTGGGCTTTTTAGCTTATTGAGATTTTCAAAAGCTGGTAAGGTTATTATCAATAGCTTATAAGCTTAAGATGATGAGCTTATAAGGAGTAGCTTATAAGCACAGGTGGGTAAGTTTATAAGGTATTAATAAAGAGCTTACAAGCTTATTAAAATCTAAATAAGCTCAAAAGCCAACCAAATAAGCTAAGACAACACCCCCTTAAAGTAATATCATTTTTATGGGTTTATTAGCTTATTGGTTTTATGAGCTTATTTGTTAAAAACATGTGGGCTTATAAGATTATTTGCTAAAAAATGTGGGCTTATCTTATTTGTTACAAGGGCTTATGAGCTTATTTGTTAAAAAAATATTATATGTTAAGGGGGTGTTTGTTTAAGCTTATATGTGGGCTTATGAGCTTATTTGATTTCCGGCTTATATTTCATAAGCTCCAATATCCCAGCTTATTTTGAGACTTCTTATAAAAGTTTATTATAAGCTAATAAGCTTATATAACCACATAAATCTCAAAATAAGCCGGGATATTGGGGCTTATGAAATATAAACCGAAAAACAAATAAGCTCATAAGCCCACATATAAGCTTAAACAAACACCCCCTTTAAAAAAGCAACTAAAAATATGACCTGGGTCATGGATGATTTCAGTGATGACTCCCTTGAGGTACCCATTGCGTTCTCCGAAGTCGAGTGATCTGAAACGGGCGGGTCCCTTGCGGTGATGGGTGTGGGACTTGAAGACGGAGCCTGCTCCCTTACGTTGTGCTCGGATGACTCTACCCATTTTTAGGGTTTGTGTGTGACGGCTTGTGAAGATGGAAATGAGGAGATGTGAAGGATGTGAGGCTTTTATATGGAGGGTTTGTGACCTAGATGTGTATGGGCTTGGATTGGATGAGTGTGTTTTGGGCTTTTTCATGGGTTGGATTTTAAGTTAGTTTGGACTTTGGAAGTGATCAACTTTGTTAACGAAATTAACCGGATGCTGATAGTGTGTTTGGCGAAATTAGCTGGAGCTAAGGGTGTAAATGAGACGAGGCAATTCGTGAGCTATTTTAGATCCTGACTCGTAAATTATTTGATTTAAACGAGTCGAGCTCGAGCTGCTCGATTTCAAGTCGAATTCGAGCTTTAAAATACTTGGCTCGAGAAGCTCGCAAGCCTTACCGAGCTTCGATTAAATTACACTTCTATTTTTTTATTTATATGTAATTACTTAATTTTCATATAAATAAATTTGACTCGAGTGTTAGTACTCAAGTCGAGCTCGAGCTTCATATTAATCGGCTCGTTTACACCACTAGCTGAAGTTGGTTTATAAAGGTGTTTCGTGAATTAGTTATAGATGAAGCATATTTTTAAAAAAAAATGTTTTTGGAGGTAAAGTTATCTATTTATAGAGGTATGTACTCAATTAATTGGAGTCTAAGCTTGTTATTGTAAAATGGCATAAAAGTACATCAGACAAACTCACGTATATTCCAAGTGTTTGTGTATTCATTCATTATATTTCAAACATATATAAGTAATTTGACTAACTATACGTTCTACTCATTTCTAAGAGTTTGTTCCAATTAGCTTGAGCTTATGAAAGCTTAGAGGCTATAAAGCTTTCACAAACTTGATTGCCAAACAAAACTAAATCAATTGATAGTGCATTGGAGCTCCAACCTAGCTGGCTAAAACTCATACATTGGAAACAGGCCCAAGACAAGCCCACTAAAGCTAGGCCCCCCGCCCCGATAACCTTCCTAAGAAGCACCTTCCCAGGTCAGGCATAATCAGGGTCAGGCCAAATATGCATGTTCAGGCCACGACGCGCCTAACAACCCTAGCAAAGACTGTTACAGTATATGCCATGTGCCGATGCCTCATTCGAGTGGAGGCACTGCCGCTAACATTTCACAAATACGCAGTATCGTGCATACGGCATTCCATGATATGTAAAACGTGATTAAGGGTGGGTTGGAGATGGTTGTGTTGTTCGGTTTCCCGTGTAGAACGATAAGAACCCAAAGATGTGATTAAAACTCACGAGCTTGGATAACACTCACAACAAACCGTGTAGTGTGTGTTACTATATGAATAGTATGTGTGAAATATAAAGAGAAATCTGGACCATTTGGAGGGTGATCAGACGACTGTAAGACAAGCCACATGTTGATCTTCCAGCGTACAGACAAGAATGACAAGCAGCAGTTCCTCTTTTGCTCGTACCAGGTCGTGCCCTTCTCAGATATTCCCTTATGTGTGTGTCCCATTTTCATATGTCATATGATACATCTTAACCGTCTGTGACGATTGGAAGAAAGTTGTCTCACGTTTGTATTTGACATGGTCTGAGAGGCCTGCCCAAGCCAAGCATGCTCTGGGAATGTGGCTGGTCCAGTCTTGATAACATACCTTATTTAAATGTTTATGATGGACTTGACTTAAGCGTCTAATTAATGGATTTGAGTCATTAATATCGATACGTTATCAATTAATTAAAGATAAAATGTAATTTTTTTTTGAATTATATGCTTTTTTGTCTAACAACAATTATTTTAAGACGAGCGAGTAATTTTTTTTTAGAGTAAATTACACCGTTCGTCCTTGTGGTTTGCGTTGACCGCAGGGTTTCGTCCTTTGACCAAAAAAGTTGCACCGTCCGTCCTTAAGTGTGAAACTTTATGCACCGTTCGTCCCTCCATCCAACTGGGCCCACAAATTCCCACTAACGTCAGTTAACTACGGTTTTTAAAGGGGTATTTCCGTCATTTCAGTACACACCTAATTTTTATTCACCTTTATTCAAAACAAAAGTAAGCCAATACCAAGTTTCTTAATTATTTATTTGGGTTTTGCCACACTTAACATAACAACAACAACAGCAGTTACAAAATCTCATATCCATTTTATTCCACTTTTTTGTTTCATTCGGTTCTAACAAAATAAAAATCAATTCTCTTTAAATACAACTCAACACAAGATATTAATCAAAAGAAAAACAATGATTCCTTACAATGTTGAGGAGTGGTTCGAACGAAGAAAGAACCCAACGAAGATACCAAAAAGAATTCGAACGACCTTGATCCAAGATACGATTACAATGAACAATTTAACATCCAAATCGGTTCAGTTGCACCCTCAATTAAACCAGACACGAACCAATTAAGAAAACCCATAAGTTTTTTTTTTTCATTCGAACACCAAGAGCTCCAATTAAACAAGACTCGGAGTGAATTGACGCAATTAAACACTTGATTAAGCTTCATTGCACTCCCAATTACAAAACCCCTATGCCAATTTAAAAAACCCCTTTGATTTTTGAAACCCTAATTTGGGATTGTGTGTGAAAAAGTGAGGAAACATGTGATAAGTTCGTCCCTCTTTATGGATGAACAAAGAGAAAATCTTTGAGTGTTCTTTCTTGACCTCGTGTTGAAGGAAATCTATCATTGGCAAACATCACCTTTCACTGTGGTCTTCAAGAAGGTCTCGTGAGCTTGTCTTGGGAAGGAGAGACTGAGATAAAGATGGGTCAAGTATGTTGTCCTTTTCCTTGCTTTTTGAGTTGACCCAAGGGGATGGCAATGGGTGATAGTGGGCGTTCAGAAATTCATCAAGGAGGGTGATGAGTATTTTGAGATGAAGAAAGATGAAGTCTTGATTTCCAGAAGAAGAAGATGGATGTTGGGGAGCGTGGTTTTTGGGAAGCAGGAAGATGAAGGAGACAGTATGGGGAAAAAGGTGAGGCGTGGATTTTGGGGTTGAAAAAGATGAAGGAGACAGTATGTCCTTGCACCGTTCGTCCTTATGGCGTTGAAAAAGACGGATATACCCCTTTAAAAACCTCCGTTAACTGACGTTAGTGGGAATTGGTGGGCCCAGTTGGATGGAGGGACGAACGGTGCATAACGTTTCACACTTAAGGACGAACGGTGCAACTTTTTTGGTCAAAGGACGAAACCCTGCGGTCAACGCAAACCACAAAGACGAACGGTGTAATTTACTTTTTTTTAATACCAAACTCATCGGGTGAAAAAGTAAAAAGAAAGTTGACACTTGTACCCTCCTCCTCGGTAGTTATTACCCGGCAACCCGGTTGTCTAGTCACAACTCACAACCGACCCACAAACAACAAACATAAAACTTGGAATCGCATCTCTGTTCTTCACATCGAAGCCAACCCTAATAGCTTTATTAAACTCACATACACAAAATCCCACTCTTCTTATTATTTTCCGGTAAGCCCAAACAAACAATCAATCATTACAACCAACACAAAAATCATTCAATCATTAATTACACTATAAAAACTAAATTGATGATTTTATTGGTTCCAATTTTTATATAATTTCATATAAACTTTTATACCAGATGAGCTAATTTATTACTATTTTAATGTTCTACTGATTATTTTTACATTAATCATCATATATAATCTGCTCATTTTTATCGTATTAAAAGGGTGTTTGGATCAGCTTATTTAGCCGGCTTATGGGCTTATTTGACTTTGGAAAACCCGATAACCTCACTTTTTGAAGCTTATCACCTTATCAACTTCATCTTATTGGCTTAAGCCAATAACCTAAACTTAATAAGCTCTAAAAAGTCAGCTTATCGGCTTTTCCAAAATCAAATAAGCCCATAAACCGGCTAAACAAGCTGATCCAAACACCCTATAACATTTACTTTATAGTTACATAACCTAGGGGATGTTTTTATAAGCTTAGGGGGTGTTTGTTTAAGCTTATATGTCGGCTTATGAGCTTATTTGTTTTTCTGTTTATATTTCATAAGCCCTAATTTTCCGGCTTATTTTAGAGACTTGTAGGGGTATATAAGCTTATTATGACATAATAAACTTATATAAGCTCGTAAGTCTCGAAATAAGCCAGAAAATTGGAGCTTATGAAATATAAGCCGAAATCAAATCAGCTCATAAGCCCACATATAAGCTTAAACAAACACCCCCTTATTATGATATACTATTAAACATATATAAGTCGTAAAATAAGCCAACTTATGAAATATAAGCCGAAATCAAATAAGCTTAAACAAACACCCCCTTAACTGCATTCGAATGTCGCTTGCTTGTTTGTTGTATTATTTAAGGTTCTGCTGATGGTATTTGCTATAATTGTGATACGTGCTTGTTTGTTAGAAGAGCGTAAGATGTTTCGTATTGAGATGTTTATGATCGGATTTTGTGCGTACGGTTTGATATTTAGATGTAAACATTAATTGCAGATGTGTTATTTAAGGGTATGTTTATGATCGAGATGTTTATTAACATACACTGTATAGATAAGTAGAAACCTCAACTGCACACGACTCAACAACAATATGTCGATTGATGATTTGTTATTTATGATGATATGTGATTGTTAGTAGAGTGTAATGTGTTTTGTATCGACTAGTTTTTGATTGAAGTTTATACATACGGTTGTTGTGTAGATACTTGTGATTACTAGCAATGAAGAGAAGCCATCCACATTCATCGTCTTCAGGGGGGTCGTATGGACCTCCTAAATCAAAGCTCAGATACGATCCAAATGGTAATTCAACGTTTGATATAGCTTCTGTTCGATTTTATTCGTCTGTTTTTGGTTCTTAGTATGTTCATGTCAATCCTCTATTAAAAAACAGGTAAAAAGTGTGGCTTGTTATGTAAAGAGGGAGTATTATGGGTGCTTGTCTTTGCATTTTGATACTGATGTTACGGCTGTTTAAGTATTTGACAAGTTCTGTTTTTTAAGGATTATCATGTAAAATGAGAATCAAAGCGTGTTTGGATTGCTTATTGGGTATTTTATTGCCTATATGAAATAAGCAACTCAAATCCTTTTATTTCAATCTCAATCAGATTAGCAATATATAAACCGTCTTAAACTGCTTATCTGTTGTTTCATAGTGCATTAAGCAATCCCAAACACTCGGAGCGAATTTTTCTTTAAAAATAAAATGCCAAACACCCACCCTTTAATTTGTTAAGCACAGAGCCACAAACGTTAGTTTTGAGTTTTCGTATGTGCTACTGTGCTGGCCTCATTTTTTCCAAATGCAAAAAGTTGGTATGTTTTGTTTTGTTTCTTACTTTATGTTGTATTGTACTTTACTGCCAGGTGATGCGTTTCGAGAGGATGAGAGCACAAAAATTATTGCAAAGAAAGTTGCAGATCATTACAGTGCAAGGACTAACCAAACATTGGAAGAGCGAGAAGCGAGTCCCATTATTCATTTAAAGAAGCTCAATAACTGGGTGTGTAGATAAATAATGAATTGACATATAGTATATATTGTGATTTGTGATTTTATTAACATGGTGTTAATGTTACGTTATACACAATGAGCAGATTAAAAGTGTTTTAATTCAACTTTATGCGAAGAAGGGAGATTCAATTCTTGATCTTGCCTGTGGTAAGGTACTACACGCGTCTTATACTTGATAGATTTCCAATGTTTGTTTTCAACAGTTAAATTGAGCTTTAATCTTAATGTTAATTTAGGGTGGTGACTTGATCAAATGGGACAAGGCAAATATTGGATACTATGTCGGCATTGACATAGCAGAAGGCTCAGTAAGTTTCTTCAACTTCTTGCGGAGTTTAATGCATATATGACGTTTATGTTGATGATACAGTAACATATTAAGAACTTATGTCATTCAACTTTTAAAGAATTATAATCTTTTCAATCTACCATTTATAAAATAACCTCCAATAAGACTAACTATTGACATTGCTTGAAATCCGGTGCTGGGAAACAGTCTCGAAACTGCTTATCTGTTTTATCACAATGCAATAAGCAATCCCAAACGCCCCGTCAGTTTGTTGCAACTCGCAACTAGTCCTAAACTGATTATATAGTATGAAACACATAGATAATCAGAAAGAGTCTCACTTTTAAAACACAATGCCAAACACCCACCCCTTGCTTTTTTAAGCACACCTTCTTTGGTAATGTTCTTAGTTATGCTGTTTTGGGTGCAAGTATGTCGTTACCTATAGGTTTAATTTCATCTTTTCTAATCACATGTAAATACACGCAGATAGAAGATTGCCGAACTCGTTACAATGGTGATGCGGATCATCATCAGCGCCGTAAAAAGTTCAGCTTTCCTGCTCGACTCATGAGTGGAGATTGTTTTGAGGTGACTAATAGTGTAGAACCTAGTTTGTTATTCATTCAAACACTGAAAATATTCTTTTGTATTAAGGCGTAACTGCTTTCAACTGCTTTCAGGTGAGACTGGATAGAGCCTTAGCTGATGACGCACCTTTTGATATATGCAGTTGTCAGGTGAGTAAATCTTCATTTAACTTTAGGTGAAAGTCAATATTATAATTATTGAATCAAATATATGATTGTCACTTGCAGTTTGCAATGCACTACTCGTGGTCTACAGAAGCACGTGCACGGAGGGCCTTGGCTAATGTATCATCATTGCTTCGTCCTGGAGGAATATTTATTGGAACAATGCCAGATGCTAATGTTATAGTGAAAAAGCTACGAGCAGGTTACTAAACCCCTTTATTCTACTGTTCTCATTGTTTTGATTAGCATAAGATTAGAGGTGGCAAGATGGGCTGGTCGGTAACAGGTCAAAACGAGTTGAAATGGGTCATTTTTGGTGATAGCACTTTTTGCCCAATTTAAAATCCTTTAAATTTATTTAGTGTGTTACTTAGATTAGAATGAAAATAGATGGCTTATGTGCTCATGAGTTGATGTCCAATACCCAATATGTGCTTAATACGTGATACGAAGTATTAATTTTCAGTGAACACACCCTTTGTTTTTATTGCTAACGACTTGATACTTTTTCTATATGGTACAGCTGATGGATTGATTTTTGGCAATAGTGTCTACTGGATTCACTTTGATGATGAATTCTCAGAAAAGGCGAGTTCTTGAATTATTGTGGCCTACTAGAGGCTCTTTTGCACTAGTAACTTTCAATATTCTCGAAAGGACTAACAGTTGTACATTGTTTCATGTTTGTTTCTCAGAAGTTTAAGTCTTCAAGCCCATTTGGCATAAAGTATAAATTCCACTTAGAGGTATGTTCCTGTATATTACATGTCTGAGTTTTTCAACTATGTTATTGACAGTGTCACAGTAGTTGGAATATCTGAATGTTTCAGATAGTGCAACTTTTGATGTAACGAATAGAGAATTGAATCTATAATACAACAACAACAACAACTGTGACACTGAAACTCGGATTGTTTTTACATGAAAGCCTATCTTTTATTTTATACATGTATTGCGGAATATAAATACACAGATCTTATAATTCAACATTGCTTTGAAGCTTTACTACATTGACTTCCATTCTTAGTTAGCATAGTAGTATATACATGTATCATTGATGTTGCAATGGGGGCTCATTTTTTGCAGGACGCTGTCGACTGTCCAGAGTGGGTAGTGCCATTTCCCGTCTTTAAAGCACTGGCAGAAGAGGTAACCTTTTATTTACTTGACTATTTTTACTCAAATTTACTGATTGGTATCTCCTAGTACATTGATATTGCAGGCAACAAAAACCTCAATTGTTTCTAGGCAAAATTAGGGTAAAAGTTCTCTATTTAGGCCGTAATTCATAAGGCTATTGAAACTTGTTTCATTTCATACACTCAAATATTGTCTTGTGGATTTGTCTCATCCCAATCTCTTGATTCTATTGTAATACTAATATGAAATATAATTTTTAACTGCTTCCTTGGTAGATACTAGATATGGTAACCACATCTGTTCCTTTCCTATTAACGCTGATAGATTTACATCATCTACTAAGTTCTCTTCCGTACTTATTTAGAACTTCAGACCCAAAGTTGTTTCTGTTAACCTTCAATTTCGCTTATTGTGGCGTATCTAATTTGCTTAGATCCTTCTCTTCTAGCTTTGCTTATCGCTCGTTACCTACCCTCTTGCACGATTTACATTTCTTTCTATGTTCTCTACGTTCTCACAATCATGTCATTCTTTTTTGCAACCATCTTTCTCCATGGTAGCATTTTAAACTCATAATCGTAAATCCATATCACCAAGTGTGCCTCTACGTTTTTCCAGTTGCCTCTTCGCAACATCGCATCTTAGGTAGGACTTTACAAACCATGCAATGATATTTGATCCCTTTTCTCAATAATGATATTAGTCTATATAGCTGGATTTATTGACTGCTGCTATATGAATCAAAATTGTCTCAAATGATATAAAAAGACGTTCGATTGTACAATAGCCGTGGTTTTTGTTCACTGATCATACAGACTGTTTAAAATTGCAGTATGATTTGGAGCTTGTTTTTGTGAAGAACTCACATGCATTTGTTCACGAGTACATGAAGAAGCCAGAGTTTGTCAACCTCATGCAGAGACTAGGTGCGTTGGGTGATGGAAACCAAGACCTGAGTAAGCTGCTTTTTTGCAAGTCATTTGATACTAACATTATTTGTTCCATAAAAAAGACTTAAACTTTTTTTTGTATGTAATCTGCAGCTACACTTTCACCAGATGAATGGGAGGTAGCTTATCTATACCTTGCATATGTCTTGAGGAAGGTTAGCTTCAATCACCCTTGCTACACATTTACAGACACGTATAGTTTTTTTAAGAAAGATTACACATCTAACTTATTTGGTGTGCGGCCTATTACAAACTGTGCCCTTTTTCTGAAAGTTTATTAGTTAATAACCTTATATTTGGCAAAACAACTTAAATTTCATGTACAAGTGTATAAGTCAAACTTTGCACATATTGCATTTGTTTTTCTGAAATCATCCAATATTTTATCTAGGTTTGTATTTTTTGCGAGTTTATTAACATCTGTAAAATTACCCGGGAAATTTTGAAAATATCAAGTTTTGACGATTTTGGGTCCTTTATGACATGCAAGGTCATTGTGCCACTAACTTGAAAAATACGAGTAGTACATTTTGTAATTGGTCTCACTAAAAAAGTGTACATATGTGATTCTCTGTTTCTTAACTTCTTTTAAGTTTTAATCATGTTTGTAAGATTAATAGTGTATCTTGGATTGCAGCGAGGTCAACCCGAGCAAATAAAAGGAAATGCTCGAAGAAACAAAGGAAAGATGCACCTAGAAAAGGATGACATAACATATATCAGTAGCTGATTTCTAGTGGGATTTGTGCAGATCATAACAAATCTCAAACTAAACAGCAAGTTTGTGCTTGCAGATCTTCCGGATCGAGCTTGTTTTTTTAGAGGCAAATGTCTTCTAAAATAAGTTTAGTAGTGTGTTAAGTATGGTGATGCTGAAAACACAGAAAGCATCATGCCTCGGTTCTTGTATTTTCTTGCATAGGATTTACACATGCTGTAAAATTATATTATTACAGATGTTATATTTATAGTCTCAGTCAGTGTCACATTTGGTTGGTATGAATGTAAAGTAGCGGATTGGTAGGAATCGATGATTTAATTTGACATAAGTTCCTATCTCTGTTTTCTTTTGCGGATATCCCCTGAAACGTGCAACGATTTATTTTGACAATTTTTCATGTGAAAATAAGCTATGTGCAAAGTCAATTGTCAAGTTTGAGGGTGTTTACATTTATCAGGACGGATTAGGTTCCTTATTTTGAAGTGAAAATGTAAACATTTTATTGAGCAAATCACAATTAGCAATTTCCGTCCATTTATTGTCATCGGGGTCTTTCTAAAAACATTCAGTTTACCATAAAACCTAGCTGGCAATCTAGACCCGTTTGGGTCTAGATGGGTTTATATGAAAAATGAAACTTATGCGTTAATGTTCGTCTAAACACCTCATGGGTCTAATTGGGTCATTTTTAAAGTTGTTAGAAGAAGTATGTTGGGTCTACCCGTTTGTTAGACTAACTTCAACGTACAAGTTATCACTTTTTGTATATACACATCTAGACCCAAACGGGTCTAGATTGCCAAACCCTTTCAGAAAATCAGCTAGACTTCGCATAAAAAGTGTACAATGTTATTATGACGATATTACAAATCGACTGATCAAATTAGAGATGGAGTGAAAGTTTAGTACTATGTATTGCAATCGAAGTTTATCGTGGAATAAGATTTTGAGTTACTATTTTAGGAAGCTTTTGACTCGTCTAAAAAGTACTTAGACGCTACTACAATATTTCTTAAGGACTCTACGTCTCAATCGGACTCTAAAATGCTAACAAACGCTCTCAAAGTTCATCGAACAACTCTATTATTACTGAAATTTTATTAAAAAGTGTGGTTCTTTGTCAATTTTGAAAGGCTGTGGTTTAGGCCGTGGTTTACTCGTTATAAGGATTCATGAGGCATGTAAGTACTACTTTTAGAGGTGAGTGCGAGGACTACGCTTTCTCTGTTATTTTCAAAAATTCGGACATTAAAAATGTCAAAAGTAGACTTGAACTTGCGACCTCATAAATATAAGCAGTTTTTCACCTTTTCATCAAATTTTAGTGATTTTCAAAAAGGGCCTGCTCATCCATTCATTATCTCATAAGACATGAATAATGAATCCTTGCTAAAACATAAATGATACAACACTCAACAATCGGACCGATTTCATGCAATGAGAAGTTGTACTTGATGCATAACATCTTGTTATTAGGTGGTTCATCATAATAATCTTCACGAAACATAATGAAAATACTTTGAATCAATACGTACTTATCGATTCAGATGTACTTGTGTCACATGTAATTGTTTTGAACCATTTCCTAGTCATGACATGTTTCAAAGGTTCTGAATGATCATCGTTAAACAACCTACTCAAAAGAAAAGAGTATCTACTGGCTCAAACATCATCTTGGACATAGCTCCAGTTGACTTTCACTTCAAAACAGCAATCAGTCCCTTTTAAAATATTTTGGCTGCTACTTTCAGTTTGTGCAGGGAAATCGCAAGACGTTCTCATAATTTTAGTCCGCGAGTTAACTTCTATCAGATGTGCTTCAATTTTCAGTGAACCTTTCCTGGGTACGGCCATCTGAGATTTCTGAAGTTGAACCTGACCACTCTTAAGAATAGAAGAATTGAGTTCAAGGAGTGATGCCTTGTAGAAAGTCTTCTCGAAAGCATCACACTCAAAAGGAAATCCACCCTCATAATACGCAACTATTCCCCCACAAACTTCTAAATTTTCAAGGCTCGTATAAAAACTTACCTCGAGAGTAGCATCTACTGCATCTCTCAATAGAATGTAATTTATTTGCACGTACCCACCCTCGCCCTCAACCGCAGACTGACCACAACTACCATCTAAATTGCTGTCCAGAAATCTTGAGAAGTCCAAATCATACATGTAATTGCAGCAAATTGGAAAAAAATCATCCTCCTTTTCATTAATAGCCACGAGATTCAAAGCAATCCCCATTGATGAGGAGATTGGGACAGAACGGCAACAATTAGGATTGCGAAAGCTCAAACACCCACCATCGATCATGTCTATGGGATCAGTCCAGAGACGTCTGAATAACTCAACATAACAAACATCAGGTCGTTTTGTTAAGGTCCACCCATCAGACCGTAGTCCGTACGTATCAGCTACATCAATGTACCCGAACAGCTTAATGACTCTAAGCTCACAATCTGACTCAAAATCTGGATTTACATTGAGAAGAATCGAGAATGGCTCAAACCGGGTATTTGGACTTCTCGGTAGATTTCTGATGAAAATCAAAACAACAGCCACAAATTAAAAGTAATAAAATTACAACCATAGATAACTGAATTGTTTTGAACAATAAACAAAAATTATGCAACAAAGGTTGAGAGACGACCGAAAAAAAACTAATACAGTTCTTAAATTTATACATAATTTTAATTTTGTTTCTCTATAATATTACAAAATGGCCCAAACTTTACACATTCATTTTTAAAAGGCATAATGGGCAGGTACAATACTATGCAAACAACATTATATTTTACTTAAATTGCATGAGATGAAACAAAATTAGCATTAGAAAATTTCGAAACCGGTAATTACCTGCAAACATCAATGGGTCGTTCCACGGATAGTTGTGCTCCATATATCAGTTGGGTCACTCCTAACTCGTTTTTAAACGATTGCTACACAAAAAAAAAGGAGTTTAAAAATGGTTATAGATTGTGGAATTGTGACCATCTTTTCTTTTTATGCTAATGTAGTACTTTTAGTAGATAATGCACATACCGGAGTGATCTCCAAAAGATGAAAACACTTATCCATCACCACTGCAGTTGCCTCACACAGCAACAAGAAAAATTTGCTTCTCCAGCCTGCCAAAACTTCCAAAGTTACGCTAAATCTCAACAAAAATGATCACGCGTCTTTTTCAGAGGAGCGGAAGTTAAATTCAGTGTTGTATGAGAAAAACCATATGTGCAAGTAAATATACCTCGCGCAAAAGTGGAAACGAAGTAACGGTTGAATATCTCACATAGATTATAAAGGTATTTACAAAGAATATGTGGCAAGACTGGAAAACAAGACACTCGAAGAACCTGAAAAGGAATGTCAGATTATTAATACAATAATATAATATGCAGAATTATTATTACGAAATTAGGAAAACTTATAAAAACCGAACTTTCCACTTCAATTTAGCGTAAACTATAATTTTTTAGAGTAACCAAAAGAAATAAAACGAAGTTTCAACTACGCTTTATAACTTCAAATAGGATGTTGTATGTTCAGAGTAGTAAAAGTTCATTGAGATGTTCGTCTTGCCTCAGTTAAATCGAGTATGTGGAATCCCAACTCACGTTCTTCCCCCTTCATTAATAGGTCATCTTTCTCCAATATCCACTCTGAAGCCTGTTGCAAACAATTAGGGCCGAGATGAGAAAGTTGTAACATTAAATTACAATATCCGTGAACTTAATGTTCAAGAACAAGAAAAGAAAAAAAATTGGGGTCAATATGAGAAAGCTGTAACAACATTGAAACGAAAAGAAATTCTTACTGTCTTTAAATCGAGGATGATTTGTTTACGATGTTTATTGGTAGTTGAACGGATCCGAGCTTGGGTATTTAGTAGATATAAAAAAGTATCTCCCTATTTACACAAAAACAAGATCGGTGTAAAGATTTCGAATTGATGAGAAAAACTCCACGGAATGACATCACTTAGTAAGGGAAGAACGTCATTAGAATACCTGCTCATCAAGTATCTCATCTATATCAAAAGTACAGTCGGCCATTCTATGGGTTTTCAAGAATGTATACCTGTTAAGAACACAAACGCAAAGCATTAAATACGAAAGTAAGTATGAAACTTGACCTAAAAGTAGGGTATCTAGTTTTAAAAAAAGAAAAAAGCCGGTGTAGACATTGTTGAATTCAATATAAAAAAAATTGATTACAGCAACTAAGTATCATTAATACTGACTGCATAAGTACAATAAGGGTTATATTATGATAAAAGCATGAGAATCTTACTGAATGGCGCACTCTAAAACGTCTCGAGCAGTATAATTAGCAGCATCACCTGATAAGAAGATTTTTTTTTTGAAACATAGCCATCTTAAAAAAAAGTATAATTTTTATCTTTAGTCGGTTAAAAAAACAAAACAGGTCAAATGGGTTAAAAGCTAGATTGAAAACAGGTCTAGTTGGTTAAGAAAGTTGAATGATTTTTGTAACAAAATAATTCCGGTAATCACATTATTTATACACGAAAATAATAATAGAGAATAATTGAACAATATCATGTATACCTCGTAAAACAAAAGAGGCCACCTTATGAAGAGCTTTAGCGTTGTTTAACATGTAAACCAACTTCTCCAGTTTAGTAGTACAGCTTCGATATCCCACATAAGTTGCGCAGGGGGGTTTGTAAGGAGCATTTGAGAGCCACCCTGCACCTTTAGCAGCCTGAAAAAAAAAAGTTTTCAATTTCACTCTTTTTTTGAACAAGTTACCAGTTATGCTGATGCAGAGAAGTTACTTACAGTAAAGCACATTTCAATATACTCCTTTTTGGCAACAGGAGTCACATATAGTAGCCACTGTGCGTTAAGCTTTTCAACTCCATAGCTACATATGCAGACAATTCATATAAATATATGCGAGAGGCATACACATGCGATATATATGTTTTGATAAACTCAACAATTTAAAGTACCACAATGCTCCGAGATCTTTAGAAACATTGCCTAAACCTCGATCACTCTTCATTTCGACAAGGGGTTTCAGTCTTCCTTGAGCTTTATTGTAAATCACAACTTTTCCATCTCTTTCTTCAATCTTAATTATGTTTCGAGCTAATTCCATGTGACTCGCCTGAAATAAATAGAATTATTTTGAACTCATAAACTGCAAATTAAGCCTATTATATATCAAAGAGGAGAAAAATGTAATTTCATATATATTATGCATACATATCATTATATATCAACTGAAAATATACCTCATGAGCACTGTTGAGCACGTGAATTTGACAATACTGAAGCATATGAGTTAACGAGCCGCTGATATAACGGCATCGCAACATATCCATATGCATTCCCTCGGCTATATCCAGTGACGGAAATGCTACTATTGCTCTTTCAAAAAAAACTTCTGGTGCCCAAGTTTCGATACCTTCTATTAGCATCCTATGAATTCTCTGCATGGAAAAATGTGTAAACAAGAAAAATCTAGTTGAAAATTGTAATGTATGTTTTGAAAGAGTTGGAAAAGACGGAAAAAAAAAAAAAAAAAAAAAAAAAAAAAAGACCTTTGCCATCCATTTCCCTGAAATCTTGAAAGATAGAAAACCAACACTATGCAAGAAGGGTGTTCCCTCTATCATGTCAGATTGAGGAAGATTTCTCTTGATTTCCTACAGATACCACATGTACAGAAACATATAATTATACTCTTGAAAAAAAATCAGTATACTCAAAAAACATGATTGACAAAAAAGCATTACCTTTCCAACATCTTTTGGTCCTTGAAGCTTCGTACCAATTTCTTTTAGTTCAGGCCATATCCTCAAGACATTTTCGCTATTACCAAATGTAAATTCCTCATCATTCAGAAAAAAAAAATGTAAAACAAAGTAAACACGCACAAATATCATAAACAACACATACCATGTGTAATCACCATACTCCTTCTTGGCGCAAGAGAAAATCAAAGCCGGTCGTTGTTTAATATTACTGAAATCACATTGTTCCATTGAGGCATCAAATAGCTTCGCGGCTGCTTCTCTTACGGTACCTATCTTAGACTGTAATAAAAAACCAAGTGTAAATTAAGTTTATATATAAAAAAAACATGATAAAGTGTACGTTAATAATAGACTTACATGTTTCGTTCTTGATGTAGAATCTGAAGCCATTGATGATGTATTCTCCTCCTCCTCTGATTCCTTGATCATTTCAATATTCAAAACCTCGGCTTCCTTTCTCATTATCTCGACTACCATCCTTTCCAGAAACTCTGCTTCGATCATGTTCTTGATCTTTTTTATAATCTCGGCTTCCTTCATCTTTTCTTTATTCTTTGCTTCCTTAACCTTTTTCATAATATCCTCTGCTTCCTTGAGCCTTTCCGTAACCTCCACTACCATAATTTCCCGATACTCTGATTCAATCATTTTCTTGATCTTTTTCATAATCTGTTTCTCTGCTTCCTTTCTTTTCATGTTCTTTTTCATTTTCTTTGCGTCCATCTCTTCATTGAGCTTTTCGTTGATCTTTTTCATATTGTCTGCTTCCTTGAGCTTTTTCTCTCCCCTTTTCATTTTCATAATCTGTGCTTCAATCTCTTCATGGAGCGTTTCCTCGATGTTTTTCATATCATCTACTACCTTGAGCTTTTCCATCACCATATGCATCTTCATAATCTGTGCTTCAATCTCTTCATTGAACTTTCCCTCAATCTCTGCTTCCTTGATCTCTGATATATTCTCGGCTTTCTTGATACTTTCCATACTCCTTTTCACAATCTCTTCTTCCAAGAGCTTTTTCATATTCTCTGCTTCCATAGTCTAGTAACAAATATGTAGTTATTTGCATGTAATAGAAATAATGCCAAATCCATGAATACATTCTTAACAGTACAGAATTTCAGTAATCTCAGGTGCCACGACAACACATTCTCAAGTGATTATAATCCTAATTTGCACAAAATCCAGATATGCATGATAGAGACTTACGGTGCAGTGGCACTGCTACTGCATACGGTGCAAAAGAATTATGTTGGCATTGCATTTGCAGTTAAAGTAGCAAGTAAAAGGGTAATGCATGTAGTGACACAAAAAAAGAGAAAAAACGAACAAAAAGGTTGAGGCAGGGTGGTAACTAATGGTGGTGCGTGTTCATGCACTTTGCTGCACCATCAAGAGTATGAGAATACCAGATCATTCTGAAAGGTTTTATGGATATTTAAATAATAGTATGTCCGGATTCGAACTCGAGACTTCGGGATTGCACACATTACGTATGAGAATTGATGTAAATAATTAATATAAATAAAACGTTATTATTATTAATTATTAGTCACGAAATAAAACATAACGATAGTTAAATAATTAACGAGGTTTGGTTAACGGTCGTTAAATATAAACTATAAGGACTAGAGATGAAATTACAAAGTCGGGAAAGTTCTAGAATCCTTTTGGGATTATGTTTGGCCGATCGGTTTGGGTTACCAAACCCAATACCACACAAACTTGGTCATCAAGTTAAGTTAACTATAAATACAATCCTTTGTATTCATTCACAACTTAATCTTGGATCACCAATAACCTAATTTCTCCTCTCCTCTCTCCCTCTTTGTGTGGCCGGTCGAAACTCCCTCACCCCAAGGGTTTTCGATTTTGCTTAACCCAAAGATACAAGTGTTGGTTTTATTTGTGATTCAAGGAACTAGCTTTTCCACATCAAATCGCTATTAGTACGTGTGTACAAGAACGAAGGACAAGCACACTTGAGCTTGTAAATCTTGGTGGTCGATTCTTTGTTTGGGTCGAATTACATAAACCCTATAATTAGGGTTTTGGGTTTTGTTCTTGTTTAATCATCGTTTGATTCTTGAATTGCTAAAAGGTACGCACTTTCTTGTTTGGTTAATTATTTACATTTAGTTCTTCCGCTGCATGCTTTGATGATGTTATTTGTTTTATATAATTGTTATGAGTATAAAATCCCAACAGTGGCATCACGAGCAGTTAATATGATGTAATTAATTACCGAAATACATAAAAATTGAATCTTTATGATTATATGCATGTTTTTTTTTTTTTTTTTTTTTTTTTTTTTTTTTTTTTTTTTTTTTTATGGTTTCTAGGGTTTTGAATTCGAAACCCTAATTTTATTTAATAGGGTCGATTACCCTTTATTTATTTAATTAGGTTTTAATTTTGTAAAACTTGTAGAAACCCTAGGATTGCATGCTAATTTTATGTGGTTAATTAATGAATAATTGTTATGTGCCATGTAATATGCGTATCTTGGGTGATAATTGTTATGCGGAATCCATGGTGGAACATGCATGTTTTGCCATGGAGTATTGTTTATTGTTTATTGATTAATTGTTAAGTGATACACACATGTTTTTTTTTATTTAATAACTATTGAATTGGGGAAGACCTCAATTATAACTAATAAAAATTCGTTACGTGCTAATTGGTATATTATTAACTTTGGCTTACGCAATCGACTTGTCGATGTATGTGGCTCATCTACCTTGTAGGTGAAAGCCCTAGTTAATATATGCATTATTTACGCCTAGAATTGTTTATTAGAGTTTATTGAAATAATTATGCATGTGGCTAATTGTTTTTATATATGTTAAAATTGTTTAGTTATATATTTATATTATTTGAGTGTGTTTAATTTTTATTAAAGTGCTTTTTGTTTATAAATTGTTTGACATGTTAGTAAGCAAAAAGGGTTTTTTGGAATAGAAAATTAAATGGACTAAATAATGGCGAAACTGATTTGTTATCTAAGAATAATTCTTGAACTTTTAATCGATTGATGCGACTTTACTAAATGGTTAGAACGGCTCACCCACTAGAACAAACTATAAAGGGGTTATTTAAGAAGTGCGCACAGTCTCACTGAAAGGATGTCTAAGGTTATGCTTCAGCGCTTACCTGGTCCTCTGCCCCCTGTGAGTTCGATTGGAGCTACCTAGTATAACCATTCTATGTACGAAGCATCTTATTGCAAAGTTGTAAGTTTCTCAACGCATCGATTAAAATTTTGTAGAATTCATTCTTAGCAATTAAAATCTGAATGTAAGTTTTTTCGAAAATTTTATGTTATAAAGTTGTATGCATGCTTCTTTATACATAAGTTTTGATTACGCGTCAAAATTGTACCCTTTAAATTTAAGTTTATGCCATCTAATGATATGAAACACTTGAAGTTGTAATTTAGTTATGTGAGACCTTGATCTAGATTACAATAACAAGGTGAATTATTTAGTTGTGTGAGACCTCAACTTTATGATTTGCAGTTTCTAAATTAGACAGCTTAATTAAGTTAGTTAGTGAGACCTATGACTTAAGGCATAAGATGGGATGAAACATGCTTACGTTTTGCATTAATTGTTTTGTCAAAATTGTAAATCCTATAACTTTTGGAATTGAAAACTTGTTTGTCAATTATCGTTTTTCAACGATTACCTATTCTATACTTTCACCACTAGCAGATCAACTGATGTGGTGAAACTATGATAATGAGGATCCAAAATTCAAGGAAAATTCTATGGTTAATATGAATATTGACCAAAGGGTATTTTATTTTCTTGAATGTTTACTTATCGAAAGTACTAACTTTTGAACTTTTATTTCTGTAGAAATGGCTCAAGCTGAATCTACTGCACTAGCCTCGTCGTTCAAATCTATGTTTGATAGAGAGAAATTGACTGGTAGCACGAATTTCAATGATTAGTATCGGCAACTCAGAATTGTCTTGAGGGTTGCCAAAAGACTCAATTATTTGACTACGCCTTGTCCTCCTGAACCTGCAGCTGCTGAAGCACGAGCTGCATGGCAATCTGAGTATGACAAGTATAATGAGGTCGCCTGCATTATGCTCGGGAGTATGAACTCAAGCTTGCAAAAGCAATTTGAGAATTACTTCCCTAATCTCATGCTGGAAGAATTGCAAAGGTTGTTTGAAAAGCCTGTGACTGTAGAGCTGTATGATTTGATAGATGCTCTTCATAGCTGCAAGCAAGGAGAAGGGAAACCTGTAAGCGCCCACTGCCTTGAAATGATGAGTTACATGGACCAGCTGAGGCGTCTTAACTATGTCTACCCCAATGACATACAAATTGGCCTTATCAACAGATCCCTTAACAAGGAGTTTGATGGTTTCGTGCGCAATTATAATATGCATTGCACGGGGAAGATAGTCAGTGAGGTACATGCAATGCTCATTGATTACGAAAAAGGTTTGCCCAAGAAGGCCTCTACACCTGCGGTTTTGACCATCCAAAAGGGTAGAATTTCTAAGCCTAATAAGCCGCTAGCGAGCAAGAAAGGGAAAGGTAAGGGTAAATTTGATAAGGGAAAACAAGTTATGACTTATCAGCAAGAACCCAAGAAGTACCCTCCCAAGAAGCGTGAGAATCCGAAGAAGGATATGGCTTGTCATCACTGCACCGAGGTTGGACACTGGAAGAGGAATTGTCCACTGTACCTTGATGAGTTGCGCAATAAGAGGTATAAAAATACTGGCACTGTGGCCAGTACTTCAGGTACTTTTTTGATGATAGAATTATTTGCTTTTCCTCATAAAATAAATTCCTGGGTATATGATACTGGATGTGGTATTCACATATATAATACACTGCAGGGACTTAGAGGAGCAAGGAAGCTTGCCTATGGACAGCAATACTTGCACATGGGTAATGGAGCACATGCATTCGTTGAAGCTATAGGCACGTTTGATTTAGTTTTACCTTCTGGTCTAGTACTGTCATTAAACGATTGTCATCACGCACCTTCCATTGTTAGGGGTGTCGTTTCTGTTTCCTTGTTAAAAGATATTGGTTTCGTTCATACATTTACTGATTATGGAATTTCTGTTTCTTTAAATGGTGTTTTTTACTTTAATGTTATTCCAGTAAATGGTGTGTTTGAAATTGATTTGCATGATAATATGATTGATAAAAATAATTCTGTCTTTAGCATCAATAATAAAAGAATCAAAGGTGATTTGGATTCTTCATTTCTTTGGCATTGTAGACTTGCTCATATAGGCAAGAAACGCATGCAACAGCTGCAACACGATGGGCTTTTGCAAGACAGCAATGATGAATCATTTGATAAATGCGAATCTTGCATATCTGGGAAGATGACCAAGAAACCTTTTACAGATAGTTTAGAAAGGGCTTATGATCTTCTTGGTGTGATACATACTGACGTATGTGGACCACTAAGACATGTGTCAAGAAAGGGTGTTAGCTACTTCTTAACCTTTACTGATGATTTCAGTCGTTATGGTTATGTTTATTTACTTAAACATAAACATGAAGTCTTTGAAATATTTAAGGTTTTTAAGAGTGAAGTAGAACTGCAACTAGGAAAGAAGATTAAAGCTCTTCGATCCGATAGAGGTGGTGAATATTTAAGCCAAGAGTTTAAAGATTATCTAGCTGAGTGTGGTATCGTCCAGCAACTCACATCTCCATATACTCCACAACAAAATGGTGTATCTGAGAGAAGGAATCGTACATTGCTAGACATGGTGCGATCGATGTTTAATCTTACAACTCTTCCCTTATCCTTTTGGGATTATGCTTTAGAAACTGCTGTTCGCATATTGAATATGGTTCCAACTAAGAAGGTTGATAAGACTCCTTATGAAGTGTGGTATGGGAAAGCTCCCAACTTGTCTTACTTAAAGGTCTGGGGTTGTGAGGCGTTTGTTAAACGTGACTCTGCTGATAAGCTGCAACCTAGATCTGTTAAGTGTATCTTCGTAGGATACCCAAAGGAAACTATGGGTTACTACTTTTACTTTCCACCTGAAAACAAAGTAATTGTTGCTAGGTATGGAGAATTCCTTGAAAGGGATCTCATATCTCATGAATTTAGTGGGAGAGTTTATGATCTGGAAGATGATCTTGAAGATACAACACCTTCTGAGAACACTAGCCAACCTCAAGTAGAACCTGAAAGTCTGGGCGTTCCACCTGAAGTTGAAGTGGTTCCTGTTCGTAGATCCGCAAGGGCTACGCTTGCACCTGAGCGTATATGTCTCAACGTAGAAGCTGAGGAAAATATGTTAGGGGATCTTGGTGAACCTGCTAACTATAAAGCTGCCATGATGAGTCCTGAAAAGGAAAAATGGTGAGTTGCAATGAATGGGGAAATGCAATCCATGAAAAATAATGAAGTCTGGATAGAGGTTGACTTACCTCCAAATGCTAAGGTAGTTGGAAGTAAGTGGCTTTTTAAGATAAAGACTGACATGGATGGCAATGCACACACCTGTAAAGCTCGTCTTGTAGCTCAAGGTTATACTCAAACCTATGGGGTAGACTACGAGGAGACATTTTCTCCTGTAGCAGACATTAGAGCTATTAGGATTCTTATAGCCATAGCTGCGTACTATGACTATGAGATATGGCAAATGGATGTCAAAACTGCCTTCTTAAACGGTCGCCTAGATGAGGACATCTATATGGCGCAGCCTGAAGGGTTTGTGAATCCAAAGTTTCCGAAGCGTGTATGCAAACTTCAAAGATCCATTTATGGATTGAAGCAAGCATCAAGGCAATGGAACAAAAAGTTTGATGAAGAAGTCAAGAAATTTGGTTTCACTCAAAATCTTGATGAGCCATGTGTGTATCACAAAGCTAGTGGGAGTAATGTTATTTTCCTTGTCTTATATGTCGATGACATATTGATCATGGGAAAAGACATTCCAAGTATGCAAGATGTAAAGTCTTATCTTGGAGAGTGCTTTTCTATGAAGGACTTAGGGGAAGCAGCATTTATTCTGGGAATCAAGATCTACCGAGATAGATCAAGACGGTTAATTGGACTAAGCCAAAGTGCTTACATTGATAAAATATTGAAGAGATTCAGTATGCAAAATTCCAAGAAGGGATATTTGCCGATGCAAGTTGAACATGGCTTAAGTAATAAACTATGCACGTCAACACCTGAAGAGGTGGCTTACATGAAGAAAGTTCCTTATGCTTCGGCTGTAGGATCTATCATGTATGCTGTGAGATGTACAAGGCCTGATGTGGCGTTTGCACAGAACATTACCAGTTGGTATCAACAGAACCCAGGTGTGAAACATTGGCAAGCTGTTAAGAACATTCTTAAGTATCTAAGGGCTACTAAAGAAATGTTTCTAGTGTATGGAGGAAATCCAGATGCAGAACTTGATGTTACAGGTTTTTGCGATGCGACATTCCAAACTGATAAAGATGATACGAAGTCTCAGACGGGTTATGTCTTTGTCATTAATGGAGGAGCAGTTGACTGGAAGAGCAAGAAGCAAACAATGGTTGCGATGTCTATTACAGAAGCTGAGTACATAGCTGCTTCAGAAGCTGCGATGGAAGCTGTTTGGATTAGGAAATTCATTTCGGGACTTGGAGTAATGCCCTCAATCGAATTACCTTTAAATGTGTATTATGACAACTCTGCTGCAATAACATTTTCCAATGAGCCTGGAGTCATGAAGGGCGCCAGACATTTTCCTCGTCGATATCACTATGTTCGAGAACAAGTCGACATAGGTGAAATCAATCTACTCAAAGTTCATACAGATGATAATCTAGCTGATCCCTTTACGAAGCCTTTGCCAAAAGAAAAACTTACTGACCATGCTGATGGGATAGGACTTCGTTTAGCTAGTAGTTTCATGCAAATCTGTGATTAGTATTTGGATAAAGGATGTTATGAACAAATATTACTTTAATGAAATAAAATAGTTGTTTATGTTTATTTTTCATTTTCTTAATATTATATCCTATATTTGCATGTTTAATCTGTGAATAACTTATGTTATTCTAAATAGTCCGTTGTCGATCAATGATGTGGGAATGTCATTGAATTAAGACAAATATGAGTTTTGGTAGAATATACTTTTAAAGTATATTGATGCGTGGGACATACCAGATTCACATGATATTCAATGAATTGAATATAAGACTCATCCCAACTTTACATGATGATACTTTATGGATCTTTGTCATTAAGTATATCATGAAGTGTTTATCCTCAGACTTGAGATACCAGATAACTGATATGAATGTAGTGCATTTGTGTAAGATAGTCTAACGCTATCCGTAACTGGTAGTTATAAGGGCCATTTTCGGAAGTGTTGCAAAGTTCATAAGTTATGTTTGTAGTCAAGAGAATTTGTTCCTTTGAATTTGTTTCAAAGCATAATACTATATTTGGGCCCCTCGTAGGGTTGACAAGATGTTTGTATGGCCATACCCAAGATCTATCTGGAATACGTTCAGAAGATTTGGTAATCTTGTTCAATCGAATACAACGAGAAACAGAATGTTAACTTATGAAATGACTTGATCCATATTCATAGTTAATGTAGTATTAGTAACAAAAGGATAAGTAAAAATGATGAATCATTAAATGGTTTTTTCCAAGAGACCATACTCGATTCAATCTGGGGGCGTTGGCGTGTGAAAGCTAGACTAACCAATGTCATTACTATATTTAGTAATATCCAAGTGGGAGCTGAAAGGTTTTATGGATATTTAAATAATAGTATGTCCGGATTCGAACTCGAGACTTCGGGATTGCACACATTACGTATGAGAATTGATGTAAATAATTAATATAAATAAAACGTTATTATTATTAATTATTAGTCACGAAATAAAACATAACGATAGTTAAATAATTACAAGGTTTGGTTAACGGTCGTTAAATATCAACTATAAGGACTAGAGATGAAATTACAAAGTCGGGAAAGTTCTAGAATCCCTTTGGGATTATGTTTGGCCGATCGGTTTGGGTTACCAAACCCAATACCACACAAACTTGGTCATCAAGTTAAGTTAACTATAAATACAATCCTTTGTATTCATTCACAACTTAATCTTGGATCACCAATAACCTAATTTCTCCTCTCCTCTCTCCATCTTTGTGTGGCCGGTCGAAACTCCCTCACCCCAAGGGTTTTCGATTTTGCTTAACCCAAAGATACAAGTGTTGGTTTTATTTGTGATTCAAGGAACTAGCTTTTCCACATAAAATCGCTATTAGCACGTGTGTACAAGAACGAAGGACAATCACACTTGAGCTTGTAAATCTTGGTGGTCGATTCTTTGTTTGGGTCGAATTACATAAACCCTATAATTAGGGTTTTGGGTTTTGTTCTTGTTTAATCATCGTTTGATTCTTGAATTGCTAAAAGGTACGCACTTTCTTGTTTGGTTAATTATTTACATATATTATTCCTAGTTCTTCCGCTGCATGCTTTGATGATGTTATTTGTTTTATATAATTGTTATGAGTATAAAATCCCAACACATTCTTGGTGCGAAAAGTGTGACTTTCATGAAGGGTACGAAGTCACAGCGACCATGTAAATCCATACCAAAAGTTCTCAAGAGAACAATTCCATCAAGTAGTAGAATTGATGCAGTCAGCCTCTTTGTATAATGCTCAAGAACTCTCCCGAATACACATCATGAAGGGAATGAAAACACCTCCCCAGGTTCACATTTTTCTTCCCTGATGATCGTGTATGAAGCTCAAGAACCCGAAGTACACACATTCTCAAAGAGAGAATAACTGATAACACCTCCCTCATGTTACACATTTATCTCCCCTGAATATGTCATACTTGTGTACCTCTTTTATCCCCATAAACTAACTCTTCAATCTCTTCCCCCACATAGTTGGAATTAGAACACTATAAGCCACGAGTCAAACATTGAGTTTCTCTGCGGTCATGACATTTGTCTTCCCAGGATATCTTCAATCACTTAGAAGAATTAAGTTTGTCAAGTGTACTCGTTGTGCTTTTAGATGTGTGTGTCTAGAAGCCACGAGTCAAACACTGAGTTTCTCTGCGGTCATGACATTTGTCTTCCCGGGATATCTTCAATCACTTAGAAGAATTAAGTTCGTCAAGTGTACTCGTTGTGCTTTTAGATGTGTCTCTCCTTCGCTCTTGCTGGTTTTGACACTTCATAATCAACAACACATTGTAAGCTCATGTACTAGAAATCTTTTGAGAAGATCGCTTGAAGTCTTTGTGAGAATCAACCTGCTGAAGAATAAGAGCAAGTCTAATTGGGATTGAATCTGATTTCACTCTCCCACAATTAGTTCTCTCCCCTAAACTGACAATCTTTATGATGAATGCTTGTATTAAGAAGAAGTCTTTAGATCGTTAAATGCAACATGTCTTTAGTCTTCTAACATGCATCAGAAAATGTAGAATAGACTGTAGACTCGACCTTCTTCAAGATTTTCCAGTTGGAGAATAGATAGTTAACATCTTCATCTTACCAAAAAGCATCCCAATTAACTTACATCTTGCAATTCCCCTTAACTAAAATCCCTCCCAATCAAACAAGAACAGAAAGATGTTCATCAAGGAAACCAACAATCAGCCCGCAACGAACACTTGAAATGGTAACACCAAACAAACAATCACATCAAACAATAACAGAAGGTTGCCCGGAATCATCATGTCGATGTGTACGTGAAGCATTAACTGGAAGCACTTTGTCGTTAAACTCATATCAGCTTGTGAGAAGATGTCAACCAACGGCTCATAGAGGAACACAATAGCTTCGTTAATATGGTAGTCATAATCTGTTTTCTGTTGGTCAATTATGTGATTCCGATCTAGGGGTGGCCTTCAGAAAACACTCTTGCTTTGATAGAGAACTTGATGGTGTGGAACTTTTAAGAGGAACATGTGGTACAAACTTATACACCATTAGTGGTGATCTTCTCTATCAAAGACATGATGAAGATGACCCGACAGGAAGAAGTTTGGTTCTTCCAATAGTTAGGAGCCGTATGACCATTTATTCTCAGATATCAATCAACCATGCAGTATTATCACACTTCTTCCCCTCAAGAATAATAGAGCAAGTGGAATAAGAGAACAATCAACAGTAGTCCGGTTCACTTGATGACTGAAGCGCATGGAAAAAGCATGAAGCATGTTGATGAGAATGGTCATTAATTGAGAAGATTTCTCTTCTTCCGAAGATAATGCGCACTGAAGCGTACACACTTCTTTTCTTTAGAGAACGAGGCTTGAACTGTTGTGTTCAAACGTCATAAGAATATTTCTCTTCTTTCGAAGATAATGCGCACTGAAAAGTACACATTTCTTTTCTTTAGAGTACGAGGCTTGAACTGTAGTGTTCAAACGTCATAAATCTCTCTCTTTTCATCATCTCTTGGCAAACATGTAATCAACCCTTTATCATTCAGTAGGCTCTTTGTCGTGACAGCTGATGGAGAAAACCCAATATGATAAATTTGACCTTGAAGTAAACAAACCCGAACTCGTGACTTAAACTTGCACATATGTAACAAAGAGCGGTGCCGAGAGTTCATCCTCCATTGAATCTCTAAGTACTCTATACTCTTCATCCAACCAACCATCAAGTATAAGACGTACATCACCTCTTGAAAATCCACAATTGAATGTGACACTCAGCACTACAACGTAACTCCTTAAAGTGATAGTTATTTTTGTGGTGATAAGAGCCCAATTCCCCCAAGTGGTAAAAGAAAAGGAAAAGACTCCAAAAAATAACTAGATTTCCAAGTCTTCGTTTTTGGAAAAAGCTCGAACAAGGATCTCGAAGAATCTTCATCCAACCATCCCCGATACCTTCAGATACTAAGTACACTCTCCCGTGACATTTCACTTCAACCTCAAATAAATAATACTGAATTGACACCGTTGTCACATCTTCTTGTTAAAAGTTCAAATCTAGCCTCCTTTGACGTTTTAAGTGAACTATGATAATGTTTTTCCTCCCGACCATGGTTAAAAGCACATAACCCCGTAAAACCAAGTAATTACCAAACTACCATGAGAACAATCCAAACAAACACCCAATTCATGAAGTACACCCTTTTATCCTTTCTTCGAAGTAGAAACCGTAGCACCAGCATCAGATAAGATCCCGAAATACACTTTCCTTTCTCCAGGATGGTTCCATCATCACGGGATTTTACAATTCTATGGTTTAAACCGAGAAATAATTTCTTTCGCGGGATTTTACAAGACCAAGAATAAACCGTAAGATAGATCCGGAAATGCATTTTACAATTACCAGGATGTTTCCATTGTCACGGAATTTTACAAGTCTATGATTTAAACCGAGAAATAGATTCTTTCGCAGGATTTTACAAAATCAAGACAAAACCGTAAACAATGTCATCTTGAATGTGTTATGACAACTTTGGTTTCAGTGAATATCTGTTTTAGGGGAACATGCAGCGGTTCATCAGTGGTTCATTATCCAACATCAACACTATCATCAACAATTCTTAACCCATATGTAGACCACTTCACAAACCATACTAAGTCAAGTAGTATAAACTACTTTCTCCTGGAGGTTGTATGTAAACCAAAGTACCATCATAACGTGTATAACCATTTGCACGAAAAGTTCTTGTCATAAGCAAGCATCTTGAGAAGTCATGAAAGACACTAAGGATTCTTGAGATAGTTTGCTTAGACTGTGAGGTATCTTAAATATTCTGAATATCTCATGGGAATTGCTGATCACATATCATCCATTCAACACTTTGGTAAACACATCTTTCACATATTCTGAAGGGCTATTGCTGTGACCACTTGGTGAAGTAAACTCGATATACCAAACTTGATCATGAAGTAGAATTCCTCAGATTTGTTACTTACACTTGTACTAATCCTCATAAAAAGAAACGGTGTATCCAATGTACAAAACCTCTTGACATATCCTAACTATGTGAGACACCGAAGTGATAGCTACGTTGTGGGTTAAGCGAGAAAGAATCACCAACGTAACTAAATAGCCAAGTCTTTATCACACTCTATAAATGCCCAAACAAGTCATCTTCGCGGAAGGGTAGAAAGAAAGAAGATGAATAAGTAAACGTGTCCGGAAAATCTCACTTCAAATCCAAATAAGAAATACCGTCCAAACAACCCCGTAGTCAATATAGTTCAATCAAACACTTCAAGCCGTGACACAATATTCACCGTGAAAAGGTGTAGACCAATCTACCAATCCTCATAACCCATCAAATCTCATCATCGTCTCAAGTCAAATCTCAAGTCTCATGACCAAAATATCCAAATCTCATATTATCCCATATTATCAAATCTCACATAGACAAAGCTCATATATACGATCCAATATAGAGAAGCCCAACCATAATATTGAACCCTATCCAATAATCCATCCGATCCAACATCAAAGTCAATTCATTAAACATATTACATAAGCCCGGTCCAATGACGTGAATCATTTAACACAACATGTAACCCAAACAAAATCCCAGCCGATCCAATTCATGGTCACACTAAGTCGGATCCAATCAAACCTCATACTAGTATTACAATATCACTTGGCTTAATTAAAATTTTAATCAATCCAAACACCGGATATAACACACGACCCAGCAAAAAGATATCATAATCCATGTAAACCCCATTACATGTAACGGGCCAACAATCACTTATCCATAATTCATACTCGAGCCCACTACACATATCATAATTCGGTTCACATAGCTGCAATAATAAGGGCCAGTTAGGTATAATGAAACTACTTTTCGGCCCATGAGAATTTCACCCGTCCAAGATAGTGTAACCCTAAACAACCGGGTATATAAAATACTAACAACACTTCTACCTTTACCCTAATATTTCTCCCATTACAACCCTAATCTGACAAACACAAAATAATCGCCTCCATCATCTCCTAATCTCTTTCAAACCTAACACCCCATTCAAAATATATACAATCCTCTCACCTTTTCATAGTCACAATAAGCAGCAACAACTTACACAAGGCCTCGCCACATGGATGGCTTTAGGACCTTTGAAGGTACCAAAGACGTAAGCCACAAGGATGGTTTCATGGTCTTGCATCACGACTACTAGGGCATTGGAACATAACCGATAGGTCTTATGAATGTGATAACGCTACACGCGTCGTTCGGGGTCAAGGAAACTTCCTTTTCTTCGAGCAAGTTTTATAACACCCTAGGCAGTGAACCTAATCGTTGTAGTGTAGTAATTAGGGTAAGCCACGGGTATTGATATCGTTCTCTAGGGGAATAGGAATGCTAGTAGGGAGTTACTACGCTAAGGTTAAGGTTGAGGAAGATTATTTTTTATCTTTTTATATTTTATGAAAATGGAAAAGTACGAATCTCGGGTATTGGATTTGGGGGGTTGGTATTTCTACCGATTACTCTACTATTATCTAATTATCTAAACTAAGGTTGTGGGAGTCTATGTCTAATTAATGTGTGCTCGTATGATAGTTTAAAGATGTGTTTACTTAGTTTGTATTACTCCTTAATTATCTCCTATTGATGGTTGAGTGTCACGTCTTATTCCTAGTTGCGTTGTGTTTCTAAAGTTGTAGGGTATGCGTTTCTCCCTAACTCTTTGAAATTACCAAAGGGTCTTGTCTACAAATTCACGTAGAGATTATAGACTCCTACTCTAAGGCACTCTTCGGATGTTTTAGCCTACAATCACTCAGGTAATCATACTCTAAGGTTCACAAAGATGAATCAAGCATTAAGTACACAACGAATGACCTATCGCATTACTAGATCATTAATCAACTAAGATAAGAAACAACCAATCAATATTCAATAATTAAGTTTCATACTTCCTAAGCAAACACACAAATAAATTAGCCGGACATGGAGAACATGCAAGCATACACACAAATAATCAAAGACATAATTGAATTAATGAAGCAAAGACTTATCTTGGTGTAAGATAGGGTTAAAAACCCTAAAATACTGTACAAGACACCTTAGGTTCGGTTTTAGGTTTTTACTCCAAAAACTCTCCACACAAAGACTGAAAAATTCGGATTCTATATATAAGATTACAGTTGCGACGGCGTCACCTTATGTTTAGTGACGCCGTCGTGTCGCCGCCATTAGGGTTTCGTCTTGGCCACGTTAACCTTGCGACGGCGTCACCTTATGTCCGTGACGCCGTCTCTTCAGCTTCTGACGTCGTCTGGATCGCATCTAGGCCGTCTGAGTAGCGACGGCCTACTCTTTCACAACTAGACGCCGTCTCTTGAAAACACGAGTTTTGCGTTCTGACCCGTCACAATAATTCTCCGACGGCGTCGCAAATAGAACCTGACGCCGTCGCCTTCTACATTCAGCGACTGTGAGTGTCTGATTTCGACTTTGGCCATTTTCTTCATATATTCGCGCCTTTCTGTCCAAATAAGTGTCATTCCAGCATTTTGCCTTCACGAGACCTAAAAAGTGAAAAGGAACGATATTAAGCAATAACGGATACAAAAGTGATCAAATAAGGACTTAAACGACCCCTCAAAATGGTACCTTTTAAAACCTTATCAGAATGAATAATCCATTTTAGTTTTGTTTTGATCGTTGTTCTTATAACGAATCAAAGATGGGTATTAACAATATTGTTAAAAACACATCTTTATATTCGGATATTGTTACAAACTTAAGATCGATGATGATAGGATTAACTCGTGCATAAGACTCTTGGATGTCTTGATGTTTCATTTGATAACCACGAGTCATGAAATCTGAGATCCATTTTATTTTCCATGTCTTTTGAGATTAGATCTATGATGATAAGGGATTCAACAAACAACGTGTTATATATATTAGACACGAGTTCGAACCCATTTTGAGATCCTATTGTTGTTTTGATTATATGGATTGATGAAGACGTGATGGTATAGATCTTAATAGATCTTTGAAATCTCAAACGAGATTCATAAAACCACAGTTCTGAGATCCGATATTGATTAGTCATGAATAGATGGATGATTGAGGTCGATAGAAGTAGAAGTTGTGAAAAGTCTTGATGAATGATGTATGTTGAAGTAGACATAGTTTCTGCTGTTTATGATTGTTTTGGCAAGTCGCTTTTTCAATACCAATGTGTCAACTCGCTTCATAGAAACCAATATGACAACTCACTTTTGTAGTTGACTCAAAAGTCAAGCAACTCGCATCATAGAACCAGCGTCAAAACGCATGGTTAACTCGCATAATTCATGTCCAACTCGCTTTTATATTCTGTTATTAACTCGCTTTAAAAAAACAAGTTTAGCCAAGTCGCTTTTGACTTAAGTTAGCAACTCGCATAATAACATATTCAATGAATCTAGTCACGATGGCAACTCGCATTCAAAAATGCGAGTTAGAGACAAAAAGCTCAGACACAACTAGCTTCAAAGAGTATGACAACTCGCATCGAAGAAGAAACAGACCCAAAATGCAATCAAGAACTTGGTTCAAACATAGTCAAAAACATCAACACAATACCTAGATTCTGAATAAAACAACTTTCAAACAGATTAATAAAGTGTTAACACCTGCAGATTAAACACCAAAACATGTTAGATGACTTTGAGAACACCACAACAGTTAAAAATGTATCTTAAAAAAAATCAAGTTAAGCTTTTGACACCAGAATCGAAAACTCATAAAACTGCTTACAACCACTTTCAATCTGCTTAAAACAGCATCACGACCACACATAACCAAACATCAAAAACTGAATACAAGCCGCATCAATGAACAGTATATGCAACATACAAAAACCATACAATCCGAATACAAAAACCATTCGAATCATCACAAACAATAAAACCTAGGCTCTGATGCCAATTGTAGGATCATGAATATTATGTTGTTTGATGATTCGGGTGGTCTAGGATTGTGATGATATAAGAAAGCCATTAGAGAGATAGAAGAGAGTAGAGAGGTTATTTCTTGAAAGAGAGTTGCTTTACAAAAAGTGAAAGGTTAGATTCAAGAAGCAACACCCCTTCCAAGGATGGAAGGGGTATTTATAGTTACAAATACTACGTCCTCCTATCGGACTATGGATCAGGCATACAGTGGGTAAAGACCCGTCCTTCCTCTACGGTGTTACGCTAAACTAAACTACGCTAACTAACTAATAAACTAACAAATAACGTTACAAACGACATGTCTACGAGCTAACTTATGCTAGATAATATTTGGGGTGACTGACTCTTCACTATGGAATTTTCTAATTCCTAACAAGAACAATTTATTGTTGCTTAAATACTTAGTATTTAGAGAATTGTCTCTACTTACAAAAGTAAGTGGGAGCATATACAAATCTCAAAGTTTTTGAGAACAAAATACTTAACCTTCTAAAATGCACTTATTAATGTCATACTAAGGTTAAACATGAAAATGTTGACCAAATTATATTGATTACTCTCATTCATAAATCCGAAAGGATGTCTCATCACTTGAGTGATATTTTATATCAATGCTGAGGGATATAAGTTAGAAGATTATTATAAATCAACTAATTACTAAAATATTTTATCACATCTTGAATTTGATAAACGTTTTAGAACTATGAATGATAAGATGCAGTTCTTAAAAGGAAAATCAAGTTTTGAGCTTGATTGTTATTTCGCCTAAGAGTTAACCTATGAGGTTGGAATAAGTTTCTTTTAAAGAAAGACTCGCAAGGACAAAATTATATACATTTTAATGCATGACATTTTATAAGAAGTTTTTAATCATACTTAAGCAATTGACTATGATTACATTTTCTTATATAATACACGCATTAATTATATAAAGATAATTAATTGTCATACATGTTCTTTGTATGTAGAATATGGCAATTAAATTTTATAACTCTTTTTTTATGATTACCTTTTGCGAGGACGGTGTGTAATCAAAAGGCTTATGAATCTACATTATCTTTATGAAGTATACAAAATTTATACTATCCAAGTTTGGATTGTATCGTGCATCTAAGAGCTGAGATCTTGAATTTAATTACAATATGATTCTGATTGAATTAAGATTACTCTTGAGTACATCTGACATTGAGTGGGAGCATTGTGTTTATCCTTAAAATTTATATGTTGAAGATATCATTCTATTTAAGCTAGATATTGATCCTTAAGCTTGGAATGAAACTTCAATTGGAATTTAGGGAATAAAATAAATAACCTTGGAATAAATGTTTATATGGAACAAACAAATGTGAAAAATTAAGTCCAACACAAATGCAATGTAAGATTCGAGCAAGTCTTAAATGGTACATTTCACTTGGAGTAATTTATTACATGGATGGAAACCTTATGTTGTTTTAACTAAGAATTTATCATGTATATATTATATTGTATATAAGACTAGTTGTTGCATTTGTACAAGAAAAAAATGAGCTGACAACAACAATATCTAATTGAGAGTGTTTAGATTATTGTTAATATTGATGTTTACGAATTATAAAGCATAGTGGTGTATAAGTACAAATGATGCTAGAGTATTATTAATACTAGTTGTAGTAGGATTTCATCTTTCATGATAAATCTGCTAACTAGTTATGCTTAACATAGAACATTGTTTCATTACACATTAAGGAATGAGAATACGTTACACTTTTAGAAACTATAAAGATAATTGTCAGTATGTCGTTGACTTTTACTACCTAATGCAAGGTAGGGCGACATCTCCATACTATAACTCTTGCAAAAGTATGATCATATGAGATAAGACACTCATCTTATATTTCAAATCACTCATTATATGTGAAATTTGAAACAAATATTCGGAAAGTTTACTCAGATGACTATTTAGTTTTTCTTTTAAAGAAAGGTTTTAGAATGTTGAAAACATTAGGCTTTAACTTACTAAATGAGTTTCATGCATATCTGTTTTAGTATTTGGATAATTGGGATTGAAAGACAATTTTTATTTTATGATGAATAAAGATACTTGGTATTTGTTATTCATTCATATAATAATTGTCATCCTATATTTGCATGTTTAATCCTTGAATGATTTTATTGTTCTAAATATGTCCATTGTCGGTTAACAATATGGGAATATTGTTATGTAAAGCAAGTGTGAGTGTTGGTTATATTCTAACGAGAATTTGGACTGTTCCCGCCAAACTCATATGTATTCACTAGAGATGCATATTGGATTCCTCAACTTTCAAACATTTACTTTTGGATCCTTGTCATAAGTAAAATATTAAAAATGGTTTGTTATCATCGTCCTTACTTTTGGATCCCTGTCATTAGCAAAACGCTATCTGATTAAGGTAGTTATAAAGGCTATATTTCGGAATGATGTGAAGCAGCATCCACAACACTTGTAGTCAATAAAGGATTTGTTACTCCACTTGATATGTACAGAAAGATACCATGGCGCCTCTCCAGATTTAATCAGATAACTGTCTGGCCAGACCCAAAGGGTAATGCAAGATGATTCTTAATTACATTTGGTATATCTGAATTAAAATCTATAACGAGATTCTAAATGGTTAAACTATATGGAATGATTTAAGATCCATATCCATGGTTTAACAGTATATATAACAAAGGATGATTACAGCAAGACATTGAATGACCATGTTACTGAGAAACTTTTACGAAACTATTCTCTCAGACACTTTTAGTTAAAAAAATGAGTGAGAGCGTTTGCTAGGCATTTTCGTCGTTAGTTTTGTGTGCCATTCGACACACCAACTCCCAAGTGGGAGCTGTTGGTTTGTGGGAGTTGTAAACACACGTAAACGGCTAAAGGTGTGTGAGCCTATGGGGGCACACACGATAAACACGAGTATACGTGTAGAACGTATTTAATACTTGAATTTTATACCCGATATGCATGCAAGAGTTTGACCTGATTTTTATGACCCATGGACAGTTTATTCATGGACTTGGGTTGGATTAATTGAGCTAGCCGTGGGCCTTGAATGCTTAACTGATCGGGCAACAAAGAGTGAATGGGTTTAGCTTGGGTTTCAAGCTTGTCGAACAAGAAACACACCCACCCTTGGGTCGGTTTCTTTTGCTACATAAACACACCCATATATCTTCCAAACACATGCATAACTATCCCTAAAACTACTCTAAACCGAATTCTATATCCTGCTACTGATCCTATTCGATTTACTCTAATCGTTTAGGGTTGTTTGGTTTGTTTGAAATCTAAACTTGCATTGTACCTTAAATCCAAGTGTTTAGAAAAGGTTTATTGATGTTTTATGTTATTGATTCTAGTCGACTGAATAACAGCAACAAGAAAGGGGTTTTGTTTTCTATTCGTAGCTCTTTTCCTCGGACAACGAAGCAAAGGATATCGGACCCTTATTGTCAGATATCGGGTATTAAGTAAAAACAGTTTTCTTGACTGTTTGGTTATCTCGGACAGCAGCAAGTTCTTGGGTAGCTTTCAAGTTCGTGATTTATTCAAGTGTTGGTGTAAAAGGTTGATTAGTTGTTTACGTTCTCGACTAGCTTCTATATCGAACGTATACGGTTATCGGGTTTGTGTGTGATACTCATAGAGGTATCTAATTTAGATACTTGGGGTTTTGTTTGGTTTTCTTGTTCAATAAGCCACGCAAGGTTAGGTTTCTATTTATCCCTTTTATTCATTCATTATTTATTATACGTGTTAACCTAATTGCGATTACTAGATCCGTATCCGCTGCGTACTCGTAGAGGTTAATGGTTAACTTAGTACTAAAATCCAACATTCTTTACCGATACTAAGCTAGATATCGAGTCTTTAACCAAGGAAAGACCAACCTTTTACACTATGTATTTTGAGGCCTAAAATACAAACGATCACTCTAACTTGATGTAAGATGATTTCTATCTCATTTGAGATAGGATGGTGAAACACAACACAAATACAAATATACACAACAATATGTATATGGACACTCTAACTACAATAACACTTTGAAGCAATAAGACTTATTGTGTTCTTCACTTGAGATCAAAGTGGAAATCAATGGATCACTTTTAATGAGATATATACCAAGTGGAATGATCAATTTATGTTTAGATGGAGATTTAGACTTATAGAAATAAGAGGGAAATCTGAAAATTGATCAAAGAGTGTAACTTGGGTGAGTTGGGAGAACCTCTATTTATAGTGGAGGTTCTGTCCCATGTTTCACCTTCGACTGATCCGCGGTTCTATAACGATGGATCCATCTGTGTTAATTTTGGATCCAAGTCTGGAGACACTCATTTGTCTAAAGAATTTAGGCTTAATTGTCCTAATATTACTATTAAAATTCAAATATTCTAGAATGACTTGGAGACAAAGGGTCCTTAAAATTCATTTTTTTATTTAATTAAAATGTTTAACTAGTTTTAATGTAATTAGTGAAAAATAATTAATACAAATGTGTTTAAAATTTATTTATTCACTTTTATAAATTGATCATTCGACGAACTTTATAATCACATTATTCATACCTGAATTGATTAACGTCGGATTGTAAACTTCAAATTAGTAACTTGATTACGTAAACTTTTATGTCGTATAATTTTATAGTTGTCGTTATCAAAACTCCGAGAGACCGTAAAATATAAATAGCGTTTTTACGCGATTATTTGTATTAACAGACGGACTCCAACCCGTATGTGAAACCTATGACATCTAAGTGTTTTAGGTGTAGTTTACCGGGTCATAGGTCGAATGAATGTCCTAACAGGAAGTTGAATCCTTGTGTTTGGAAAATCATGATGTGACAAATCGTAAATTCAGGTTATTTATCAAACTTTGAAAATTTCACTATTCATCTCGGGAATTTACTATTTCCTGGTTACTATTCATCATTTTACTATTTATCGTTTTTGAAGTCGGTTTGAGACTTTGAGAGGTTATTTCAAAATTTTACTATTCACGAAACACTATTTATTCCCGGAGAAAAATCACTAATCATGATTCACTATTCATCATTTTCGTAAACTAGGTTTACGAGTATCAAATACGCGTAACCTTGAGGGTTAAGCTGCGTATTCATGGAACATCATTGAGAACATTTCATATAGACTAGAGTTAGTCTACATATCATCAGTAACATCATCTCTATATTAATTTATGCACGGGTTTGCATATTTCATTAAAGTGTATTTATTTATTAAATAAACGCTATCGCACGATCATTTATTTTGAATAATTGATCCGACACATCCAACAATTTTCCTATATATTTTTATACTCATTTTAAGACTATAAAAATTATATTATTGGTTTACCCGATGTTTTGAATTTATTTTGTATATATATTGTTATATATATATATATATATATATATATATATATATATATATATATATATATATATATATATATATATATTTACGACGGTTTTCGTAAATTCAATTCGATAAATATTTATTCACTCACTTCTTGCGAGAAATGTATTTTTATAATTTTTATGACTTCGATATATTTTATTTTGTTCCGTTAAAATCGATTTCTAGCTAACGCTACACTAAATACCTAATTATATTTATAAAATATACAATATACATAACATTTATACATTTAAATCATAAAAACTACACAAAGTCTTCCACCCTTATCCCATTGCTGCCCCCTAGTCATCAAAGTAGCAAGTTTGGTTTTTACTACTTAAAAGTACACCTACACATTTTATGTCTTGATATTTATTGTATACAAGAGTTTCAAAAATCAAAAACACATACAAACACAAACTAAAAAGGTGTAAATGCAAGAAACTCTCTCTTTTTCCTTTGGGTATGGCCGGCCAAGCATGAAGAATAAGAAGAATCCATAAAAATTTCAAGATCAAGTGTTTTACAATCTATATTAGTCTTATATTTCAAGGTTTTGAAATAAAAACCTAAAGATTAATTAAGTTTCTAGTTCCAAAAACTCTTCAATCACTCAACTAAGCTTCTAACGATTTTTCCTAATCTTTCATACTATTACTTGATCTATTTTTATCATTCTAGTACAAAAACATGCAAGTATTATATGTATTTATACCACTTTTACTTGTTCTTACTTCATATTATAAGTTTTAATCATCCTATAATTATTCCTGTGAAACATATCATTGTTGATGATGTTTAGGAACCCATGACACCCTAAGAAGGTGTATGGTAGGTTTAGAGTAGATTTGGTGTTGATTTGAAGTGATTGAAACAAGATTTACGCAAGAAAAATCAAGTTAGACGATAAATAAATAGTTGCTGTCAATTTTTGTAAAATCTGGAAATTTCGACAGGTCATGGATTATTTTGGTTTATATTTTCAGAAAATAGATTTAAAAATGAAACCGTGGTCGCTTGAACGGGTTAAAACGGATTTATAACGAAGAAGTTACACTATTTTCAAGTTTAAAGACGAAAACTATTTCTCTGAAAATATACTTGCTGTCAAGGGTTTTTCAAGGGTAAAAAACGAGTTGTAAACCTAAACTAAAAGAGTCGACTTATCAAAAATATATTAATACATACTATCACGATTCCGAGGATATATAGAACGTAGAAAACGGACCTATAACGCTAAAGATATACATATTTGAAATACGACGATCACAACTATTTTCTTCAGCACTAAAACTTAAATATTTTTCTAATTGTCAAAAAGGTTGTCGCGGATGACCATGTTTGAAGCCGTTTTTCTCATCGATGGAGTCAGTTTTGAGAAAATAATATCTCCAAGTAAAAGTTAGTTCACCTGGCCTATTTTCCAAAATGTCCAGCCGTTCGTCAAACGGATTTATAACGAGTAACTTATGACCTCTCAAACATTCACGAAAACTGTCCAGAAACTGCATTTTTAGCCCGACTACCTCACTTCACCATCATTTTTATCTAGTATCGAGACTCGTATGGACAAAAGTTCAGTGTTACGACTTTTAGATAATGTTACAAGCTTTCTAAAACCATTGGGTTTATTTCCTAACACTCGATATTTACTGATTTACGACTAGCTTTCCGAGGCTACTTAGTCATTTTCACGAATTATCAAAGTACATTGTTTTACTACGAAAAGCTATAATTTCTTGATAAATCACTAAACGACTATCGTAGGATGTTGTTTCAACGTAAGTACTTGTAAAGTATTTTATAACATGACGAGATGTCATAAACGTATATTTCAATGATAACTTCATTTTCAAAAACGTACAAGTGGTATGAATATCATATGAGTTTGCATGCATAACATTATTTCATAACTTATATTAGAATCATATCATTCATAATAGGTCGCGGTTAGAGATTGACCCACATTTTAGTGTATCCACTTTTGCCATCATATCATTGTACCAAGTGAGTTTTCATAGCCCCGTTTTACAAGTTTATACTTTATTTCAAACCTACGGAGGAGAATACATTGCACATCATTTTTATTACGATGCCAAGTATATCAAATTAATTACATTGCTTAAGTTACCTCATTGCCAATTGAATGTCCCCATTTCATAATCATGAACCGTTAATTCCGGAAGAAGCGAGGGTGGGTGAATAGATCTATTGAGGGTGACTCCTCCATCCGGGTTGGTGGATTCCAACTGGTCAAACGGATGCATTTCATTTAATATCATAATTTAAGTTGTTTGGCAAAACACTCTGTTGGAGCGAACATCATGATCAGTCTAGCTTCGGTGTCATGTGCTTATAGCAATTGTAACATTTTTATGTGACCTATTTGTCATACATGGCCTATACTTGTGGTAGTCGTATAAAACATTTTCATAAACTCATATGAACTCACTCAACCTTTGTGTTGACACTTTTAGCAATGTATTTTCAGGTATCTAAGACATATACTTCTCACATGGAATTTATACATTTTTAAAACATCGTTTGACTTGTATCAAACTTATTTATGTACATGTTGACTATCAATTGGGACCTATCTTTTGTAAACTCTGAATGTTTTATTATATCAAACGATGTATTTTTCAAACGACACTTTAGGTCGTTCAATATAACTGTAACTGTGATGCTATGACAGTCATCCCCCAGGTATTCCATTCCGCTGCAAAACAGGTATTTTGGGGGTGTGACACGTGAAGGTGACTTGGTGATTGATTTTGGTAATTACTTGAAACATATTGATGAATTTGCTCAAGTTGAAGGTGAAGTTGTGAATTTGATGGTGCAACGTACTTTGTGTTCAACAAAGTTTGGAGATTTTTCACAAAGGAACAAGATATCTTAAACTAAGTGTTTAAGTGAAGACAACGTTTGCTCGTTGATCATTGACGGAGGAAGTTGTGAAAATCTAGCTTCCAAAGAGTTAGTGAAGGCCTTGAAGTTACCAACCAAACAACATCCTAATCCATATAAGTTAGGTTGGATAAAGAAGGGTCTCAAGGTGATGATGAATGAGGTTTGCAAAATTCCTATTGCTATTGGAAGTTCTTATCGTGATGTGGTGTCTTGTGATCTCGTGGACTTAGGTGCTAGTCATGTTTTGTTAGGAAGACCGTGGCAACATGATGTGAATACATAGGGGCAAAAATAATTTCTATGCGTTTAACTATAGTTATTCGACCCTATGCTACATGACCACCAGTTTTGAAGACACTGTAAATTCGCCTAAAGATTGGAGGTAGTGATAACTCGAGGACAAGTTCTTTTCAAGTGAGGGGGAATGACAAAGACAAGATTTAAGGTCACGAGATGTAGAAGACCGTGGTCTCTACGTCGTAGAGCTTTCTTCCTCTTTATGTCGTAGAGCTCTCGACTAGGATTTATTTGAGACTTTAAGTCTTACGCCGTAAAGAGAATAATTCATTTACGCCATAAAGGTGTCGATTTAAGAATGCTCTTTTTTATGTTTGAGTCGGTTTTTACTTTAATTAGGTTACTTTTTATGCAAATTTTACTTCTCTATAAATATATGACTCCTTATCATTCTAAGATTACACTGTACCAGAACCCAATGGCACGCTACTGTGATTTTTTTGTCATTCAACAACATGCCATACTGCATCATGGTTGCTGATGAGTGTCAAAATACTCATCATTTTTATACTGTTAGAATGCCAAAAACATCTGAAAACACTCAGAAACACATCAAAATGATAAAAATATCACAAACAAGTGTTTTATATGTTTTAAATGCAAAAACATCAAAATCTGATGAAAAACGTATCAAGTTTGCATAATTGGCAGTTTTAGTCCCCCAAGTTACAAAAGTTGTCAAAACTAGTCCCTGGTAATTCAAAAACTTGTAAAATATCATTTAAGGTTCTTGGGATTCACAAGTTGTTCAAAATAATCCTTTGAAGTTAAAAATCACAAATTTACAACTTTGGTCCCTCATCTTTGCAAAAGTGTCAAAATTAGTCCCTAAGGTTTTAAAAATAAAAAAATAATCAAAATAAACCTTATACTATTTATAAATGGCAATATTGGTCCTTATGATAAACTTTTGGGAATTTACACCTTTAGTCCCTAAAAATCCAAAAATTACATATTAGGTCCTTAAAGTTTTAAAATAGAAAATTATATACTTTTGGTCCTTGTGTAATTGTTTAATGGCAGGTTTGGTCCCTCAAAGAAGTTTGGAAAGATGATAAATCAGATCCCTCAAGTTTGGCAGATTTACAAAAGAGGTCCTTGGGCTTATATTAATATCCAAACCAAATCCAAATCCACTAAACCTAACTGCTGGCCCAAATATATTACCCGGCCCAATGTTTTAAAATAGAAACCCGCGTACCACTGTTCATCTTCTCCCTTTCCACCTGTTACCAGCTATTCTTCGACATCTGCTATCACCACCTGTCCACTACCTTTCCAACTCCTTACCCACTTCACACCCTGTCCCCCTCCACCTCCACATCCAACCAATTTGCATTTAATGCAAAAACCTGCTTCAAAACACCTTTCCCGCCAAAATTTCCAAATGGCAATTTTGATGACTTGTATGGATCCAATGGCTGTAAATGGTGGGATATGATCAGATGTCGACAAGGAACAAAATGAATCAATAAATATCAAGAGAGAAGCAGTGTAGAAACCAAGTAGTGTAATTTAGTTTAGGACAAGTCGTTTTAGCTTAAATTTAATTTCCAATGTATTTCTTATCTTTCAAGTACTGTTTTAATCATTCTTAGTGTACAATAAAACTTTGGTGATAATCAATTTCAGTTTTAATGCAAGTTTTCAGTTTGTGCAAAATCTCACTTTTGTTCAAAAATCTCATGTTATTCTAATGTTGTTGTTAGTTGTTGCTGTGAACTCATAGGCTAATATAAGCTCATCAGAAAGCTTATTCAAGCTTTTATTTATCTTTAAAATCAATCTAGTATCAAAAAGAAGAAAATACCAAAAATACAAAAAAATTAGTGAAAAATAAAAAAATAAGATTAAGGTCATCTAGAAGATGGAGCAGGGTAGATATTGGATTGCCCTGGTTTAGAGCTTCTTGGGAAGCTATAGGTTGTGTTATCAGCTCTTGATTCTCAGTTTGTGCTTTGACTCAATTTGTAAGCCTTTTGATCAATTTTAGTACTTCAATGTTTTATGTTGTTAGTATTATTGTTTAAATGCTTATTTAGCTTTAATATAAGATAATATTAGGTCTGTAATTAATCTCATGGTCTAAATCTGTGAAATCTTTTGAAAAGGTTGAAAACAGTTTAGTTAAAGGTTGTTTGGTTTCACTTGTTTAACTGTACTAAAGTTTATTCAAGACAGTGTTCTTGGTTGTTTTGTGTCTCACTAGTGTCTAAATACTCAGTTCAATTATAAAAGTCAGTCCTTGTTTTAGTAATAGTCAAAATCACTTCTAATATCACTCAAATGGTTAACTGTTAGGACTTAAAGTTAGAAATTCATGATGTTAGCTTAAAACTTATTAACTTAGCTTAATCTAGTCTTACTTCACAATAATACATCATAATTAGTAAGTAGATTCGAATTAAAACTCATAAAAGTCAACCTTTTAGTATAACTTAGAAAGTCAAATTTTCATTAAGTCGTTTTTGAATAAAATAAATAATTTTATATAGGATTAGATATTAGGATTTAGCTTATGCCCTTATGGGAAATTAATATTTAGCTGCTATAGAAAAATATAAAAATACTAGGTTTTATAAAATTAGCTTATAGATAGCTTTTTAATTAGCTTCTTTTGGACCCCTTGTCTGCAAAACTGCCCTGTGCACAGTCAAGCCTTACAATTTCATAAGCTCATCAAAAGCTTATCAGTTAGCTTAAACCTTTGTACCTTAGCTTTTTGAGAAGCTTACCAAGTTATCTCAATATTCCAAGTCTTGTTTTTCAACTTGCAGCTTATTTGATAAGCCTGCAATAAGCTTTTGTTATGTCCCATTTTTAAGTAAAACTGCATAAGCAGTGACTTGTCACCATATTCATAAGCTTCTCAGAAGCTTATTAGTAAAAGCTAACCTTTGTAATTTAGATTTTTAGAAAGCCTAGTTAGTCTACTTATTAATTCCAGTGCTTAATTTCATTTTCTAGCTTATTATAGTGCTTAATCACTAGCTTAAAAGTGTCTAGTAAAAACCAAAGTGTCCTGTGCAAACAGTGTCACTTGTGCTTATTTAGTACTTATTCAGTGCTTATTTAAGTTATTTTGTTTACTCAGTAGCTAAATTAGCTTATTTACAGTCACTAAACTTATTTCTAGCTTACCTTGTACTTATTAAATAGCTTATTAGTGATTTAGCTTAATCTAGTGTCTATTTCCATTTATTTAGCTAACTGTTAAGATAATTAGCTCAATACAGAGCTTATTATCAGTTTTTAGAATAAGTTACAGTTATAAAAAATGCTTATTACATAGTACTTAATGAGTTTGTAAAATAAAAATCGAAAAAAAAAAATGTTTGGCAAAAAAAGGTGGGGAGGCAGGCTCGAACCTGAGACCTCCCACCTTGTGAGAGTGATAAGAAGGGTACCTGTAACCAATGTGCCCTTGGGACTTTTCTTGTCATAGTTTGCATTATTAATCTCTTAACCACTCTTTGTTCAAATAAGCTTATACGAGCTTATTCCCTTATTTCTAGCTTATTTAAAGTAGCTTTTTCAGTGTTTGTATTTTTTATAAATTTGTAATAGTATAAAGTATTTTTACAAAAAGTTTCAGATTTTTCTCGTTATTTTTAGTATTTTTTAACATTTAATTAGTATAAAATCTTATTTAATTCATAATAAAAAATATAAAAGTCTAAAAAATATAAATCTTTTTTCTAAAATTTTCTTTTGTCATATAGTATGTAATAAAATTAGTTTTACATTCGTAGGCCTTTTATTTCATAAAATTTACGTTTTTGCTTGCGCTCCAGCGTAATTTTTAAACGTAACGCTCGTTTTCATTTTAAACCACGTTTTTAGATAATTTGAGTTTACGTTTTAGTTAATATAGTTTATTTAAGTTATTTTATTTTATAAAATCATAAAAAAATCATTGTAAAAATAGTGATAGCGTTTATTTAATATATTTTAACTTTTTAATTTTCTTAATTTGCATTTAAGTCGCTGTAATTTGTAGATCTTTTCTTTAGGTATAAATTTCTCAAAAACCTTATTGATCACTATCCTTAGTGATTATTCGACATCTGAAGTTGTTTAACACCAATTCATCCTCCGTGGGACTTAACGACCCGGGAATTCCCTATATTCCTCTGATCTTAAATTGCATTGGTGTGTGAGCTGTTTTGAGTTTCTTACGGTTGGTCATTCACAAGTGGCTAGCTTGCGTGAGATAACTTGACGGTTTTGCACCAATCAGTTGCTGCCATTGCGGTGCCATTTGTCCCCTCGCCAGCCCATTCACGGGCGTGGTTGGTATTTTTTTTCTATGAGTAAGTGAGGTAGTTTTGGTGATGTGTTATGACCTTACAAGACCCAAATGCACGTGGTTGGTATTTTTTTCTGTAAGTAAGTGAGGCATTTTTGGTGACGTGTTAAGGCTTTATGAGACCTAAATGCACCAATAACAGTTATAGCTGAGAAAGTATTTTAGTTATTGTGGTGTTATTAGGTGATTTTATTAAGATTTTAACCTTGTTATCAACCTTTGGATTATGCCTGAAATTCACTTCGAAGTCTCGCACGAACTCATTTTTTAGCCAATAATCTATCCTATCTATAAAACAAAAATGATCAACGTGAAAAGTTAAAAGTCAAAAAAGTGAAATGTAGAAAAAATAAAAAATGAAGTGTTGAAACAATTAATTATGAGCAATTTCAACTATTAATACACATGTTTTTCAAAAGTAAACTATTAATACACATAAAAAACTAGGTTAACCCAGGACGTTTCAAACTAGACGGTTTGACTCGGTTTAATTTGACTTGTTTTTTCGACCCAACCTGTCGGGTTAACTCGGTTTAAATTGACTCATTTTTCGATAAAAATAAATTAACTGATTGAACCACCCGGGTCAAACCATGTTTCAAAACATTTTAATCCTTAAATTCTCAACCTTGTATTATTATTTTTGGTTATTACTCATTTTTATGAATAAAACTATTTGTAGTTATTAAAATTCCAACCACGGGTACGTTTGTTTAAAATCTCACCACCAACTTATTGGTCTTTGGCGGGTATCATATACTAGTAGGGTACTTGTACAATGCGGTGGCGGGTACCCTGTGACTATTTTGCGGTGAGCAAATGTTATCGGTTACACGTTTTTTTATAAAAATAATTGTACGAATGAATGAATTGGTGTGTGCTGTTACGATGTTTTGAATTGGTGCTGTTACAAACTTACGATGTTGTTTATTTAATTTCCAGGAAAATAGCTGAATTTTAAAGCTATGTATTAAATTAAGAGTAAACTACACCGTTCGTCCTTATGGTATACGTTGACCATCAAGTTTCGTCCCTTGACCAAAAAAATTGCATCGTTGGTCCTTAACTCCGAATCGTTAGTCATCGTTGGTCCCTCACACTAACTGGATGGACTAACGAGCGTTAAACCTTGTTAAGTGGAGGGTATTTATGTCTTTTCCCACCCACAAATTGCAACACCAGGGACATTTAGGTTTTATTCATCCTCCTCCTCCTCTCATCCACCTCAAATGATTTTCATTAACAAACCAACAACAACAACAACCCCTGTTATTGTACACCGTCCGATCAATCACAACCACCTCAAATCCAACGGCAATTAAACAAGCCACGTCTACAACACACCTTATCCGATCAACCACAACCTCACATCATCGCAACAACAAACTCTGGTTGCATCGAAGCCACGTCATCCTCTTCCAGAAAAAACTTAATCCGCTTCGCATCGTTCTCAAACTTATACAGATCCACTAACAATAACAACAACAACAACAACAACAAAAATGTTTTGATCGGATTTAAAGAGATTTTTTTTTTCGTTCAAAAAGTGTTCTATGCGAAGTAGAGAAAACCAGCTCAATAGGATATTTAGAAAAAGTAGTACCTCGCTTCAAAACCCAGTTTCAGTGAAGTAGAAAGAAACTTCCCTACCTCGCCTCAAATAAACTGTACCTCGCTAGTTGGACCAATCAACAACGAGGTAGGACCTCAGATTAACCATCATCAGTCAACTCAAAAACATAAAAAGAAAAGAAAGAGACGAGAGGTAGAAGAATCTGAAAAATCAAAAACTTATAACTAACAAACACAACTGTCGAAAGAAAATCAAAATGAAAAAATCCAAACAAAAGTTTAACAACATATCTAAATCGCAACAACTATCCTAAGCTCAAAAACTTACAACTACCCCACGTCAAACCACAACTTGATATAATCCTAAATCCCACACTCCTTCTCAACCAATCATCACAAATATCTACCTAGACTCGAAAAGGAAAAGAATAACAAAACATGATCTCAGATTTTCTTTGGCTAAACCAAAACTAGAAGAAATTTTTCATCATAGATCGTTGTGAAGCAAGGCTTTTTCAATTTTCAAAACATTTAAAGATAAAACAATAAAAAATCTGTTATCATTTTTCTATCTTTCAGGTCAAACAAAACAAGAAAATAAAAAACATAAACCTACCCGAGACCCCTTTGGAAAGGATCTTGATGCCCTTTGTTTGTGTAAACGAGGCATACCTTTAGAAGCTAAGGGTTGATTATTAGCAGAGAGAAACCAAGGGATTTTGTATGTGTTTCAGGTGGATAAAAGATAGGACTGTGACTATGGTTTAGTTTCTGGGTATGTAATGAAATGAAAGGGAAGATGAAATAATTAATTGAGGGTGTGGTGTGGGTGGGAAAAGACATAAATACCCTCTACTTAACAAGGCTTAACGCCCGTTAGTCCATCCAGTTAGTGTGAGGGACCAACGATGACTAACGATTCGGAGTTAAGGACCAACAATGCAATTTTTTTGGTCAAGGGACGAAACTTGATGGTCAACGTATACCATAAGGACGAACGGTGTAGTTTACTCTTAAATTAATAGCAAAATTAATACAATTAATAGCAAAATTAATAAATTTTTTGTCTTTTGACTTATTTTGAAATATGATACTTTCATTTATAATAAGTGTGTGAAAAATGTTGTAACATACGATAATTTAAGTAAAAGATTATTTTTTATAATTTATCACCAAACGTATAAAAAAAGTGTTCATTTGACCAGGAATGAATGGGGTGTCAGTGGGTTAATATACACAAAAGTTACTAAAGTTTACGGGAAATTTGTTCTAAGTCACTAAAGTTTTTTCGTTGCAATTCAGGTTACTCAAATTATTGTGACCGGTTATATTTTTTACTCTTGTTTTGGTAACCTAGAATTACCGGTAATAATACTACGTGGCAAATATTTTAAAATTCATTTATATTAAAAAAAAAATGAGTTAATATACAAATAAGTTACTAAAGTTTGCTAAAATGTTCATTTAAGTTACTATACGTTTACATTCTTTTACTTTTAAGTTAATATATAAATAATTTGCTAGAATTGTGTATAATTTTATACGTTTTTTAACAACTTTTTGGACATTATTATACGTTTACATTTTTGTCTGTTTTTGCATTTTTTTTTACAATTTTGCACACCTTTGTATATTTTTTTTATATAATTGGACGTTATTAGACTTTTTTGAAAATAATTTTTTATTTTGATATGTTTTCATACGTTATTATACATTTTGGATGTTATTATATGTTTTTGGACGTTGTTATATGTTTTCTTACATTTTTATACGTAAAAACATATAAAACATACAAACGTATTAAAGAAGATAAAACGTATAGAACATTAAAACATATAAAACATACAAACGTATAAAAGTGGATAAAACATATAAAACATAAAAAAGTATAAAACATACAAAGGTGTTGAATAACGTAAAAATAGTATGAAAATGTACAAAAACGTATGATAATGTATGAAAATGAGCAAAAATGTACAAAACCATACAATAATGTATGAAAACGTAAAAAGGTATAGAGAAAAACGTACAGACACATATAAAAACGGATAAATACATACAAAAACGTACGAAAATGGACAAACATATATACAAAAATGTACGAAAATGTACAAGAACGTAAAAAAAGGTACGACAACAGAGAAATGCATACACAAACGTATAAAAACGGATAGAAACGTAAACAAAGATACGAAAATATACAAAAACGTACTAAAATAGAGAAAAACGTAAAAAAAAGAACGACAACAAAGAAAACGTACACAACCTATAAATACGTATAAAAACATACGAAAATAGAGGAAAACGTAAAAAAAATGAAAACAGATAAAACATACATAAATGTATAAAAACGGATAGTAGTTTTTTTTTTAAAGTTCAGTAACCTATTTAATAAACCTCGTGAACTATAGTAATTTGCTTGTTACATCTCAAACTATAGTGATGATGTGGACAAGGGAACCGGTAAATCAACCGGTTGCCCACCCTCGTAGTAACAAGAATGTAACTTTCTTAAACGTTGAGTAACCCATATAATAAACCCTTAACTTAAGTAATCTAAATAATAACAAAAAAAAATTTAGTGACTTTCCCTAAATTTTAGTAAGCATTAAAGTCCTAAAATACATAGATTTTATCCAACAACCACATGATCTCCTCTCCACCAACTATATATATATATAAAAAATAAAATCTCAAATTTCATCATCACGGCTGTCGGAAACCTCCTCAACCGCTCACTCACGATTAGTTTACGGTACACCGTCACCGTAATCAACTCATATTCTTCATTAACTCTCCATTAATTGTCAACTTTAGGTTTTATATCCCTAGTAATTTTGATTGTTTTGTACTAAGGGTAGTTTAGGAAAAAAAAAAAAAAAAAATTAGCCCTAAACTTTGACCTTGAGCCATTATTTATTAAGTTGTTTGGCGAAACTATTAGCAGTAAGCCGTAGCTGTTTTGTTTTATAAAACTGTTTGGTAGCCAAGTATCTGTAATTAAGTTCGCGAAAAAAATTGTAGTGTAAATTTTCAAAAATATTTAGCTTTTTTCGTAATTTGTCCCCCTTAAGTACCAATTTATAGTGTAGTTTTTAAAATTTATCAAAATGTGTCCCCTCGACCAAAAATTTCTGCCTTCGCCCCTGATTAAGTTAAACAATTTTAAAGTTTTTTTTTTTTTTTTTTTTTTTTTGTTAGAATTTAATATTTATTTTAACTAAACAAGCTTTTTATAGAAAAGGCTAAGGAGGTGTTTGTTTAAGCTTATACGTGGCTTATGAGCTTATTTGCTTTTCAGCTTATATTGTAGTAATAAACTTATATAAGCCAACAAGTCTGAAAATAAGCTGGAAAATTGAGGCCTATGAAATATAAGCCGAAATCAAATAAGCTCATAAGCCACGTATATAAGCTTAAACAAACACCCTTAAATGCTAAACGCTCATAAATGTTCCGTGCCAAACATGCCGTAAGTCTATACGCCGAAGCTTTTTTTGAAAGGCATCTTTTATTACCAACAAAACCAAAAAGAAGACCGCTATAGCTCACAATTGTATACAACTTTAGGTTTTAGTACTTATATCGCCAGTTATTTTGATTGTTTTGCATTAAGGGTAGGTCAGGAAAAATAATTGGCCTAAACTTTTACCTTCACTGCTTGAGCCGTCATTATTAAGTTGGAGCTTTTGGTAGTGTTAGAGCTTTTGGATTTTTATTTTAAACATTTCTTATCGGACGCTTATTGAAGAAGCATTTAGTGTTTACAAAATGCTTTTACAAAAAACACAACCTATAAGCCAGAGCTTTTATGTTTGCAAAAACGATCTATAGCTCATAATTATATTTAAGCGTCTGCAAAAATAGTTGTAACATTAAAAGGATAACATTTATTAAAATGTGATTATTGTGAAAAGGGTATTTAACAATTCGGCTACTTTTTCTTCAAGTGATTGAACTTTCATAAGCTTATTTTCCAAAATTGTAGCTTAAAAAGCTCTTGAAAGCTCCATCCCACACATACCTTATCTTTTACGCGTATTATGTACATGAATATGCCACTAATAGTGTGTAGAACCATTTAATTTGAAATAGTGAATCATCACATATACTTGTTAGAACAGGGCAGCCTGTTCATATTGTGGTATTCTGAATCTAATTCTGAATACAAATGTTGTGCAGATACAGAAACCATTTGCCTCACTAGTGTGGGTTGTACCTAATTACTGACCATGAAGAGAAGCTATAGACAATCGTCTACATCTGCTTCGTTAAGCCCTCCTAAATCCAAATCAAGGCGCAACCCTGAAGGTGATTTTCCACCTGTAATGTTTCTGGTTTACTCGTATTCCTACTGGTTTAAAGGGTAGTTCATTATGTACGTATATGAGAGAGTACTGTTTCAGAATTTCGTGTGTTTCTACCTTGTTCATGATGCGAAAGAATGATATCTTTTGTTTTGTTTCCTAAGTGTTGTTTTATGTATTGTCAGGTGATGCGTTTCTAGAGGACGAGAACAGAAATAATGTTTCCAAGAAAATTGCAGACCATTATAGTGCAAGAAAAAACAGAACCTTGGAAGAGCGAGAAGCGAGTCCAATAATTCACTTAAAGAAGCTCAATAACTGGGTGTGTGTAGATGAAGGATATGGACGTATATACTTTGATTTGCGGTTTAATTGAAATGGTCTTAATGTTGCATTATTTGTAATGTACAGATTAAAAGTGTTCTAATTCAACTCTATGCAAAGAGGGGGGATGCAGTTCTTGATCTTGCGTGTGGCAAGGTACCATAAGTATCTTATGCATATGATTAAATTTCTATATATGTGATCATTAATAACTATATTTTAATCTAATTTTGAGTTTTGACCCTTTTAAATCAGGGTGGTGATTTGATCAAGTGGGACAAGGCAAACATTGGATACTATGTTGGTATTGACGAAGCAGAGGGCTCGGTAAATCACTTGAAATCTGAACACTTCTGTAACTAGTTGCTTAATCCTTTTTTTTTTTTTTTTTTTTTTTTTTTTTTTTTTTTTTTTAAAGTAAAATTAATGGTTGGCAAAATTTGGATAAACTCTTCAATCTGTTGTTTATTTGAGTTTAATTTATTCGCCTTTATAAAATTAAACTCGAATTTTTCATATAAAACTGCTTTATATGCCACCCAAACATGTATCTGGTTTCGTTTATAGCAAATTCGGCAAAGAAACATGTTGAATGACAAGGATAACCAAAAAATTGATATTTTGGTCATTCAACGTGTTTATGATCAGATTAGTATTTATGATCTTAGTATTAAAGAAACTAGACGTATACTTGGGCGCCTTTAAAGTATAGATGGATTGCCATAATGAAAAAAATTGCATAGTTGGGTAGCCTTATACATTTTTCTATATACTAATAAAGGCCCAATGAGACAAAGCTACTAAACTACCGTGTTTTAATTTTCTTGAAAATTAGAGTTTGGCGTCTTATAATTATCATGTGTAATGTTATAACTATAAGTCATCTAAGTACAGATAGAGTAATATAATCTGTACATAAAACCTTATATGTTGGGGTTTTTCACATTTTATAATTACATTCAAATTTATGCAGATAGAAGACTGTAGGACTCGCTACAATGGTGTTCCAAGTCATCGTCACCGTAAAAGATTCGCCTTCCCAGCTCGACTCTATTGTGGAAGTTGTTTTGATGTAAATAATAGTGTGGAGTCAGTTTGTAGTTCTTTCAGTCTCAAGAACATATAATCTATAGTCGATATTCATTTTTTACAATGTTAGTTCGTAACTGTTTTCAGGTGCGCCTGGATCAAGCGTTGGCCGATGATGCACCTTTTGATATATGTAGTTGTCAGGTGAGTAAGTTTTTATACAGATTCCGGTAAACATTGATATATTTACTGAATACAAAGACCATCCTACTTGGCAGTTTGCTATGCATTACGCGTGGTCTACAGAGGCACGTGCACGTACAGCCTTAGCTAATGTATCATCATTACTTCGTCCAGGAGGTATATTCATCGGAACAATGCCAGATGCTGATGTTATAGTGAAAAGGCTAAAAACAGGTTACATACGCCGCTTTTATACTGTTTTTAGTGTCTTGGCATGCGTAAGATATGCAAATAAACTTCTCTAATGTCAAATCTAGACCATGAGTTTGATACATTGACCATTAAATTTACAAGGCAATTCGTGCGTATTGCAAGTCTGTAGTCTCTAAACATGTGCCTTTGTATGTTTCAGTGTATGCAACTTTGTTACTGTTGCTAATGAGTTGTTTTTTTCCCGTACTAAACAGCTGATGGACTAGCATTTGCCAATAGTGTATACAAGATCCAGTTTGACGATGAATTTCCTGAGGAGGTGAGTTCTCAATCTAATTGATTCTAGAGACTTTCTTTACTCGTTAAATTCTTGTAATTAGTAACGATTGCATACCTTTCATGCTTGTTTCTCAGAAATTTAAGTCTTCAAGCCCTTTTGGTATACAATACACGTTCCATCTAGAGGTATGTTGTATACTTTTTATGTAACAGCACTTACCATTAAGTTGGAATTTGTTTTTACTGCATGAATTACCATCCTCGTTTTTGCAGGATGCTATTGATTGTCCAGAGTGGATAGTGCCATTTCAAGCCTTTAAATCACTGGCAGAAGAGGTTATTACTAGTTTATGGCTGCTTGTGTTTCTGTGTTACTATTAATGGTTTTAGATGTGGTGAGTGAATATTCTGTAGTCTAATCATACGGATCTTGTATTAACTTTGCAGTATGATTTGGAGCTTGTCTTTGTAAAGAACTCGCATGACTTTGTTCACGAGTACATGAAGAATCCTAAATTTATTGCACTCATGAGGAGGCACGGTGCTATGGGTGATGGAAACCGAGACCAGAGTAAACTTCTATTAATCAGCTGATTTGATTTGATTTGGGCCGTGTTTTATCTCAAACGAGTCGAAAAAAGTTTAACTAAAAGGGGAATGGGTCTAACAGGTTTTTAGTTACCTTCAATGCATTAAACCTCTTAAAAACTTTTAATCAAATATTAACATTATTAATAAAATACTCCGTACTAATTTCAATTAATACATAAATTATTTATTGCATTTTTTGGAAAATGAACAAAAGATTATTTTTGGGTCAGCCCAACCCGCTCCTTCCACCCAGTTTCAACCCATACTAAAAGTGACCCGTTACAGCGCGCCTGACCCGCCCATCTTGCCACATCCATTACTCATCCTTGTGTATGTAGATGCTTACTTTCTGAGTGTAACTTGCAGGTACACTTTCACTCGATGAATGGGAGGTAGCTTATCTATACTTGTCATACGTCTTCCGGAAGGTTAGATTTGTATATGTAAATAAGTACTTTACACAAGGCGTGGCTTCAAGATTACTAATTTATCTTGAATTGCAGCGAGGCCGGCCAGAACAAAACAGAGGAAATACTAGAAGAAATAAAGGGAAAATGCACCTAGAAAAAGAAGACATAACATATATTAGCTGATTTCAGTTAGGTCGTTTGCAGATTATATCACAAATTAAAACTTAATTAAGAAAATGAAGGTTTGAGCATGCAGATTATTACGGATTAACTTGTTTTCCGAAAACAATGTTTTGTATAACAAGTGTTATGAACCTGATGACACATCGAGCATCATAGGTCAGTGTTTGTCTTTCCTTATGCTGATTTAACATAATTTCAGATTCCTTACATTGTAAAGTACAGGTTGCTATATTTATGTTAAAAGGATTGTTTAGGTTGATGTTTGTCTTGTTGGTATGAATGGAATATGCACGAATTGTACAATGGTAGGGAATAAAGATCATCGAATAATTTTGTTGACTAAAAAGCATCCGTTGTTTTATGTCCCTCGAAGTAAAAGTACATTTTCATTGATACAAACTCGATACAAAAATGATATGTGACCGCTTATAATGGCGTATTAGTATTTGGTTTTAGCTACCAACTTGTTGGATGTATTTATCGAGTTTTCAAGTAACTTCAGATTTTAAGTATATTAGTTTTTGGTGCTTTGTTGATATCATTTTCAAGGTATTGTCATCCTTTACCAAAAGAGAATACTATCAAAACAAGAATAGCATCTTACTAGGTTAGGAGAGTTGCCGGAGCTATTCCTTGTAGGGTGGACAATGGCTGGTGCCAAAAGGCATCCGAGGTCAGGGTGTTCCCGCCAATCTACACTTTTGTGGAATAGGGAAAAATGCATGAATGTCGACTGATAACTGTAATGAAGAAAATAGGAAAAGTTGACAAAAATAAAGGGGAAACATAAATGCAGCAGGTACAATTACTTTTACCCAATAATCATACATTTTACCTGCATAACACAAGCCATTACTTTCCTATTCCTAGTGCTACCTCTGCTACTTTAACATAACAGTTAGTACAATTGTCTCTCTCTTTTTAACACAAATTATTCGTCAATATCTTCTGCCAATCCACCAACCTTTGTTCTTTGTTTTCTTCTCCACCTGGGGCCCCTTCATCTCTTTTTACTTGGCTTTTTTCTAACTCAATATCAAATGGTGTCATCCATGAGAAAAAGTGGTCACAATTCTTGTTGGGTTTAGGTTGTCAGGTTATAAAACTTTAACAAGAAAACGAGTTTTTTAAATAATCGGGTTTGTTGTGTCAACGATGACCTCCTTAGACATAACCGAACATGACATACTTAACCTTAATCTAAATGAGGTAAACTTCTTACATGGGTTAAACAAGTTAACCCATTTAACGAGTTGTCATATTGACCCATGTAATACAGATAATCTAGCTAATCAATTGTAGTTTTTCTTTAAAAAAAATGGTTTCCGGGTCGACCCGTTAAACTCACCCATACCATGACCAATTTATTTTGTTTCAGTCCCATGTCTTATTTTGTATCATGTTGAGAATTGACACTCTAACAAAAAGTATGCAAAATGTTTGTATATAACCGTAAACTCCTTTGGACTAGGGGAGAGCAACAATAATGAAAACCGAACCAAAACCAAAAAACCCAAAAAGCCGAAAAAGCAGCCCAAAAAAAAAAACCGAACCAATTCTAAAACCTGTAACACCTCGAAAGCGGTTTTTAAGTATTAAATTACGAAAATGCCTTGAATAGTTTGACTAATACTTTATACGTATTGAAAGACTCGATATGATTGGTTAGTCAACGGAAGTTAAGTTAATATTAGTCAAACTATATGTAAATATGCTATAAAGTTTAATGTGGCTTAACTATAAGATATAAGAATTGAGGGACTACTATTGCCAAGATGCCAAAATAGTGATTAACTTAACCAAGAAGAATTCCTTGGCTTCTAAAACATTCCATATCATTTTTGTTTGTGTATGTGTGACGAGCCAAGACAAAAGAAGAGGGACTAATAAACCGTAAGTCATTAGAATTCGTGTCACCTATCATTATAAAGGTAATTGAGTTTACTTTTATTTAAAAATATTTTCAAAGGCGGGTTTGTAGCATAAGTATAAAAGAGTCCTTAAAGAGTAACTGGAGGTTTCCATTTGCACAAAAAATTTGGTCAAATTTGGTAAGGGGTTTCAAAACCGATGGTCCGGTATTGGTTTTTAAGAAAACTAAAAGTTTTGGTACGGTTTTTTGTTTTATATGAAAACCCAACCGAAAAAACCGAGCAGTCCCACAATAATATTCATAAAATTAATAAAAAATAAAATAAAGTAGTGCTATTTATACTTAAAACGCATGCCTAAATATATGATTAATGCATAAATCACTTGTACAAGTATATTATGTATTTTTTCTTCAAATTTTCACCAATAATTTTTTAAATCAACCGATTATATCATTAGGTAGATAAGTAAGCATGATTATTAAGAACAACAATAATTTTTCTAAAAAATATACATATTAGGGTGGTGGCATTCATGCCATCTATACCTCACCACCCACCAATAATATTATTCCACCTAATCTCATACTTTTCTAGTGGCAACCATGATTCTATACCTCACTTATATTTACACACACTAGTACTACTCTTTCATGCTTCCCTTTTCTTAAACCCATTCGGCATTGTATACTGAGTGTCTTCCAAACAGAACCAAACCGCAACTCAGGCAATGGTGTTGCCGATCGGTTTGAGTTCATACCGTTTCATACCTCACCCTATTGCCACCACCCTTAGTTTTGATACAAGTAATCACCAAAGTCCAAAAACTAAGAGACACATGTATTAACTATTCGTAACAAATGTCTATTTAACTAACACTGTAATAAATTCGTAAAATTAGTTTTCTTTATTTCATATATGTTTGTAAATCTCATATTTATATTCTTGTTATGTAATTATATTATTTTTCGAGAAAATATTCAACTTACTTTCTAGTATTTCTTGATTTAGGTTGTGGGTGTTCAAAAAATATTCATATTAGATGTGTATTTAGCTAATACAATAAATTCGTAAAGTTAAGTTTTATGAAATGTCAGTTTTAAAACTCATATAAAAGTTTTCCAAAAATTATGGATATTTGGATATATAAAAGTGTTATCCGAAATTTCAGATATCCGAATTGAAAAAACTTAGCTAAAATAATTGGTCTAACATGAAACAATCATCGCAAATTTTGGATATCTAAATTTGTGATATAATTAGTTATTGACAAGTCCCTTAAAATTATTTAATTAACAACAAAATTATTATCGAAAATGTCTCATTTCATATTTTCACTTTAGGCCTCTAAAAATATGAGACGACTCTAATACTATTATAATTATGTTTACTTCTTTAAAAATTCTTTATCTTTTAGATAACGTTGTCCTAATAAATGCTATAATTGTTAGCGAGAGTGATTTCTAACTTGTAAAAAGATGGCCTTCCAAACAAAAAACCGAAACCGAATCGCAAAAAATCAAACCGAACTTTTGGCGTAGAGTTTGGTTTTAAAAAACTTAGAACCAAACTTTTGATTCGAGGTTTGTTTTTAGCCAAAAAGCGCCTCATGCTTACCCCTACTTTGTACCAAGGGGAAGCCACCCTTTGAGCTCGAGAAGCATCGGTGAATCAGAATCACCATGCAACAAGCCAACAATAAGCAACATTACAGTGCTGGCCTATATTTTGAAAAACAAAAAGATGCTCCACCAAAGTAACATTTTTAGATAAATTTTGGATCAAATACGTATTGTCCCATTAAAAGTGTTAAAAGCACAGACAGTACTTGCATAGCTAGTTTGAGCTTTGCTACCATTCACATTTCTCAAATCAAATCATAACAGTGTGGGGTATAACAAAAGCTACTTTGCCCCTCTACCAAATTCAATGAATTGGTACAAATATACCTTTCCAATAATCATTGTTTTGGTCATATTTTTTGTTCAAAACTTGTAATCTTGTATGAACAATAACATTACTAACCCATATAGCACATTATCAGTGTAATTGTAACATTTTTATAATAGAAATTGTTACAGTTTTATAAGGATTTATTAAAATAATTGATGGCTATTATTGGAAAAAAGTGGAGAAAATAAAAAACATAAGTATGATGCAAGAAAAGGTAGCTTACTTTCCTAGGAAATATTCATAGACCATCCACATGAAAGTCAAGTGGGCATTATTCTTGGTTGGATTCTAACATCATCATTAATTAATAATTAATCCTTAATCCTTAATCCTTAAACTATTACATTAAATTCCACAAATTAACATACTTCCAACTTCAAAACAGGCATAATCTTTTTCTTAAAACAGCAAACTGTTTTTGTACATAATTAGATAGATAATAATCTTAAACCACCACCTCATTAGAAGACTAATAATTTCTTAGTTCATGTTGTTCCATTGCTTATATCCTGGAACCCATTTCGGACACTTCGGGCTAAAGTAGCTCGACACCACACGCGCGCTCAACAGCTTGATGATCGGCTCGTATTTGACACACCTCGGTGTTTTGTACTGATTGATCGATGCACCTAAACTAATGGCATAATCCATAAGTTTATCGAAAGTCCCGTTTTCCACGATCCTGATCTCGAGTGGTCCAATCGACTTGTCTGAAGCCCGACCCTGGCGGTATACGCTGTTCAGCGACTCTTCAATCTCGAGACAACAATCTTCAAGTACCGAAGGTGGAATGTTGGTCGAACCATTTGCACTTAACTCCCAAAAAATCACATAGTGACCCGGAATAGTTGTGGTGTCAGCAAAGCTTGTGTACTCATTAAGTGTCGTGTCGAATGGGATTAAATGGTTGCATGCTCTCTCGATAGCTTGGTGTAATTCGACTTCATCAGTTTTGTCGGCATCAATACTCAATGCGACGTTTTTTCGACATATGAAGCTGAACTGTGGCGCTTTGTTCTTGAAACCGGTAACTCGCAACACATCACCAACTTTGTACCTATACAGACCTGAAAATTTTGTCACAAAAAAAATCATTAGTTATGTACAAAAAAGTGAAAAACAATATCACATTTTTATAAACTTTTTGTAAGAACAACAATATACCAGCATAAGTAGTGACCACAAGCTCATAATCTTGACCGATTTTGACGTCAGAAAGTTCGACAAGTTCTTGATCTTTGGCATCAACGCCAAGAGGTAAAAACTCGAAATACGCCATTGTGGGAATGAGAGTATACGAAACCTCGCTCGGTTTGCAAAGCGGGTTAAGATTGACACCAAAATAACACTCGGAAGATGCATACATTGTGCACACAAGAGGTAGCCCATTGCTATAGTAATCAAGTGTTGGTATATATTGTGACATGGTCCCAGTCACAATAACATCAACATATTTGGTGTTGGGCCAAAGCCTTGTGATAATCCCTTGCCATGATTTTTTGGAGCATTCCCGCTCGATAAAATCAGCAAGTTCAGGATCTTTTTTCAAGACCCTGAACACTGCTTCTCTGACTACCGGGTCGGTGATTTCAGGGTTCACCGTGCCAGTCCGGATATCTTGACATAAAAGCTTCCAATGCTTTTCCAAGAACCGGATGGCACGAATGAACCCTGATGCAAATACAGCACCGACTCGGAGAACCTCTTGGTTCAAACACAACCCACAAAGCATTTGTGAATACATGCTTTGGTATGAATCTTGGCACAAAATGGTCTCATTAGGGCTAGTGTAATTTGTGTAAGGGTCATATGGTCTTTCCTTAAAATGGTTACTTTTGTAGTAACTAGTTAAAACAGGTCGAGCCACCAACCCGCTCGGAGTCTTGGACTCGGATTTTATGAACAAGAAATACATCCCTTTTCCTTTATCCAACCCCGGAACAAATTGGCTCATAACCGGCATTAAGAGACTATACAACATCGACCTTCTACCGAGCTCGGCTTCGATCGTCGGCATCAGCTTTCTTTCTCCTCCAGACGTCCCCGAACTGCACCATTTCAACAAAAAAAATTAAAAAAAAATCATAAAATCATACACAATTTCTAAACATGGAAAATAAAACGTACACGTTACAACAACAAACTAGCTTATTATATATACGTATTTATTTAACATGTTCACGCATACAAAACGTGTATATATGGTTTAGGTATAATTTATTACACTGATTAGCTAATTATATATTGCATTTAACTACAACACATCATAGTTTTTAATTTATAATGTTTTAGATTGGGTGCTCAATGTGATTATAGTGACTGAACAATTATCACTTTATCAAAAAACCTTATTTTAGAAATAATAATTAGATATAAACTATCCAATAAACATTTTCTAACACACACAATTCTATATAATATCTATATAAAAAATGCAATTTATATATGTTAATGCAAACGTGTAGAATTTGTATAATAAATACCTTGTTAAAAATTCTGAAATGGGGTGAGAAGAAAGTATAGGAGACTTATCACCATTGGCTATACGATTAATATCGGGTTGAAGATCTTCATATGTGATAACCGGCACAAGTTTCTTAAAAGTTTCACGGTCAGTCTGACCGTGAAACCCATGACGTCGAAGATATTCGACGTCAGCATTTTGTGTCAGGATACCTGACAAAACTTTGAGTTGGACCTCATCAGGGTTTGAGGTCACATCTTCTATGAACTCAAGAGATTTTTTGTTTCTTTCGGTCAGGTTGTATTCTAGTGTGGGTGGTGCTTCTGGCATGGTGGTGTACTGTGGTTGTGGGTTGTGTTCACGGTGGTTGGTGGTGTGTTTAGTGAGAGAAACAACTAGCATTTGTCTAGAGAGAGAGAGGTGGTGGAAATGGTGTGAGAGGAAAGATGAAACTTGTGAAGATATATATAGAAGAAAAATTAGGGCGATATATAATCATAAAAAAAAAAAAGTTAAACCTTTTTTTTCCAATGTGTTAATTATAGGTGTCTATATTTTTATTTTATTTTGTCCAAAAATAAATGCCAAGTTTCAGATTACAACCAATAAAAAATATTTGGAAAAAAAAACGAGATTTGATTAATGAACAATGCAATAATTATGCTTTTCTAAAACTAATATTTGAAAAAAATAAATAAATAAATAAATAAAAAATAAAAAAATCAACATTATTTAATTAATGAATAGATATTTAATTAAAAGCTCTTTAATTAATGAACAATGCGATAATTATATTTTTCTAAAACTATATATTTATTGTTATAGACACTTATTTTTAGCGAGTGGAGCAATACATAAGCACATTATTCTAGCTTGTAAATAAGTTGTGAAAAACATACGAACCTGTTTTCTTGATATCATGGTGTCATTAATAAACCAGATTTATGCAAAATAGTTTTCTCTACATAAAATTGTGCAGATGGTCTCATTCTGATTTAAGTGTGACACACTTAAAAGACGACTTTGATCTATTGAAAAACTCAGACATATGATATATATTTTTAAAAATTGCTTTAACTGGAAGATGTGCGTTAAGATGTTCGTTATTTTTTAAGAAGGTATGTACTTAGTAGTAAATTATTAAAAATAATTATATTTTTTAACGTTACGGATGTAGATGTTAATATTTCATCTGTAGACCACTAATTAACATGTTTTTTTACACTACTATACATGTACCATATCGACGACATATATAGTACCACTTACAACATTTCTTAAGTATAATTTCTTGTTCAAAATCTCCGGTACGTACAATATTATCAATGTTGATTCAAAACCTTCCGTTTTAACTAATACATTCTGAAACATGCGTTTAGTGATCACACAATTCTCATATGTCAAAACATCAAAATCCCATGTCTCCCGGTGTCCAATTTCTTGTGACAATTTCAACACAAGAAGAATCCCAACGCCGAGCAATTTCAATGCAAGAGTCATTTGACCTAGTCGTACTCTAATCGTCCCACCAACTAAGAGGTTGTTCTAGTCGTGTCAAAAGCATGGTTGAGCAAGTACTTTCTGTTAACAAATCCGCAAACAAATGAACATTTTAACTTGTTCATGGTAGATTAAGTTACTAATCTAAATCTAATTTGTAACCAATAAAATTAGTAAGCTAGTGTGAGAAGAAAGGTGTTTAGGCATGCCAAAGTGGAGGTTTCCCTAATTAGGGGATGACAGCTGGCAGTTTAATATTGTTAGGTTGACACGTTAATTAATTGTATTATGTTCGGTTAATACATGAGTTTCCCATTGCCAGCCTGGCTAGGTTTTATGTATTTCATCCCTCTACGTATCATTTTCTTACACGTATATTATCATCTTTTTATATTTGTACACTATTTTGTCAATTTAACACGAGTACTACTACTTATATATTGTATCTTTTATCGGAGTTTGTATGAGAAAACCCGATAGTCTTTTTTGAAACATTAATATATTTATCACGTATATCTGAGCTAAAAAATCCCGGTTATATCGCATATATTTGAGCTAAAAAAATCATCTTCTCCAAAATATATGAACATGAAAAACATCATTCGTTTACGTCGCTTATATATTTATTCGTAACTTAACAAAAAGTAGAAGTAGAGTAAAGAAAATATTGTTATGCCCTCCTCCCTAAACGAAGCAAGCATGCTTCAATTTCCTGAACCAAAGAAGAACATTATTCTAGTAGTTCATCGTCTTGTAAGCTACAAGCATACATACTTACGGGATTCTTAACGATCTAGGTGCCAATTAAGCTGTTTATCGCGTTGGGAAAGATAAGCAATAGTTGTTACATTAGAACGATAATGATGTTTCGACTCACCTTTCAATCAAGATGTTTCTACTCACCTTTCAAATATTTATGCGTACAATGATAGACGTCTCAGATTAAGGTATAATTCACTTAGACATTGTATCTACGACTCTACATAGATACAAATATATATAGTTACAAGATTTAAGAAAAATGAAATTACTAAATAAAGACACTTGATTATGAAATGAAGTATCTTTGGTTAAAATTTTCTAGGGCACTTGACTTTGGATTATTCCAAAATGTGAAAATTAAGTTTAATGGCAAGATTCGTTTTTTACACTATCGAATTTGCAGTGTTTTAGTTTCGTTTGCCTTAACACATATTTGTTCTTATCTTGTCCTCATTTATATGGCAAACAAACAAAAAAATAATAAATACTAAGCAAGATTGTCAATGTGATAATTTGACATTGCTTTGTACTTTTTAGTGAGTAGGTATAAAGATTAACTTATGTTGAATGAGTACAACTTTAATAAAATTGAATCTTCAACTATGGGATGAATATTAGTATATGATTTGATATTGACTAACTAGCTTAATGCATTAAATCAAAGTCTTGTTTTGCATGACCAAACTTAAAAGTCACAAGGAGATTAATAAGTGATATTTTGCCTATTTTAATCATTGACATTTTCATGTAACCATAGAGTTCAAGTCAAAATTATTTAGGGTTTGAGTGTTTGGCATATGCTTCCTCAAATAAGCTTTTTAAATAGGAAAATGTTATTTCTTCCTACAAATTGTTCCTATTTATTCTTCTATTCACAGGATTCTGACAAGTGTCAGAACTGACGATTTGAATGCAGAGAGAGAATGAGTGAAAAAAAAAATATAATATCTTCCTAACACTTCCTAACACTTCATGTATTCTATAACGACGTACCGTATGATATACTCCTTAAGACTTCAGTGACATATAATGACATGCGATGTAACAAAGAGAGTTTAGGAAGATATTATATATGATTGATTAATTAAGAGATGTAAACATATAACTATAAAATCAGTGAAGTACTATACGGGATGTCACTAGTAAATTATTGTAATTGGTCCCCTCTACTTATCGTCATGTGTCAAATCCCCTCTTTGTCTCAACTTGTCTCCTTGTACGTCGTCGTCGAGTAATTGATTATAACATCCACTTTGTAGACATGACGACTAAAAAACTGGGAAAAATTGTTAGATGATAGGTTAGTTGACCTCAAATCTCAATAACTACGATTGAAAATATTACCTTTCAAAAAAAAAAAACGATTGAAAATATTAATCAACATGAACAAAAACAACTACATCCGTGGTGGAAGGTTATTGTTATTCATGAGCGGAACTTAGTGAAGGCAAGGAGATCCTGGCCTTTAATGCTTCGCGTAAAATAACCTAAAGTTCGGTTATATCAAAGTCTCTATGTTTTGACTCGTCCAATTGAATGCTCAAATTCTGCTACTAGTGTTTGGTGCTCATTAAAGTTTTTAGTGGTACATTAAGGTTTTTGTGCGACATGCATTAGTTTTATCTTAGAGCGGACGGTGTGGAGTTGGTTGTGGCTCGCCGTCGCCAACGTGGAAGGCCGCCGTCGCTCGCCGCCACACCGACGTCCCTCGTTGTGGCTCGCCGTGAACAACAAAATCGTGGGGACGACGAGCATTCTTTCTGACACAAAAGCAGCAAAAGCAAAGTTTACGTTATAACGTAAACATAAATTCTTAACGTAAACTTTTTTTTTAAACGTTAGCTTTTTTTTTTTTTTTTAAAACCCACCACTCTTATATAAACTATCTTCATCTTCATCATTTTACACATCTTCAAACCCAAAATACATAACAAATCTTTCTTAACCAACAATATCATTTTACACAATGTCTCAAAACCCAAATGACGGAGGATACTTCACAAATCTACTTAACTCAAACCCACAACAATACGGGGGTTCTTCAAACCCATCTACCCCCTCTTCGACCAATTCCAACCCGTCTCCACAAGAAATAATGCTTAACCAACAGTATCAGTTTCAACAAGCATTCGCAGCTTACCCCTCCCGATTTCAATCACCTCAGTTTTTTAACCCGTCACAACCTCCACAGTTTTTTAGCCCGTCACAGCCTCCACAGTTGGCCCAAATGGAATCACAACCGGCCGGTTCACAATTCAAAGTTTCAAAAGCACGTGAACCGGCAAAAGGCAGGGGCAAAAAGTCGAAGGCAAAAAAAACAGCTGTAGATTTGGACAGGGACGATGACGAAGATGTTGAAGTCATAGCACAAGCGGACAGGAGGAAGTGGACCAAGTCTGAAGAAATGTTACTTGCGCAGTGTTGGATAGAAATTTCCCAAGATAAAGATATGGGCAATGACCGTCCGGAGGAGTACTTTTGGAACGACATTCTCGAAATGTTCAATTCTAAGACAACCGATAACCAGCGTGGCAAGAACATGATAACGGGTAAATGGACAAGGATTAACGGTGATTGCCAGAAGTTCAACGCTATTTACAAACATCTTCAGCGTCGAAGTGGTGAAAATGACCAAGATCATGTCGAGAATGCCAAAGTTAACTTTATGCAGCGTTTTGGTAGGAGGGAATTTTTGTATGAAAAATGTTGGGCTGTTTTGAAAAATTATCCCAAGTGGGATGCCGAAGATCCTATTGACATTACATGTCTCGAGGATATATTCGGGCCGGACAAACGACCTCGGCCTGAAAGAGATGTATGCAAACGAGCCGGAAAGAAACAAGAAGTCGACTTCAACGTCAAGCGCTGCAAGTTCAGGTGGAAGTAAAACGAGTAGTTTTTCGGGACATATATCCGAAATGTATGCTCAAAAAGCCGATGCTCAAAGGGCTTGTTACGAGGCGAGGCGAGAGAAGGAAAAAACGTGGCAAGAGAAGATCGAGATGGATTTTCTCATGATAGATCCGAGTACCAATCCTGACCCGGTGAAAGCAGAAATCATCTGCAAGAGGCAGGAACGTCTAGTCAAGAAATATCATCAAATCATCGACGAGTAGTATTGTATTTTTTTTTTACCCGTGTGGTTTTTTTTACCCGTGTGTTGTATTTTTTTTTACCCGTGTCGTTTTTTTTTCGTATCGTTTTTATTACTAAGTGTTGTTTTTTTATGTATTGTATTTTTAATTTGAATGAAATGAATTTATTTAGTTTATTTGGAAATGAAAATTGAATAAAAAAAATAAAGTAGTAGTGGTGGGGCCCAAATGAAAAGGTTGAGGTTTGTTATGAGTGAGGAGGGGGTTTGTTGTGGTTAGTTGTGGGAAAATGAGATGCTGATGTGACGCTGAGGTGGCGTGACGACGAAGTTAAGCCTTGTTATGACAACTTCCACTCTTAGTATTATGAGAAGAATGAATGTTTGTAGTGTAATGGAAATCGTTGACTTTGACTCAACTCCCATATTTTCTGCTGTTCTATATAATTATATTTAATATAAAGTTGCACAAAATAACATAAAAAGATGTGTATATGTTATGTATAATGTCAGTAAACAAATTCTATGAAATTAAAAAATATGTCAAGGACCACATCTTCCACAAATCCCTGCCCTTATTCTACCTTGTCCCCCGTTTGTTAAATACTAGATTAAACACAGTAACTTTTTATTGGTAAAAGACATGATGCTTTATAAAATTTATATTTAAATATCTAATATTTCAACAATCATTATGCAATGTATAAGCTTTTTATATCCTTAGCAAGTTATAAATATAGGTATATTATGCAATATGCAACTAAGTTTCACTTTAGGGTTTTATCAGCTCAAGCACCGAGACATCGAGTGTCTTTACAGTTTTATACGATAAGATTAAAGCTCTTACCGTCTCTTTACATACTAACGTATGCAACGATGCGCCTCTGGCCATGTTTTGCATAAGTTGCTTGTAGCTTGAAATAGGAATGCATAGGGATAAAAGAAAGAAAACTCAAAAGACCAAAGTGATTTTTTGTGTAAGTCATCTTTGGATTTGTTTTCTTGCTTGACTATTGCACTTCAAAAGTGACTAAATAGAATACTCTTAGAATATAAATTAATTGGATCTTATTCGCACGTTACATGGATGCATCCACCAACTAACAAGTGAGAAAAGAATTGTTTGATATCTCAATATATGTTATTGCAATATATATTAAAGTTGGAGTTAAGAGGTTAAACATATCCCTCTTCTAGGTTTTATGAGAAATCCTTCTAAGTTATTACATGTTCTTATCAAGTTTGGAACAACTTAACTCTCTCGTGTACTGATAAAAATAAGACTGTCTACATCTTATCTTTTTAATTGTACTAGTATTATGCTTTGTTTTGATGAGATTGTGCTTCATTGTTGTTAAAACTAGGTTGTCATACTTTATAAGTAGTTAGCATTAATTAGAAAACCATTGATGAAAAGATAAGACTAAGTTTAATATGGAGTCCCCAAACATTTACAATCGTTACATCAACACTAACTTAGTTTTTTTTTCTCTACAACCAACTTAATGCAATAAGAAAGCCAACTTCACCACCAAAACCCCACTTCAACATATATATACTCCACCAAAACACAAACACAAAAACACACACTCATGACTCAGTCGTCCAGAAGACCGAGTCCTCTCATTATTCCCTTGAAGACGTGTCGTCCCGGTGACCCTAATAGAGGAAGACACGTCTTCGATGACCAAGACCGGGTCGTCGTTCCTTATTACGAGTGGTCTAATAGTTATCCAAAGACTGTAGAAGAGGACAATCAAGAGTATTTGTGTCATATCAAACAAATAGGGATGTTGGAGCCATGATCCCATTTTTAAGGGATTTGGACCTTATTACTATTTTGCTTTGCTTTTTCCCCATTGTCTCTAAGTCAAACTGCTCCTATTTTTAAGGACACTCATCCTACTTTTATCCCTTATCTCCTTTTTTTAAAATTTTAAATAATGTAAGTTACTAAACAAAAATCTTCAAATGTACATGAACAATCTAGTTAGTTACTGTTTTTTTATATGTATGGACCTAGTAAATTACAATGAAAAGAAGGAAAGAAGAACATAAAGATGAAGTTGCAACGAAATTTGGAAACAATAATTGAAAGTTATTTTTTTACTTTTACCCATAAACTATGGCACATGAAGGGCAATTTTCATCACTTTCATAGAATTTTTGTATTGGAGTCAACACCATGGAGGATAAATGTATATTCTATTTACTTTTTACGATTGAATAGCTGAGTATTGTAATGTTTTCTTCCTATAAACTAAGCTATAGATTTGGAGTTTAACTGTCACCAAAAGTTGTTAAACGATGAATATGATTCACACATTATTAGGTATGCATTCCGAAGTGACGGGAGAAGTTATCAAAAATGATCGTGAAATACACCAGTTAGTCCATGTACATCTGTGTCAAAGTGAAAAAAAGTTATTAACAAGATATATACATCTGTTTCCACGAAATACGTCAATTAGTCCATGTATATCTGTATCAAAAACGATCTCTACTTGACTGAGTTTTGAGATCAATGAGATATCTTCGATCTAGCTCGCACCTTAAACACATATTAGAGATCTCAACACCAATTAATAAGTTAAAAAAAGTTATTAACAAGATATATACGAATTATGATCCTAATCACATACGTTTTTATTTGAAGATTGTAGTATTATGAACATATACATGTTGAGAATATTTTATATGAATCGTGTATGATGGCCAACAAAAGTTGTTTCTAAAACTGGAAAGCAACAGAAACCATAAAGATGATTGGTTGTTTCATATATCTTTATATTTGGTTATGCGTTATTTAAAAATAGTAATATTTGTATTTGTTGTGGCAAACATTCACGTGGGTGGTTTCTATTCATGTTAATCAAATTGTCTATCACTTTTGGAGGTCTCAAATTAATCCAACATTCCATACTTTCCAAAATATTAAATAAAAGGCTAATAAAACTGTTGTTTATTTAGAGGGGTGGCAATAATTTAGGACCATACCTCACCATACCTCATTACCCACCAAAAATTTCATTCCACCTAATCTCATATCCCACCATAGTTTTTTAGTGGCAATGATCATTCCATACCCCACTCATTTTTTTTTATTATTATTATTTTTAAATTCATAATTATATCAAACAATTAAATAAAAACATAATATTTCATTAATAATAAAAAAAAAAATTACATAATACTTTAAAAAAAAATTACATAATACTAAAAAAAAGTACGCATCTAAATATCCGTCGGCCATCCATATTTCTCCGCGTACTCACGTTTTTTGGCAATAGTGATCTCTCGCATTCTCGGATCATTTATGTGATCGTGAGGTTGGTTATAGAACCTCAGTGCCCGATGATAAGTCTTTTCTTCAATATTACGGATTTTGGCCGACAACAATTTTTCGGCCAAGTCATCCTTTGCAGACCTTTTCTCCGCTATCGATTCCAATATTTGTGTTTTGCTTATCACGTAGTTGTCGAAGCTCTCAGCAATACTTTCATTTGTCGACTTGAAGCTCTCGGCCTTCTTGCCTTTTCTTTTCCGTGTAGGAGTTGTGTCGTCATTCAAGTCCGGAAGTACAGTCTCAACATTGTCATTGCTACCCGTTTCGTGGTAGCTAGATGACGACGATTTTCTTCTTTTTTCGGCACTAGCCGAAGCTTCTTGACCCACACATGGTTGTTCCAACCATTTGTCTTCACCCCTAACCTCCCATACTTCAATATGAGTAAAATCTTTGCCCTTTGTTTTCTTTTCATAATCGGCCAAGGCATTTTTCATGACGTCAAGATCGCTACACCCACTTTCACGAAGATGTTTCTACAATTAATACAATTATATAAATTAGTAAAAGTATATAAATTAATACAATTATATAGAGTTTAAAAATTATACCGATTGGATGTATAGGCCGTTAAAGATACCCATGGCGGTGTTCATATTTCCCCACTTTGTGTTCAAGCTATGATGAGTTCGAGTTGTATCTTTCACATTTGTCTTGAAATGCTCTAGAATTCTTTTCCAAAAACCATCTCTAGTTTGTTCATTACCGACCTTTCGACATGTGGAAATATGAACCCACGCTTTTGTCAAAGCAACCTCTTCTTTTGTCGTCCAATTTCTTTTCTCCGCTCTAGTCGATGTTTTTTTTTTGGGATTTCTTGAACTTCTTCATCGCCTAATATATAGTATACAAAATAAAATTATAACAAATAAAATTATAACAATTAAAATTATAACACATAAATTTAATACAATTATAACGAATAAAAAAATGTATACCGATTGGATTTTCTTGTTGCGTTTCGGGAACATACTCAACGTCATCATCCTCGTAATCATATAACGGTAGTGGTCGTTCGACACTCGGTTCACGTCGCGTAGGAGCGTCACGGTATTCACCGAACGGGTCGAAATCACTAGTCGTCGACATCATGTACGAAAGTGGTTGGGGATAGTATTGGTGTTGATGAGATGGAAGGTTCATCGGTGGAGGTTGAGGATAATAGTGACCGGCTTGAGGACTCATTTGGGGATAGGAGGGAGATGGTTGTGATTGAACTTGCGGACGAACGGGTTATGATCAAGAGCCTCGTTCACGACCTTTGGATGAGGGGGAACCACTTTTTCCTTTCCTAGCATCCATCCTTTTTATAAATATAATTTTTGGAAGAAGAAGATGAGAAGAATGTGATTTGAATTGATGATTTAAAGTGTATATTTATAGGGGATTATTATTATTATTTATTATTATTATTTTTTTAATTGTCTCAAAATAGCCCAACGGCTATAATTCAAACCGTTGGAGACACGCTCCTTCCCTTCTTCTTTCCATGCCGCTTCGGCAAAATAACCAGCACCCCATGCCTTGCCGATTGATGCCGCATAGGTGGCAATGGATTGCCGTGCGGTTTGAATCGAAACCGAGCCCATACCGAGGGTGTTGCCACCCCCTTACTTCATTATTTTAAGACACAAGAATTTGAGTATGAAGTTCTTACTAATGTTTTAATAATATATAAATGTTGAGGTTATTAACCGATATAATTGATGAGTCGGTTCAAGCTCGATTTGTAAACTTAGGGTACATTAGGGTTCATTGTAATCTATAAATATTAGTTATTAATAAAGTTAAAGGGACACAGTTTCAATATAAATATACGATTTAACATGGTATCGGGCCATATACCGATCCTCTACCCCTAAATAGAAAAACACGGTCATCCCTTCCTTTTAAAACCCTAAACACACAAAACCGATTCACATCCTCTTGTCCTTCCCTTTTTCTGCCGCCACACAGTGTATTCATCACCATCATAATGACTAATGGTAATCTCCTTCTACCACCTCATACCCTCACTCTCGTTGAAACAAAACCTAAAGATTTTTTCTTTGGTTCTCATGTCATCGTATCGCACCAAGTTTGTTAGTTCTGGAAAAAAAAGGTTTGACCTTAATTGTTATTGTTTTATGTTTTTTCTTTCCACTTAAAGCCGACTAAAGCTCGATCAATGGTGTTACTTCATCCAATAAGCCACATGAGGTTATTTCTTCAAGAATCAATGTGAAACTTTTTGATGTCCTAATGTACATCATTGGTGAATATACAAGTTCTTCGACAAAGTACCACATTCATTGTTTGATTTGCTTTCGCTTGTTGTGGATATCTTCATCAACAAAAATAGTTATAGTTGTACTATTTTAAGTATTTTCACTCCAAGCTTTTGCGATTTGCCGCTCAGACTGCAGGGGAGTATTAACCGATATAATTGATGAGTCTGCCCAAACCCGATCTGTGGGCTTAGGGTACATTAGGGTTCATTGTAATCTATAAATATTGGTTATTAATAAAGTTAAAGGGACAGAGTTTCAGTGTAAATATACGGTTTAACAGAGGTGGTGATTTAAATATAAGTACAATAATTGGCATGATAAACACTCAGAGGTGGTTTAGCGGCAAATGAATTGTGATTATCATCTTAAATGTACGAGTTTCTAAGTTCATTTCCTGTTAAATGCAAACACTTTGAAATGGGTATACTAACCTCCTGAAAAGATTAGTCGACTAAACGATCGGAAACTACGATAAAAATTAAATAGATAAATAAAAGAATTGGCATGATCTTGTTGAATTGTTTTACGATTTGTTGTTAACTTAGTTCATAAGATCTGCTATTTTTTTGCTTAGATATGAACGATTGTTATATGAAGACAACAATACACACATGACATTATGTTGACATCTATAATATGACATCTACAATATTAAAAGTTTTGATATGAATATGTTGAAAAGATATATGCTGATGTGGTGGAAATTTCTGTTGAAAACGATAGTATCTAAAGTAGAAAAAACATGATAAGACCATTCATAAAATTAAAGAATGATTAGAAACATCATATCATCCAATGGAAAAGAATGTGGACTTTTTTGTATTCCAAAAGCACCAAATAAAAACAGACAACACATATGCATGCATTAGACTAGCTTAGATTCTCTTGTTTTACATAATCTCCAATATAATTAGTTAGCTGATTTATAATAAACTTATGAAATCATATTTAACTTGTCATGGTAAAAGGCTCAAAAGGACCAAAAAGATTTTGCCAAACGGTGTACGAATGGACCGGTAGAACCCTATTTCGCCCAAATTGTTTCAGAACCGGCAAAAAGAAGCGGTTTTTGGCACAGCTTCCATTAACCAAAAGATGGTGAGTTTAAATGTACCGTGAGATATAAATCGTTGCGTGAATTGTTTGCTTGTTGACTTTCAATAAAGAATCGCCAAAAGATGTGTATAAAGATGATTAAATTTGATTGTAACATTGTTATCTAACACTATACAACAAGGATTACCCATTTCTACCAGAACAGGCTTGAGATAAGATGTAAACAATCAGATCATACCCGAAAATAAATGACCTGCTTTCATAAAGATATCCGGCAACATTATTATCTAAGTATGCGTAAGACTATGGATTTAAAGAATTAATCATGTGAACATAGATACTTTATATATCTAAAGCAATTAATGTGAACGAACTTAAATGTCAAATCTAATCGTGATTTTCCGTACTTCACATGAACTTGGATTAAACTGCAAGAAACGAGATCTAACATCTTTGATATTTGATTAAGAATATTATATTTGTTAATGAAGTTTAGTGTTCCCTAATCAAGTGACATATAATATAATTATATCAAAGTGATAGTGAGGGTAAACTTTTAGCCCATCGTTTCATGTCGCCAAGATAGGACCCAATTGTAGCGAACATCCGCTTGGCCACTAACCTCCAAAAGCATGGTCAACTACACTAGCTAATTAACTATATTAATTAAGCTATAATATGAGTATAAGCTAACAATGCGCATTGTACGTCATGTTTAAGTCTTGTTTATGTTTAAGTCTGGGCGACACGAATATTGAAAATATAAAAGTGCTTTAAGAAACTGTAAATGTGAATCTTTTGTGTAACTTACCTTCGTAGTTCACACGCGTGGGTTGAGGGGTTTATGAGTATTAGATGATAAATAAGCTCAAGCTCTTTTATGAGTTTAGGGTTTCCACTCATATAACCTTTATATATTGTGACTCAATAAACATCATAACCTACAGGGTTTTCTGAACCCAACGGCCCGGGCTTAATTATCATCTAACAATGAGGTTGCCGGTGAAATGCATCTGAAAATGATGATATTTCGAAATGCACATGGTCCTAATTATTTTATTACGAGCTTCTGTTAAAAGTTTCAATGATATGTGTCTTATAGCTTTTCTTTCTCGGACCACCACTCGTAATTCATATCCATGGTAACACTTTAGTCTGTCATTGCTTAGCTCACAAAATTTTTCTGAAATTGATGTTAAACAAATATTTATGTCGAAGCAAATAGCTGCCCTTCGGTCTAATGCATGCATAGGTTTCTTCGGACTTAAGTAACGACGTCCTTCAAGCACCTACACAAAGGTGAAATTGTTATAATGGGCGATTTCAATGAGGTGAGACATAAGGCAGACATATTTGGTTCGAAATTTAATGCTCATGATGCAGAGATTTTTAATTCTTTCATTTATAATGCGGGGTTAGATGAGGTTCCTCTTGGTGGTAGCGCTTTTACTTGGTGTCACAAATCCGCTTCAAAGATGAGTAAGTTGGATAGATTACTTGTTTCTGAAAACCTTTTAGATTCTTGTCCTAATATTAATGCTATCACTTTGGATCGATACATTACGGATTGTCGTCCCATTATTTTGCGTGAAACGATGTTTAATTATGGCCCCATTCCGTTTCGATTCTATAATTACTGGTTGGAAATAGATGGTTTTGATAATTTGGTTAGGGAGTCTTGGAATGATGCTCCTGGTCACAAGAGAAATGCCATTCGTAATCTTATGTGCAAATTGAAATTCTTTAAAGATCGCATTTGGAGCTGGCTTTCCTCTTATAGGTTGAATTCAAAAGCCGAGATTTCGAAACTTATAGAGGAGCTTCGAGGTTTTGACATGGAAATTGACAAGGGTAATGGTTCAGAAGAGTTAGTTCACAAACGTTTGGAGGTCCTTAATAAGATTCAGCAGATTAGCAACAATCAGCATCGGAAGTCGCTCAAAAAGCCAAGATTACATGGGCAGTTGAGGGAGATGAAACACAAAGTTTTTTCATGGCATGTTAAACAAGAAACGCAACTAATCGAACATTCGTGGTGTTATGGTAAATGGGAGGTGGATTGATAATCCGGTACCGGTGAAACACGAATTTTTTGAACATTTTAGGTGTTGGTTTGATACACCTCCTGGAAATCGAGCGCGTATTGACATTTGTTTTCCCAATTCTTTATCAAATGATCAGAGGAACGGATTGGAAAGTATAGTCACTAAAGAGGAGGTAAAAAGGGTTGTGTGGGATTGCGGTATTGATAAATCTCCTGGGCCGGATGGTTTTTCGTTTAGTTTTTTCCGTCATTTTTGGGCTACGATTGAAAAAGATGTATTTGAGGCGGTTGATTGTTTTTTCAAGCATGGTGAGATGCCGAATTGTTGTAATTCAAATTTTATCGCTTTGATTCCTAAAATTCTAGATGCAAATATGGTGAAAGATTATCATCCCATTAGTTTGATTGGGAGTTTATACAAGATTATTGCTAAAATTTTGACTAATCGCTTAGTTGGTGTGATCGGGGATCTTGTGAATGAGGTCCAATCGGATTTTGTGGTAGAGAGACAAATTTTGGATGGGCCGTTTATTCTTAATGGAATTCTTCCGCCAAGTTGAACTCGTTCGTAAATAGGATCGCTCTCTATCTCTTTGGTTTTGGATCAAAAACCAAAAGTTTGTTTTAACTCTTGGGCAATTTTCTCACATCCTCCGGATTCCAAATCATGGACAATGTGCCTTCATCGATGATTGGTCTCTTGATTCTCTCTTCAACTTTCGCGAAGAAGATAGTCCATATTGTTCACACATACCCTCCCCGGAGGATTTGAATCGCATAATATGCAAACCTCGACCATATTACTCCGATCCAAACATTATCTTTACACGGGATATTCGAGAAGAGTACAAACCTCTTGCACTCATTCTACGTGAAAATGTTTGGAGTCTTAGGGGAAATCGTGAAATTCTTCCCTCTTGTTGTGCTCACATAATGTATTGTTTGCTAACACAACAACCATACAATCTCACCTACTTCTTCGCAAGGCGAATTGTAAATCTTCAAGGCTCCAAGAATAAACTCATCCCTTATGGAATGTTCTTGACGCGCCTCTATCATAACGTCATGCATTTTCATCCTCAATTTCAAAGTTCGTTGTACGTACTTGTGAACAAGATGATGGAACCGCTAAACACATCTCTCATGAAGACTTTCTTCATTCTTTATTCCACCAACACTCATCAACCATTTGATGATCCTTCTAGCGAAAACGCTCAAGGAACTTAGTGGTCTTTCAAATAGGATCAATCCTTTTGTACTCATGCTTTATCAATGTAATCCAATTTCCTTCATGAAATAAAACATCTTACATTTGATATCTTAGTATTAGAACCTCTTAAACTAACCTTGGAATATAATGCATTGTCATAATCATTGCATACCTTTAGTAAACGTTCTGCTTAGCAGATAGACGGATCCCAAAGTTTGTGCTAGACGGATCCCTACTCTTAGGGAACCGTGGGATTCGGCAAATAGAAAATTCAATTTCAAACATTGTATTTCAAACATGTCCTTAGAACACCTCACACTAAGCTAGACATAGTGTCTTAAGGCAAATTAAGTCCTTATCAAGTTAAGTAGATCCTTCCTACTCACACATAACTCACCAAGGTACATCATTGTCGTTGACATGGAAGTTAGTCTAGTACTCGGGCGTCAACTTAGGGTGATTTGAAGACGAAGCCGCTCACTATGGAAGTGGTTCATGGAACCTGGACTTAGTTACATTTAGATTGTTAATTTGAATGTAATTTGTTTTCTATTCTGTTTGTTATAGCAGTTTAGTGTTTGTTGCTGCGATTAGCAGCTTGTTTAGCTTAGTTACATAAGTAGAGTTATATCGCCTATGTAACTGGCTGAGGGCATGGGATGTACGTCCATGTCAATTGTACTTCATTGAATTTTTGGATATATTTACCGGGGTTTTAAGGCCCTTTTACCAAAAAAAAAAAAGATCTATCGTTTCACTTAAACCCATTACTCTTCCGCTCTCAAGCTCACACATCATTTCTCACATGATCCCTCATATCTAACTTTGGAAATCTTTCAATTATGGCAAAATTGATCATAATCATCCTTACCTCAAAATTGGTCGAAATTGATCAAATTCTAGTTATTCCATCTTAAGCCTTTAGGATATTCTCCAAAACATTATCCTAAGTCACTATCTGATCTCTAGGATCATTTAGCTCCACTTGACACTCTCAAAATCTTTAGTGTCATCTTTGTTCATTCATTGGTACTCATGAAAGTTCCAATTTCTTCCATAAAAGGCAATCATTAGCTACATCACTCATTACCCTCAAGTACTTAAGCACCCTTTCATTTAAGACACTTAGATAAACTGAAACACTCAAGAAGAAATAGGCGTTAGACCTTACAAACATCATTGCTATCCTTTCTTAGCTGCTGATAGACGGATCCCTAGGATTAGCCTAGGCGGATCCCTCGTTGGAGGGAACCGTGGGATCCGTATGACAGATTATGTCAAATCTAGCTAAAACAATCATTTCAAGCTCATCTTTCTAACTTAAACACTCCATCTCATCTTAAATGAGTTCCTAGATCAATACAACTTTGAAGTTGACTCTTGTGCATGTTAATCATCACATTCCAATGAATTTTAGTGGCTTAAGTCTTGAATGCACTTACCAAATCCCTTGCTTTATAAACCACATTGTTAGGACTTCTAAATTCATCACCTCCATCCTCATTTTCACCACTTAGAAACCTTTACAAACCTCTTGAAATCATCTCATCACGAGGAAAACACCAAGTAGCAACTTATCCACCAAAGAACCACCCAAGAAAATCGCTCGTGTTGTATACGAAATCTCTTCAACCGAATCATCTCCGGTCAAGTCCACAAATGCAAGGATTTCTCCTTCACCAATCAAACCAATCCCTAAAAGGATAGTACCCACAAAACTACCTATGCCAAACACCACCATACCTCCTAGGCCAAACAATCCCATCTCCACTAAACCATCACCATTGGTTCCTAGAGCTATCTCATTCACAACTCCACTATCATCACCACACCTCTACAATTTAGATGATTTGCCTCCTAGGCCGTCTCATCCTCCTCCACTGGCAACATTTTCCTCATTAGGAGGAATAATGATGCATAATCAAGGTGTTGAGTCAACACTAGCTCCGGCCACATTTTCGCCGTCACCATCATATAATCCCATTTGGATTATGAGAAATTATCAAAGTCAACCACCCAACCATATGGAAGTTGACACTTCTCTACCACCACCATTATTCTTGGTCGAGCCATCTTCAAATGCGCCTCCACCAATCCCTCCGTCCCTTAAGGCTCCACAAACCGCTTCACTTGATCCTTCGCATCAAGTAATTTCATTTCTTCCACCACCACTGCCTAGCCATGAAAAAAATTGTTATCATTGTCAACATGTTGAAAGTTTGATACATGAAGTACGAGAAGACCAACGTTTCATGTTCTATCACCTCCTCGAACGTTTCGACGAGATTAAACCTAAACAAACTTGAGCTAGAAGATTTTATTGGTGTCCTAGTTTCAAGCGTTACTTAGATAAGTCTAGTAATTCCAAGTCATGTATCGATCATTTTCTTAGTTTTTAGAGTCATGTATATCATATCTCTAGTTTTATTAAATGAAAATACATGCTACTTGCTATATTTCTGAGTATATGATTATGTTGTATAATACATATCTCACTTTGATATTAACATAATGTGTTATATCACCATTGCTAAAATTAATCATCAACCAGACGGATCCCTTAAATTTGCCTAGACGAATCCCTACAAGGAGGGAACCGTGGGATCCGTGATACATAAAACTATTTTTCTACTAACTTGAATCATATTTGCAGGAAATTATGCATTATACTTGTTTTCTAACCTTTGTTTTGTAGTTATTCAATTTACACATGAAGACTTTGACACCCTAAAGCTAGGGGGAGCTTTGTGTCAAAACAATACATTGCAAAATTACTTGCAATATTAGGATTACATTTCATGACATCCCTTTGCAAAATTGCAATCATCAAGGAGGAGCACATTCGTAACATAGACGAAATCTTTTGCAAACTTAGTTGCAAATGAACTAGCTTAGTATTATTTTCTTGACGCCCTCACATAGGGATGGACTCGTCAAGGGGAAGTAAAGACGAGATCATTTCCCGTTACTTTCTCTCTACTTTTTTCTTTCTTTTCTATTTTTCACATGTTTTTCCTAAAACAATGTGTTAGTTTCCTTTCGAAACTCTTTTTGTTTCGACAAAAAAGGGGAGAAGAAAGTAAAAACTACAAATTTAAACTTTTATGAATTTTAGCTTTTAATTAAAATAATTTTATGTTTTGTCATAAAAAAATGGGAGATTGTTAATACAAATAAGCCGTAAAAACGTTTATTTATATTTTACGATCTTCTAATGTTTTGTCGATAACAAACGTAAAATCATTTTAACGAAACAAGTAAAATACGTAAATGGTTTGAGCCAATAGTTTCCTAACACACTTACGCTTTCACATAAACACTAAAACAAGTATAAGTGATTTTATGATTTAGTATTACATATGTACAACAACTAGTGTTTAGATATTTAGGTAAAATATACACATAACTAGTATGTAGTATATTGGGTAATATAAATGGGTAGAAACTTAAGTATCATAACCCATTGACCAAATACATTGAATGTAGTTGGGTACAGCCCAAAATCCATGACTCATATCCATGGAGCTTGACCCATAACCCATTGCATGACATCATGCTTATATCATATATGGATAATATCCATAACCCATGGTATTGACCCATACCCATTTGACTAGGTGCATTGCACTCATAAGATACATTGTATCTAGTAAAAGACCTATGGATCAACCCATAACCCATGGCCCATAACCAAAATACCCATGGGCAAAGAGGAGCGTCCTACGGATCCCTAGGATTACACTAGACGGATCCCTTGTGGGAGGGATCCGGGGAATAGTAGGCATTTTCTCTCTATAAATAGTGAGCAATTTCTTCATTATTTCTCACCCATTTCTAACATACTTTCTCCTTGAGTTAAAAACTCTCTAACCCCAGATCTAAGTGATCTATGTTTGTAGTTTTGTTTTTGTGTGATTCTCTAGGTTCCTCTTAAAGGCGAGATCACCACCTTTGAAGTCAAGCAAGCTCAAGTCCATGAGTTGCCATGCTTCCTCATCATCAAGACTACTGAAGTCCTCTTGTTGATGATTCTTTTCTTTCTTCTAAGAAGTGTAGTGTTGAAGACATTAGTGAAAGATGTCTCAAGTGTCAAGACGAAGAAATTAGTGAAAGGTGTTGATCGTCCGTATTGTAGGCATTAGTGAAGGGTGCCTAGAAGTCAAGTGACAAGACATTAGTGAAGGGTGTCTTGAAAATCTAGTTAAAGGCATTAGTGAAAGGTGCCTTAGATGTACATTCGATATGGTGTGTTTTGATGTACAGGATAGATTAGTATTGGATCCAAGGATATTGATGTCCTTGATGATGTTGTAATAAGGAGTTGGTCTCCTTTGGGATTAGTCGTTGGTGTAGTGTTGGGTAGTAGTTCCTCCATTGTAATGGAACTCGGTACTTAGCCTAGTACCGGATAAAGGGTAGGCGACGCTGTGATAGGATTAGTTCTCCTTGGAGTGAAAGAACTCGGTGGTTAGCCTAGCACCGGATAAAGGGTAGGCGACGTTGTGTTAGGTGTGGTTCACCTTGGTGTGAAAGAACCCGGTGGTTAGCCTAGTACCGGAAAAAGAGTAGGCAACGTTGTGAAGGTTTCTCCACCATAAGGAGTCAGTGTTGTGTAGTGATTACGAACTCTCGAGTAGGTGACTCGGGGAGTGGAGTAGGGCAAGGAAGGTGTCCTTGTAGCCGAACCACTATAAATACTCGCGTTGTGGTTTTGTGCTTCTTACTCTTATCTTTTCATTACATATCTATACTTCTTTATGTTTGTTTATCAACATCCAACACACATCCAAATAGATTGACATAAGTCGATCTAAATAGTTTAAAACGAGTTTTAATTGGCAAAAATATTCAACCCCCCCTTCTAGTTTTTCACAAATGTGATGGATTTCATTCGTTTGAAGCTAGGAATTGAAGAGTCTACGTCGTTTTGGGACACCGAATGGCACGAAAGGGGGATTCTTAAAAAGTTGTTTCCTCGGATATATGCCCTTGAGTTGCAAAAAAACGCCACTGTTAGTATGAAAAAGAGGGCGGCTAGTGTAGACAACTCCTTCCGTAGGATAGTGAGAAGTGGAGTTGAAGAGGCGCAATTTAAATATTTGTTGGAGATTTTCCAGGTAACCACATTGGCGCCTTGCGAAGATAGGTACAGGTGGTCACTTGAAAGTGATGGGAATTTCTCGGTGGCTTCTATTCGTAATCTGATAGATGGGACACGATCTCAACAGGTAGGCTTACCGACTAGATGGACAAAATCCGTGCCAATCAAGGTGAACATTATGGCTTGGAAATTAAGACGAATGCTTTGCCTACGCGGTTTAATCTTTCACGTCGTGGAATGGATATAGAATCTATTACGTGCCCAATTTGTAACGGAGGAGTGGAGACGACTAGCCATCTATTTTTCCAATGTGATATGGCTAAACAACTCATGCGTAAAATATCTTCGTGGTGGAATATTTATGAGTCGACAGCAAGTTCTTATGAGGAATGGTGTGATTGGATGGAGTCTATCCGTATGCAAAACAAAATGAAAGGCATGTTGGAAGGTGTGTGTTATGGTTTGTGGTGGTTTATATGGAATTTCCTTAATAAGCTCTTGTTCGACAAGAAGATCCCAAAAAAGGCGGTAATCTTTGATAATTTAGTTTCTGTTTCTTTTAGTTGGTGTAAGTATAGACTTAAAGCTTCGTTTAAATGGGACGATTGGCTTAAGAATCCGTATCTTGTAATTGTTTGATCTAGCTCCTTGATAATTTTAATAAAATTGTCGTTCTAAAAAAAAGCACCTACACGAAGGATAAGCACACGTTAGCCTTGCCTTGTGTTTGACCCCAAGATCAAGCTTCAGCATGAGAGTAAATATTGGAACACGCCGAACGATTAAGTCATAAATGTGAGAGTAAATACGTGAAACCAGTTGGTTATTCATTGAACGGGCTTGGGGTATTTATTCAACCCCAAGGATTGTACCTAACAACATAAGGATGGAGCGAGCCGAGCTACACCTAGCCTAGGTGCTAGGTGTCAGGTCACGTGGCGCATACATGGTTTATGGCATGGACTGATGGACAAAAAGATTTCCTAGGTAAAAGAGTGATTGTCTTTTGTTCTTGCCCTCCGACACATGTTCCTTCGAACCAAATCCTTTGGACACTTGAAGATGCTTATCGTCTGACACGTGTCGTCCGGGCAAATACACCAACAAGTTGCATATTTGGAACTTAGAATCACTAGTTAGAAAGACGTGCTCAAGTTGTACCAAGGACATGGTGATAGACAAATTTTTACCAATACACTCAAAAATAGTAGGTAAAAGGTTAGAGTTTTAGGTTTATAAGCTGTACTTTTCATGGAAAACTTGTGTCACCGGATGGTCAAAACACAAATCTAAATATGTATGTCATGAACACTTCTTGTTCGAATTTTAGAGACGGGTTTTTCAACATTTACAGATTCATTATTACGCTTTTAGTGACTTACTTGTGTGTCATTAGGTCATTCGATTGTTAGAGTCTATGCTATGCAATTTGTATATCAGTAACAGTGGTATAAAAAGATCGATTTACAATCAAACATTCATATGTTTTGTTCTAATTAAAATTAACAAGCTAGTGGCAAAGCCCATACAAGTTGATAAAATATCAAAGTATTTACCTAATTAGATTTTTAAGTCGGCCAAGCTTTTTACCTATCTCTTAAACATAATATCTTCGGATCATATATACAGTAGTTTTTTTTTTTATATAATTTCAATGTCTTTTAGAAGAGTAAAAGGGTACCAAGAACATGCACATCAAAAGAAGATAAAGCTTATTTAAGAAAACTACTTGACTTTCAAAAGTTGGTATTTTTAATTAAGACCAATCAACCACTTCTAACATGATAAAATCTACAATATTTGATTATTTTAGTGAACACTATTATTTATGACATTATTATGTTAATTAGTATTAACCCGTCAAAAGTACTTTAACTTTCCTTATAGTAGTTTCTGTCATTATCATTCTTATAATAGGTATACTTGAAACACAAATTGTGCGTTTGTTTTCTGTCTATGTAAGAAATGTGGGATTCACTATGACAATCCTTATGACGGTATGACCACGTGCTCACCGCGAGAGGGACGCAATGGTGAGCCCCGGTCAACGCCGGCCACGAGCAAAAAGCTCCCCCTTGCACATGCTATACGTGGTGACAAATCGACGCCTAACCTAATGTTTACATATTTTGACATAGTATAACAAAGTCTCTGAGTCTGCTAATTAATTCATTTCAACTATAAAGTTACTACTATTTACAAAAGTTGCATGAATCCTACCACACATTTTACCTTCATCGCCTTGTTGTGCTTCTTCTAATTAGCTATCAAAAACACTGTTCAAATACATAAGATCAACATGATGCATGCATGTATGATTTTTTTTAGCTAAACTGTATGAAACTGTACTAAAAATCTACTACTATGTGAGGTGACAATGTAGAGACCATGCAATGTGGGAGACAAATTCATGCACTTGCAAAAGAGATTAAAAGGGAAATGGATAATGAAACGTAGAGTGGCAAATGGTGTCGTCTTTAGATGTCAAAAGGGCCTATTGTCTATTACATTTTGTCGTACCAAACATGTCTAAAAGATACATGGGTCCATATGCACTTGCCTGTTTATTAACTATTTGTCAAGACATAGTGTTTTGTAACGTCATGACGTCAATAGCTACAACCTTTCTATAATACTATCTAGTTTGTCATGACGAGTCAATCTGGTTCAAACCTCGCTAGATACACATATGGGATGGTCAGGAAAAGGCTCGGAAACGACGCTTACAAGTATACCTCGTTTAGGTCATAAGTAAGTAGAAACATGTATTTTGAGAAATATATAGGTTATAAAAGCTTCATCTAGGGTTTGGATTAATACAATGCAAGTATGACTTTGTAACAACGTGGGATGAGTCGTGTTAAAAGATAATACGTAGTAGAGCTAGAGAGATGGTGTATGACTGTATGGGGTAGCAACAAGACAACAAGTGAAAGGTAAAAGAAGGGAGAATAATGTGTCATGTCTACCAAAAATTGACCTTTCCATTTCATTCATCCATTACAAATTTTGATCATAAAATCTTTGTGGATTAGATATGAAATGCTTGACACAATAGATGGTTCTAGAGTTGTCATTAGGTCTGTGAGTGGCTTCGAGTGTTTTTGCCTCATCCCACCCAGATGGTAAAAATATCACTTATCTATTTAGTGGCTGAACCAAATTAAAAGAAGTAAGACTCGTCGTTATCACTACAACCGGGCATGGACCGTCTTATTTTACAACCACCATAATGAGAGAAGGACTTCTAGTTACTCTTAGGGCGGAGTCGAAGAGGGGAGGGGAATCAAGGGATTCTCGAATGTGGAAAATGATTCAATAACTTTGTAAAAAGTTTCTTTCAAGTTTTAGAGTTGGAATACAAATAATGGCAAAACATATTACGAGTCATGTTTTATTTCTAGGATGTCACCTTGCATTTGTATAATTTGTTATGTACAATATTCTTCGAGCTATTCAAGCTTCTAATCGAGCTTACTTATTGATCTTGAAACTACTTGTGATGCACAATTTCAGTCCTCCAAATGGACTCATCAAACTAGCTAGCAACGTAATTACAGCTTGGACCGAAACCACTTTAAACATGTTAGATTTCGTATATCTTTGAATTGACATGTATTTTAAAAGTTGAGACATTGCCTCAGTTCTCATGTATTGACGTATGTGTCCGAATGACTCATACCCAATGACAGATGATATACGAGTTCGAAGAATATGTGCCGAAGAGCTATAAAGACGGACACCTCTTTATTTAGGTACATCTTTTTTCAGCAGTCCGTTTTAAGAAACAGATCAAAGCCGCCTAGGTCGGATATTACGGAATTGTGTCCCCACGTGACCTGATACTTAGTACCTAGGCTAGGAGTAAATCGACTTGTTACTCCATTATGCAGTGAAGTACAGTGGTTGTGGTAGTATAAATACTCCAACCCCATTTATTACACTTCAACTGATTTTACACACACTTACTCTCTCCCATTTATTACCCAGTCTTTCGGCTTATATCATATAATTATTCTCACGCCGGAGCTTTGTCTTGTGAACAAATCCTAGGCGATGCTAACGCGTGTTTGCCACTTGTGTAGGTGCTCTAGCGTGTGTAGCTTCCTCCGTAATGGATGAAGTGATGTCCTTCGAGCAGCTACACAAATGGCAAACACGCGTTAGCCTCGCCTTGGGATTAATCCCAAAACCAAGCTCTAGTGTGAGAATAAGTGTATGATATAAGCCGAAAGGCTTGGTAATAAATGAGAGAGAGTAAGTACGTGTAAAATCAGTTGAAGTATAATAAATGAGGTTGTGGATGGGGAAGTAGCAAGCCGAGCTACTTCTAGCTTAGGTACTAGGCATCAGGTCACGTAGGGGAAACAATCATGTAATATCTGGCCTAGGCGGCTTTGATCCGATTCTTGAAACAGAGTATTAGATAAAGAGATATCCCTGGATAAAAGGGTGTCCATCTTTATAGCTCTTCGACACATATCCTTTGGACACATATATCATCTGTCATTCGGTATGAGTCCTTCAGAGTTCGGACACGTACGTCAACAATATGTTTGTGAGCCAATTTGTACTTTATGAAATGCGCGAGTCAAATATATCGATCATGTGTGTGCTAAACATTTTACTAGAGTGACTTATATCATGTGTTCGCTAAACAAAAAGGTGTTTTTTGGTTTGTTAAAATGTACTATTGTTTCAATCGCATCTATAGATTTTTTACTCTCTTTGAAATGGTTTTATCTTCATTAATTGTTGTTTTTGTGCCAAAATGGTAAATGAAAGCTCTAACGCTCTAAGTGTAATAAGAGAGCATTATGATCACGGTCATCATTGTCATATCAGCGTTAACTCAACTTCATCTATTTACAACAAATCAGCTGCAGTTACAACCAAAATATACTTCACTAAAACACACACACTAACATAAAAGAAAACCACACTCAAAATTCAGTAGTGTAGTCAACTGAGTCCTCCCTTGTTTGATCGATGTAGGACACGCCTTGCATGCCAAGGTGACATCGAGAGCATGACTGATGACGTATAGTCTGGAGTCGGGTCATAAACCCGACTACAGCCCAATACTCACAAGCCCGGCACGAACTGGGCCAATATCAATAAGCGTGTGGGCTCACGAAAGCCCAAGCCCAAATCTATTTACGGAATAGATATCCGATATCTTCTAAAATAAGAAGATAATCATTCCCAACCGGCTTAGGCGGGATACGCCGAAGGTTGGGGAACACGGAACCAACAAGGATTCCGTGCATATATAAAGGGAATCATATCCCTTGTTTAAGGTACGATCTCATAACCCTAAAACTCCTTAAACCCTAAACCGATTACTCACTCTCACGCCGGAGGATAATCGTGGGAGACAATCCCACGGTAAGCCTAACGGTGTCTTTTGTCTCTTAGTGCGCAGGTCTCAAGCAGCAATTCTCAATTGGTACGAGAACCGGAGCTCCAAACAAGGAACGCCCAACTTTTGTATCAACAAGTGGCGCCATCCGTGGGACACTACACTAAGAACCAACACTAGAATGACAAAACACGGTAATCAGCGATCGCAGTCAGACCTCATGGGAAAGAAGTCGCAAAGTGGACTAACTCCTAAGCAGACCTCTGGGACAACCAGCGCTGCTAAAAATAAGGGATCAGGCCAAGACTTGATCTTCCCTCTGGTGGAACCGCACTCGGGAACAACCCAAGCCACTACAACCACCACAAGCGGAGTAGACCCACTGCGCACCGTCTTTACTACTCCCTTCCAGTCGGTGCTAGAAACTGGCCCATCAAAGGCACCAGACGCACCTGACCGAAATAAGGATGTAGTGATAGAAGCAAACATACTTGCTCTCGAGGGGGTCGCACCAGAGCTAACACCAGAAGTTTTCGTATCCCAGAACTACGAAACATTAACTGCCCTCATGCAAGAGGAAGAGAAGAAGAGATCAGGTCGGAACTTGAAAGCCCGACTCAATTTCGATTCTGAATACGAAACCTCCCCACTGCGCCATCAGAAAGAAAAGCGCGGGAGAGATAGCCGCCGACCCCCAGTATTCAACAGAATCGGGAGGAGAATCGAGGGTGATGAGACATCTCACTCGCAGCACTTGAGTGATAGTGATAGAGAAGAACGGCGTACCAGTGTCTACGCCAGACTGGGTAGCCGTAAAGTACATGACAGACTGGGGCGAAAGTATTCCCCAAGTGAGAGCCCTTCAGATCCAGACTACAAGTCAGACTCTGAGGACAGCCGGCGCAAACGCCGTAAGAAAGAAAATTCATCTTCTGATAACTCCTCGGACAACGAGGATAGCGATACAGGACATTGGAAGTCTAGAAACAGACGCGATAGCCAAGAGGAAGACATGTCTCTCCCATGGCGCCGTCAGAAAGTGGATGCGTTCACCAGACGCATTAGTGATTTCTCTGAGAACAAGAAGAGGCGCATGCCTACAAATGTCAAGACCTATGATGGAACAGGTGATCCTGACGATCACCTGAAAATCTTTGAATCAGCCGCGACCATTGAGAACTGGCCACAACCAGTGTGGTGCCACATGTTTAATTCCACACTAGTGGGAAGCGCGCGGAACTGGTTCAACAAACTCCCACGAAGGAGCATAAATGGTTTTGAAGAGTTGAGAAAGGCGTTCCGCCTAAATTTTACTCAACGGAAAAAGTGCGCTAAAAATCCTGTCGAACTCGCCAGGGTAAAGCAGCACCAAGGAGAATCTACGAGCGCATTCATGGAACGCTTTAAAGATGAATGCATGCAAGTTAAAGCATGTCCTGAAGTACTAAAGATCTCTGGCTTCATGAATGGGATTAATAATCCAGAACTCATCAAGAGGTTGAACGACAAGATCCCTGAGACCTTTGATGAACTCATGAAGCGCTCTCGGTCTTTTGTCCATGGAGAAGCCGCCGCGGCGGATAGCAAAAAGAACCACTCGAGTTACCGGTCACAGGAACAACCTGGGAGGCAATCGAACGACCGAGGTAGTAACCGTAATAGGAGCTATCGCAGCCAGAGGAGCGGCAGAGATAATGACAGGTACACTCCCCTGATCAAAACCCCAAAGGAAATACTCGCAACAGAAGGTGCGAATTTTCCACGACCAACGCAGATGCGCACTCCAGAAGATCGGCGCACCGGGAATGGATACTGTGATTACCATGCACAGAAGGGCCATACCACCAACGAATGCGTCCAACTACGCCAACTCATCGACAAGATGGTTAAAGAAGGTAGATTGGACCACTTGGTCAAAAACATCAAAGAGGGAAAGGATAGACAAAAAAGTGGACACAAGAAGGAAACACCAAAAGACAAGGCTGACACAATCTACATGATACAATCATGGCAGCGAATCACTAGGCAGAAGGTCAGCCAAGATTTCTCTCGTGGAAAGGAAATCTCCTTCCCTACCTTAACTGCGGACAACGCAGAGGTGGAACCACTCACCATAGAGATAAGCGCGGGGGGTCACGACATCCACCGCATGTATGTCGACAGTGGAGCCTCTGCAAACATAATGTATGAGCATTGCTTCAAACGGCTACGCCCTGAAATACGCAGTCAGTTAAGCCCGGCCAGCACGGCGTTGACTGGCTTTACAGGTGAAAAAATATGGCCGATGGGGCAAATAAGACTACTAGTCAGCATCGGAAACGAACAACATTCCGCGACGGCCTGGATGGAATTCATGGTGATCAAATCTCCATCACCATACAATGGCATCATCGGGAGACCCGGAATGTCAGTTATGCGCGCTGTGCCATCAACAGCACATGAGATGCTTAAATTCCCAGTGGAAGGAGGCATTGTTACCCTCTACAGCGCTACTATCCCACATAGGGAATGTAACACGGTTACATGCGAAACGGCGCAAATCCCAGAACAACGCGCAACCAGAATTCCAAATCTGAAGGTGGCAATTCACCCTGAATACCCAGACCAGGAAATATCCAACGGAGGTTCATTGTCGGAAAACGGCAAAACGGCTGTGTGCGCGCTTCTACAAAAGAACTTGGACATCTTCGCATGGGAGCCAAAACACATGACCGGAGTACCACGTTCCATAACAGAGCATAAACTGAAAATCCGACAAGGGTACTCACCAATACGCCAGAAGAAGCGCGGGCAAGCTCCAGAGCGCGCGCAAGCAATCCTGGCGGAAGTACACAAACTTGTGGACGCAGGGATCATGCGGGAAGTCTATTACCATGACTGGCTCTCCAATCCAGTCATGGTAAAGAAGAGCGACGGCAGCTGGCGTATGTGTGTAGACTACACAGACCTTAACAAAGCGTGTCCGCAAGACTGCTATCCATTACCAGAGATAGACTGGAAAGTAGAGTCTTTGTGCGGATACCCATTAAAGTGTTTCCTCGATGCATACAAAGGATACCATCAAATACAGATGGCTAAAGAAGACGAGGAAAAAACAGCCTTCCACACAAGCCAATGCGTTTATTGTTACACAAAAATGCCATTTGGTTTGAAGAACGCGGGCGCCACCTACCAGCGGTTAGTAGATAATGCTTTCGAAAAGCAGGTGGGCCGCAATCTAGAGGTCTATGTTGATGACCTAGTCATAAAGAGCCATACTGAAGGTGAGCTAGTACGCGACATTGAGGAAACATTCAAAACTCTACGAGAGATCAACATGAAGCTGAATCCAAAAAAGTGTACCTTCGGAGCTACTGAAGGCATGTTCCTTGGATACCTTATCGAACCTGACGGTATAAAACCATGCCCAGAAAAAACAAAGGCAGTCATCGATCTTCCCTCACCACGCACGTTGAAAGAGATCCAATCTCTCAATGGAAAGTTGGCCGGCCTAAACAGGTTCCTATCCAAGTCAGCAGAAAAATCGCAGTCATCTATTGACTATTAAACATGGTCTAAGTTCAGCTAAATGTGAGATTTGAGAGAGTAAGTATTGCAATCATGCTTGTGCTTCAATTCAATTATGAATGCTAGTATTTTAAATTATATTCTTTAAAATAAATTAGTAATGGATATGTTGCAATTGGAGTGTGGACTGTGGAGCAGTTGACCATAGAATGTGAGGTGAATTCACGTGTGAACAAGTTTATCACTTGATATACAAATAAATAATGTCAAAAACTTCTAACGATAAAAACAAAATACTTAACAATTTCCCCTTATTAATCCTCTTGTTAACATAAAAAAAAGTACATATAGAAAACATATACTTTTTCCCTCTTATCATCTTTTCTTTAACACATGTTTCATTCTGCGGCGTCTATATTAGAGAAAGACTCGATCTGCCCAAAGCTATACGCTAAGAAGAAGCGTTGGTGGGATCAACGGGAAGATGATGAGTATATAAATCAACAAAGAAGAAATGGCAAGAACTTTGTTTCCATTACAACTTCTATTATTTCTAACTCCTTCGTGTCTCGACTAATCAGTGATTCACGGGCCTACCTAACAAGACATGCATGGTTCTATAGTCAACGTAAATTCGTCACTTTCATGTACCCATCGGCCGGCAGCCCTTTCTAAAGGTTCCCTTAGGCTGCCTGCACATCATATGTGCGAATAAAAAGAAGCGAGCGACTCTTCGCTTAACCTCTTACAAAAGATTTGATAGATAGCAGTTACCTAACTTTTAAGCCCTTCACCGGTCAAGGTCTTTCATCTTCACGTGGAATGAAGAAGCAGCAAGAGCTTCAATTCGTGTTTTGATGTACACATTTGTATTGTGAAAAACATAAGTAAAAATAAAATGTTAAAAAATAGTGTATGTATTATTTCTGTAAAATACATAATTATTAGTGAAAAATAGTCTGGTTTAGATTAAATTAATAAGTCGAAAATAAACATCTTGCAATATTTTTACCAAAATGTTAAGGACATAAAATTTTCGCAAACTATCCGTTTGTGACTCTTTCCAATTTTTGCGACTTTTCTTTTGGGTGTTTTAAGTGACATAACTTTGGGACATTTAGGGTCCGTTTGGTTCCCCATAATGGGAATGAACCTATGACTTTCAAAGTCATAGTAGGTGTTTGTTTTGTTTTGTTTTGTGGGCCCGGTAATGAAATGGGTATATCATAGTAATAGATTCATTACACACCAATTTGGCATCTATGAAATCCATTCCCGTGGGGCCATCTTTTTACCACTACAAAATTCAAATATCTATACACTTTTTCATACCATATTTTATCAACCAAACATAAACAATCATAATCATACACTTTTTCATACCCATTATCATTCCATCTCATTCCAAATCCGATACCCATTGTCATTCCTAGCAACAAACCAAACGGGCCCTTATAAATTAGTGACACTTTTTCTAAAGTGTCAGTAAAAGTAAAAAAAAGAAATGTCACAAAGTTTTAGAAAATTTACAAAAGTTACAAATTTGAAAATATACGAGTATTTTTGTAGAACCACAAATTCTTTGGTGAATTTAGTATATAAAAGTTTGTAAATGAATATTTTTTTCGTTTTCAGCATTTTCCATCGCCTCCCGAGTCCTGAGCCCTCCTTTGCTACTTTAAAAATGGGTCAGCAATAACAAGCGGCTAAACGAATGACCTCGAATATGAGGGTGAGACTTGCTTCAAGATATGTTCCGATTTCTAGACCCTAGTCGGCCTAAGATTATAACCAAGAGGCATGGTTTCTAATTTTCTATTAACCAAGACTAGTAGACAGGGTGGCTAATAAACGTTCATGATGATGACTATTTATATTTATACGTATTGTACTAATCTATAGGGTTGAGATCGATAAAACCCAAATCATTATAAATTCATAGTCCGATTAAAGCAACGGACAAATATGTAAGAACAGTCTAATGATACACCCATTTACAACTATGAGGCCCATCAAACTTTTTTAACCAGATCAAGGCCCAATAATAGTAGTCCACAATATTACAATAGCTAATATCACATCAGATCAAATATCTTAAAAGTAAGAATATACATGTCCAGTGAATAACTTAATAGCCAAGTAATAAAATACCAATTTAAAAGTTAAAACAATCATTTAGATGGTTCAAGTTAAAAACCAGATTGTACATAAAATTGTACTCAACTGTTTTTTAGAGTAATATATTTTACCGGATGGACGACCTTTTACTTTAAAAAAAAATAAAATAAAAAAATAAAATAAAATAAAAAGTGTGTTAATATAAGTATATAACAACCCAAACCGACTCGTACAAAAAACTTAATACTTATGATTCGCACCTGTTTCCACTTTTTACTAAACAAACCTAATCCCGTATCAAATCACCTCTAACTTCAATCTTTCTAAGCATTAGACTCTGTCTAAACGACACCCATTTATAATAGATTAAGCTCGACTTGACCTAAAGTGAACATATATATCTTAAGTGGCCTTATTTTGTTGAAGATGTGTAGTTTAAAGCTTAAATGAAATGAAAGAAAAAAGAGATTATGGTCCCGTAGAGAGGTCGAATTAATGGTCAATGTCAAAGCAAGGACGAGAGAGACATATTCCACTAAACCGCTAGTCAATTGTCATTTATATGTCTCTATATACTAAACTTTTTGTATTTTGTTTGGTTTCTATTGACTGATGTTATATCCGATAATTTTAAAAACTTTTATACTGTAGCAAGGAATAATAAACATGGAATGGCAGTTAAATAGGTCACGTGTTGTTCATCCGTCGTGTTGACAAGAACGATATGTGACGCACTTTCCTTGGCTCGTACCAGGTTGTGGTTGCTTCTTATGTTCTTGCTAATGTGTCTCTCATTGTCATATATTAGATGATACATCTTTAACCGTTAGTGATAGTTGGGAGACAGTTGTCCCAGGCGTTTTTGTTGCACGGCTTGAGAGGTTTTCCAGGCAAGATGTAGCATGAGAATGTAGTTGGGCCATATCACGTGTTGATAGTGGGCCTTTTTAAGTGTTTGTTATGGGCTTAACTTTGGCATATAATTAAAGGATAAGTGTTTCTAAATGTATCAAAGTTACCCTCTTTTACTAAGTTGTGTATCAAAAAATTAATCCTCCTAAACAATGTAATCTTTTTACTAATCATACTAACATGTATATCGATTAAGCCTCCCGTCTATTTTTGCTGACGTGGCAAAGTGGAAACGTTATCTTTGTTTTTTTCCTTCTTGACTCATGCCCAAGTGGCAGTCAAACCACCACTTTCCACCCTTAATATAAAGAAACCATTTTTCACCCCCAAATCAAAAACCACCACTTCAAGGACGACAACCACCACCACCATGTCTTATGCAAAATTGTTACTGATGATGTTGAAACCACGATGATAGTGAATGGCACACCAGTTGCATCTGCGCTTGTGTACAGTTGCTCTACTTGTTTACAGCCTGTGAAACCCATTCTACTTGTTTACATTTAAGCTAAATTCTCAGATTCAACTTGTTACACCAATTAGAGATACTAGTAATTGTAACCCAAACTGACCCATTCACAAGTGAATGGGTCAAATTTTCCACCCCTGAAAATGAAAACAAAAAAATATATCAAAGACATACCCCAAGGATAGACCACGTTTGAAATTCCAGCTGCACTTAGCGAATCGTTAATTTGTTTAGCAACTTCCACATATTGCTTATCCTGAAACAATGAGAAGATGGGACATCGTGTGGGTGCCACAAGAGGGTTGAAGCCAAATACATATATCTCTTCTTCTCCAGCTCCTCTTGGTCTTGTGTAGAAAGAATGTTCAAAGAGACAATATATGATTCGCTCCATTACAAATGAAGATTCATCACAGAAGATTTAAAAGTCCTGTGGTGCACTTTTTGTGTTTCCTTTGATATCGATACCATGCTTTTCTTTATTGTAACAGTCTTCTTAAGCGTGCTAACTTCAAATTGCACCTCCCCTTTGGACTCTAAAGCAGCTTTCATCTCCATAGCATCGTTTTCATTCATCGTCTAAGAAAAATGCAGGAAAACAGTAACTGTTACAACCCGTTCAGGTGAAAATGGGTCAGCTTGCATAAGACATGAGGAGTGTCTTTTGCATAAGACATGGTGGTAGTTTTGCATAAGACATGGTGGTGGTGGTTGTCGTCCTTGAAGTGGTGGTTTTTGATTTGGGTGTGAAAAATGGTTTCTTTATATTAAGGGTGGAAAGTGGTGGTTTGACTGCCACTTGGGCATGAGTCAAGAAGGAAAAAAACAAAGATAACGTTTTCACTTTGCCACGTCAGCAAAAATAGACGGGAGGCTTAATCGATACACATGTTAGTATGATTAGTAAAAAGATTACATTGTTTAGGAGGATTAATTTTTTGATACACAACTTAGTAAAAGAGGGTAACTTTGATACATTTAGAAACACTTATCCCTATAATTAATTGGCTTAGGCCATTAACATTAATACGCTATCACTAATGAGCTTGTTAGCTTGAGCTTATAGCTTAGTTAAGCCCATAAATTCAAGATGATAAGCTCACAATATGTTAGAAATGAGCTTATAGGTTTTACCCTATCCAAATTAGCCCTCAAACCCAAAAAGGTTACTTTGGTTGTTTCAAAAGCTTAAAAACCTTTTTCTTCATAAATATACTAATACCCCTTATGTTTAACCTCATTGTGTTTTACAAATCAAATAAGCCAACAAGCTCCCTACATGAGCCGAGAAACTGAATTTCTTAAGCTTATGAGATATAACTTAGTTGTTAAACCAAATAATAGCTTATCCACGTATCCAAAGACACCCTTGAACTATTTTCCAATTTCAATTATGATCTTTCTTACTTTCTACATACAGTCCAGCTAGAGCATGTTCAATCATAACGTGAAAACGGCGTTGGAGGGCGTTTTAAATCCGTTGGAGACGAGCACAAATAACGGCGTTATTGGTTCGGCGTTGGGTGGTTAACGCCCGTTAAGGGCAAGAAAAAAAAAAACATTTCGAAAAAGGTACAAAACTAGCCCTTCAACAGCTAGTAGCCGTTACATTTTCAAAAAAAATTACATAAAACCCCCTAACGACTAGTTTTTTAAAAAAAAATCAAAAACATTTTTTTACCACTTTAAATACCCAACTAAAACTTTATTTTTTTCACACTTTCTCTCACACTTTATATACTTCCTCTCACACTTTCATAATTCAAAAATCAAGTTCTTTCACAATGGATCCAAATGAATTTGGTGATATTCCTCTGTCTTGGTCAGACGTTGAGGACGAAGAGGACTTCCAATTTATGGCGTCCGCGTACGAGTATCACCTTCAGTTGGAACAAGAAGAAGGTATTGAATCTCAACATCCTAGTCATTCTCGTAGCCATATATATCGTGAACGTGAGCTTGCAGAAGAACGTTTGCTCAAAGATTATTTTGTAGAAGGTTGTAAGTATTCAAACCGGAATTTTCGTAGAAGATTTCGTATGAGCCGGAAACTATTCCTGCAAATAGTTGAAGGTATTGAATCTTATACTTCCGATAATATTCCAGATCATTTTACTTTCTTTAGGCAAACACCCGATGCTACGGGTCGAATGAGTATAAGTGCTCTAATGAAGTGTACGTCTGCCATACGCCAATTGGCGTACGGCACTTCACCCGATGCATTTGATGAATACTTGCAAATGGGTGTGAGTACTTCAAAAGTATGTCTTGATAATTTTAACAAATGTATTATTGATTTGTTTATGCCGGAGTATTTAAGAAAACCAACATGGGCCGACATTCAAAAAATTTATCAACAACATGAAGAAAAACATGGTTTTCCGGGAATGCTTGGTAGCATTGACTGTATGCACTAGGAATGGAAAATTTGTCCAGTGGCTTGGCAAGGGCATTTTGCTAGGGGTATACTACAACAACCGGCACGTCAATGGGAAATTGCCACGATACGTAGAATCATGTATTGTTGCATTATTTTGCATAACATGATTATAAAAGATCAAAAATTTGCATTACGTGACTATAACGACCTGTGGGTGGATCCGTCAGCAAATTTGAGGCAACGAAGATGGGTCGAAAGATGTGATACTCACAGTCGTAAGGCAAAAGAAATACACGACCGACAAACGCATACCCAACTCCAACAGGACCTTATGGAGCATGTTTGGCTGAAGAATCTTAAACGACATGGACAACAGCAAGAGAGCGAAGATGATGAATAAATATTTGCTATGTTTTGTTTTTTTGTTTTTTTTTTTTTTTTCCGTTGTCATTTCCTTTATGTTGTAACGTTTAATTTGCGGTGTGTTTTTTTAATTTCGATGTATTTTTTTTATTTGTTGTAATTTTTTTTGATGTATTTTTTTAATTTCGTATTGTAATATGTTTTCAAATTTAATGTTATGTTTAGTTTAATAAATGAAGTGTTTGTTTTAGTTTAGGGGTTGAAATTGAAAATATAAAATGTTATTGATGTTATTGGGATGTTATTGTTGTGGGTGTTTTTTGAGGATGTTAAGGTGAAATGTTAAAGCTGATGTGGCGCTGACGTGGACGGTGTTATTGATGTTATGATGTTATGATTGAACATGCTCTTAGATTGGTTGTGACTTTCAAATCAAAATTTTCATGACATACGCATAACCATTTTGGATCTTTGGAAGTACTTTAAAATCAATATACGGAGCATAAAATTTTGAGTTTTGCTAATGACAACATAAGGAATGTTGTTAAGAGGGTCAATTTTACTACAAATTTGTCATAAGGGACTAATTCATCTAATCATGATCAAATGCTTGTTTTTCATCCAGATTTTAAAAGACTGTTTTTTTTTTTTTTTTTTAAATGTCGTCTAATAAAAATCATTCATTAGTTTTCTTATGCAATAAAGATTAAACACTTGACCCAAACCCTAAAGTGCCTGATAAAAAAATCAAAGTAATAATACATTGAATATGAAAAGGATTAGAACATATAAGACGTGTGAAAACTGAAACTCTGGGACTCAAATTTTTAAAGACTTTGTACTAAAAGTCAAAATTACAAGCACCACTTAGTTTGCAGCCAAATAAATATCTTAGCATCATAATCATTTTGCATTGACTATATATATTGACTTGTGTAACTCTATACAATACATGGTCCATCATCAGTAGACCTAATTAAAGTCAAACCCAACAACCCCTAGTTACTCCTTAGTCAACTCCCTGTTCTATCTTTTCCTTTCACAACCTTTTTTAAACCACAAAATAATACAACTATCTATAAAAGCAGGGTTTTTCTATTATGTGACTTAGGCCACATATTAATGAGTAAAAAAGTAAATAAAAGTACATAGTGATTTACAAAAAATACATTTTTTATATGTATTTATGTCTTTTTTTTAGGATCCCCATGTACTTTTATATATTTTTTTCACTTCTTATCATGTGCCCTAAGACACATAATAGAAAAACCCGTAAAAGTAAATAGCTTGTAAAATATAGTCTGGTCAAAAGCATAGCGTGATTGAGACACTCAATTATACAAACAGTTAAAGCATATTGTGAACCTTGCATACGTATCTAATGTACACAATGGAGTGTTCTAATCAAAAGTTTGATTGTGCAAATTAATTCCCCTTTTTATAAGAGAAGGGATTGTCACTCTCAAAATTTATTGTGACACTCAACTGTATGCAATAGACAGTTATACTTTAAGTATAATCTGCTTTAACTACTTGTATAATAAAGTATCTCAATCACCTTCCTTTTTATAAAACCTGTTAAAAGGTACTTTTCGAACATGATAAATATTTTGTGGAAGTTTATAACTAAAAAAATTGATCTCTTGTAATTTATCCTTTTAAATATTTGTCATGATAAAAAGAAGCACACCCTTAATTAAATTCGTGTTGATATAAAGTAAACAGCTTTAACACGAGTAAACATCAGTTACGTACATTTTTTATTCTAAAATAGTTGTTACATGATAATGTTTAATACAGATATGATCAATAACTTACTTTTTACAAAATAACTCTTACATCAAGTTGTTAGTCTTTTCTTCAAACTATAGTATTATATGTAAGAGATACGATTGAATGATTTTGATTGATTGATTATTATCAATTACATCATATACATAACTATCACTAGACCTAATATTTTAGACTCGGACTTGAGCCCGTTACAACTCTACAATACATTACGGTCTAACATTCCCCCGTAGTCTGAGCGGCGTAATCGCAAAAGCTCGGACTAGAGATTAAAAGCTAATAAACAATAAAGTAAAACTAATAAATAATTGTTGAAGAATACATTCGACAGTAAGCGAAAGCACACCTTCAAGCAACAGCAGACATAAACGCGCAACAAACTGGATAAACCAAACTATCTGTACCAAATAGGATAAGCCAAAGTATCATAACCAAACTGGATAAGCCAAAGTATCCCTTACCAAAAAAGATAAACCAAAGTATCCTGACCAAACGGGATAAACCAGAGTATCCTTTACCAAACAGAATAAACCAAAGTATCATAACCAAATGGGATAACTCAAAGTATCCCTTACAACTAAAATAAAGGCAATTACAACTAAAACTCATGCGCTATCATCAAAAGAAAGATGAGAAAACGAAAGTTAGTTATAAAACTTCAACCCTCACAGAACCTTCCAAACAAACACGACGTTACATAGGTCTTCCCTGAAACCCCCCAGTAACTAAGGTAAACAACGTAGAAAAAGCACATTTTTTCTTAGAAAAACATAAAGATTCGCCATTTTTTTAACGCTGAAAGAGAACCAGAATCTTGTTTAAAAACATTAAACTAACAAAACATTAAGGAAGAAGGTTAAAGGAAAAGTAATGAACGAACAAAAAACGCAACTTCATTCTATATGATTTTTCATTCCTTCTTATAAAACCATCCACCATCACCATTTTCAAAGCAACCAAAAGTCAACACCATTAGATATCTAAATCTGTCCAGCCACCATCAACACAGATCCATCACCATGACTACCAGCGTTGCCAATGAACAACCGAAACCATTCACACAAACGTGAGTTTGTTGGATCTCAACAGTTTCTGTAACACCCCGACCCGACAAGGGTAAAGATATCACAATACGGTTTCATATCAGAACTTTAATAACTAAACAATAGCGGAAACCTTTACAAAATATCCAAAAAGAAAACATAAATAGCTAAAACTTCAAAATAAATCTAAGATCTCTATGGTAAAGTCTTGCTCTCAGCTCTACTCTCAAACCCAGATCAGCTATCCCATAAGCTCATCTTGAAATGCTTAAAACCTGCCGCAGGAAAAGAAAAGTGCGGCTGAGCTTACAAAGCCCAGTGAACGGATATAACGAAACAAAAACTAAAACAGAACAAATATACAAATACTAAATCAAAATGAAATAATGACGAAGGATCTTTTAGAATTCTGCGGAAGCACAAATATACAGAAATCCAAACAACCACATAACAGTTTAGACATCACATAGCACATCAATGACACAAACACAAACGTATCAGATACGACCAAACACATTTCATACCAAAATAACAGATTACGTATAGTCCAAACAGAAAGTCTCAAAACTAACTAAAACAGTTCCTAATAAATAAACATGGCTTTCATACAAATCAATTACTCAACATTTAATACACTCAAAGCAATCATGTAGCAGCGGAAATGGCAGACAAATCATGTCAGAAATAATAGCTAAACCAGTTCTAATATCAAATCCTAACCTGAGCAGAGTTTCAACATGGCAGGTCACATACGCAGACAGATAATTAACCTTCAAAACACTCAATCATATACTAGCACATTCATCTCGCAGATCAACGTATTCACGTAACAATAACAAATCATAATATCAGATATACGAATCATATTTTAACGTATTAGTCTTATCCTAGCATGGCAACTAATAATCACTTAAACAAATACGTCATAAGCACACTCACAAACATATCATATCAGAAATATCTTTCTTCTTCAAAAGTAACTTCATAAAATAAATGTACATGGAGTAGCTAGCTCCCAGATTTTGTGAAGACGCGTATTGCACACGACATCATTCACCAGATAACATATCGGATAACAGATCAGATCTAGGATGCATCCATACGCCCCTTCCTACATATTCAAAAATATGCTTCACCATCCAGAGACGTGGCAGAACATCACTCTACTGCCCTAGAGTCATATCAGAGGTGCATCACTGATACGGACATGGAACCCCCATGACTAGTTAAATATTTGGTTATAGTCAACCAACTTAAGTCAAACAGATTTCAGATATAGCACAGATCATAGTCACACACAAGGTCACAGAATCATACCAGATAGTTCATATCAAAAAGTTCATATTCAGATAGTCAGAAATCATAAGTTCATATCATAGAGGCATATCATATATTCATAAACAGAAGTTCATAACCAGAGATTCATAATCATAAGTTCATAATCCAATATAGCAGGGTTCAACAATTGCATATATCAAAGTCTTCATAACATAAGTTCACATCAGATATTGCATAGTTCACTAGAACCTAAATTCAGATAAGTGACAGAGCAAACATTCAGAAAAGGGTTCATAGCAATGGCATTGGGAATCCTAATAAACATAAGAGACATGATGAAGAAGGAAAACATGAGGGACCTTTACTGAAAAGGTCAGAACTCATGTACGTTAACATAAGTGTCTTAAAGTAAGACAGAATATCCGTACCTTAAAGCAAATGAGAAGAAAACAAACGAATGAACGAATACGAAGATGTGACGTCGCGTCTCCTCCAACGAATCTACACGGATTATGATTTATTTAATACTTATTAGTATGACGGATAAATCTCATTAATACTTTTAGGGTTGTCAGATTATTCCCATTTTTAGTGACAGACGGAATTCCAAGCGTTTTAGGGTTTCAATTATTAATTAGCCAAACGTATGGGTTTAATATGATAATCATCTTATTTAAGAGCTTATATGATCATTATTCATAGCATAGGGTTTACAAATGTCAAAGACGGATTTTAAGACTCTCTTTCAAAGTAGTTTACATAATCTTTAACTTACATGAAATAACGAAATTACACACTTAGCTTTTAACCCTAATCATTCCCCATTTAGGTTCTAGGGTTTCCATACTTTTAACATCATTTATTACGCATTCAATTTACATGTTACTTCCTTTAATGATTTCCACTTTGACCTAGAACGCACGAAAACTCAAACGGAAATTAACTCTAACTCACGCATGTCCTTACGTCATTTATTTACACATGTTGACCCAGAATTACCCAAAATTACATGTTGCACCTTTAACATCTTTAATTATACTATCTAACCCTATATTATCAGATTTTACACTTCTAGCCCAAAGGTTTTAGAGTTTACAAAACATACCTTTTTAGTTAAATAAAATTCGAATAGCCCTCTAAATATCCAAAATCACACGTTTAACCCCCACACTTATTTTTATACGTTTAGTACAAGTATATTACTGTTTACAAAAATAACCTTTAAGTTTCAATATTTACAAAATCAACCCAAACCTTTTTATTTAGAACCGATTAGGGCATAATTCAAAAGCAAGCCCTAAACCTAGGTTACACCAATCATTAGCCCATCATTACTACTTCATTAATTACCTTCAATGATTACAAGGAAACCCTAGTTCATGAAAAACCCTAATCGCCCCTTTTAAAAACCTTTCCTTTTTATGCGTTTCGAATCAAGAAAAACCCAAGACAATTCACACAAGCTTCAAATTCATAAACATGTATTTTACACAGGTCTTATAACATGTATCAACTTCTGGAAAAATCAATTCATGATCTCTAAAAATATTATAAGCTCATTCGTTAATTAATATACGATTTTAGGGTTTTGGATTCCAAATAATTTCATACAACTTATAAATCATGCATGGCTAATTTTTATGTGTTATATACGACTTGTAGGACTGAATTCAACATTAGGAACATACCCTTGATGAGCTTGGATCGTTAGAACAAAAGAAGCACAAAACCCTCACTTGTCGAAACCCTAATTCATCCAAAAACTCACCACGACTAAAACAGCAGCTCTGGAACTCAAACATTATTTTCCCCACCTTCTATACCTTGAATCTCGTCCAAGAAAAATGGTCTCAAGCTCTGGAAACTGGAATTCGATTTATGAAGGGTTTTGAAGTCGGTTTTAGGGTTATCGGCAATAAGGGATTTTATGGGAACCGAATTTTATATATATACTTGATTTATTATTTTTATTATGGGCTTTATAATGTATTGGACTTAAATTAAATGGTCTCTTACTAATATAAATTTATATTGGGCTTTTACTAATTAATTTCTTTTATAAACTATTTTAAATATTTTCGGCTAATATGTAAAATACAAAACTAATTTTTATAAAATCATAAACTATAAAAATTACCTTTACAAAGTGTTTAATATTTATCTAGATCATGTGGGATATTTCTTAAAATTCTCTGAATTTACATAGCTTACTTGGTATTCTTTTGAATTAATTATTCATACTTTTGATTGTAGGGGTATTTTGGTCTTTTTGTGAACTTTAGAAATTCAGGTATTACAGTTTCGGTTGGATCTAACCACACATAAACCACACAACGGTGACGTAAAGGAAGAAAAAGAAAATATAAACTGGTGGAGATGGATTTTAGGTAGTTAGTGTGATGGCAGTGAAGGGATTATTTGGAGGCATGAATATGGTGGAACCATTGTTGAAGAGTCACAGATCTAGACGAAGAGTTGTGGTTTATTTTGTGAAAATAACCCGATAGTTGAAAATTAAGGATGACAAAGGTTAAGGTTTAAAAGAAGCCCTCTGAACCTTCGGCGTGTAGCCGGCGGCCGGAGGTGGCGGCTGAAGAGTGGCCAAAGGCGAAGCTGTGGATCGTTGTTTTGTGTTTTGGGTTTTTACAGGAGCGAACCCTCTGATACCATGTAAGAGATACGGTTAAATGATTTTAATTGATTAATTATCACCAATTACATCGTAGACATAAATAGCACTAGACAAAATATTCTAAACTCAGACTTGAGCCCGTTATAACTCTACAATACATCATTACGGGCTAACATTATAATAATTTTAAATAAATTGTTCAAAAGAAAAATCAAATAAAAGTAATATGGCAAATACAATTTATTTACTTTACTCATACTTTGATAACAAATAACTAATTTGAAATAACTGAAAAAGAAGATGAAGAATTAAATTGGTACGAAACAGACTATATAAACATGGTTCGTTTTCAAAAAATGTTAGAAGACAAGTGTCGCCTGAAAGAGTCTCCGTGCCATTTCTATATGATCAAAACATCAAGCACAAAAGAATGATGAGCACCAAATGCCTCAAAGGAAGGCGTTTCGTGGTATTGAGGTGGGAAAAGGGGCTAAATTTAGCCCTTCTAAAAATAAGAAGCAGGTGTATGAGCCTGTGTCGAAGAAGCCGGATGCTACAAAGAAGAAGATTGCTGAAGTGGCTAGTACAAGTGGGACGAATATTGCTACATCAAATCTGTTTGATGCTCTTAATATGGTTGATACTGATGAGGCTGATATTCCTAGTGTTACTGTTGACTTGACTAAAGATGGTAGCTCTACTAAGGGTGAAAATAGTAGCACTAGTACTACTCCTATTGTTGGAAAAATTGAAGAGCTTGAAAAGCTAATTATTGAGGAGAAAGTTACTCTTGTGGATGATGATGGTAAACCTCTTAAGAAGGTTGATTTGAAAGAAAAAGCGCATGATACGGCTACTAAGCCTAGTTCTTATTCATCTCCGTATTCTATGGTGGGTAACCCATTCTCTAAAGTGGGGGATGTGATTGTTTCTAACAGTGATGATGAGGAGGTGCTTGAGCCGGATAATCCTATGGCTAAATTTCTCGCATCAAATGGCGGCGGTCATGAGCTTGAAGATTATTATAATGATTATGCGGATCAGGTCTATGATTTACCAGGGCAATTGGATGCTTTTTCTGACATGTATGATATCAAGCTCCAAGGTCGTAATAGTAAGCAATCTAGACGTTAGGTTATGCTTGGTTTTGTGTCAAATGTAATCTAGTGAGTAGTGGTTGTCTTACTGTTTTAAAGATAGGAAGTGTCTGGCTATGTTAGCTTTACCGCCTATGTAACGAGCTGAAATATGAGACTTCACTCATATCCTTTGTACCTAAATGTTTTTTGAAGTAATATATTTACCGGGAAAACCCTTTACCCAAAAAAAATATAAAGAGATGTGATTTGCATAACTACGAGCTCATGCATACACCATTATATGTGTTATGTATTTTAATATAGCATATTGCATAAGTTATACAAAATGATGTATCAACAATAATGTTGTATAAATTATCTTTCAAGTTCTAATATAGATATTTGGATATACAAGAAGCAACTATATATGGTTAGTAAAGATACATATATTACAATAGTATATATAAAAAGTCCAAATAGAACATCCTTGTTAATGCCGAAAGTATACAATTGGAATTGAAGGTCTGCCCTAGGATATGTTAATTAAATAATATGTCATGCTTAGACATAAATGACGTCATTGGATATTGGTTGTGAAGCGAACCGTAGCCGTAGGATGGTTGGCAACTGAATGTGGGAGACACACCATTTCACCATCGTTGACTTTTTTATTTATTTTCATACACACAACAATAATATTTTAACTTACAAATATCTATGCGATTATGTACAGCATTATTGAATCACTTTCTATGCTCCAAATTCATTGGACACCAGAACTATAGTTAACCTATCAAGTTCGTTGGACATCTTAGCCTAAGTCTCGCATCTATGTATTGTACTTTGTAGATTTTATTCAAGATTATTTCTCAATGAATGGTTATCATGCCCAATCATACTGTGTTGGTATAAACTATAAAGTTAATTTCTGCCAAGTAAAGTATTTAGTTGCACTCGTGTTGTTACAATAAAGGCGATGATAGTATTTGTTTATTGGGAGTAGATCTAGTGAGAAGAGAAATTGAAATAATAAAATTGAGAAAAAATTTGAGCCACACATTTCAAATGAAGAGGAGAAATTTAGGGGGAAATGCATTTATTTCTTTAGGTGCATCTCAAATGTGCGGCTGTGATTTCTTCTCATCCTTCTCTTTTTAATTTTACTTCTCATTTGATCATTACTCTTTGTTTATTTAGAAAAAATAGACTTGTAGTTATTAGACAATGGATTATGCACAAGTTCGGTTGCGGGTTTAAGGTACATTACGGTTTGTGTATGTAATCTCTATATATTTGTAGCCTAATAAACTTGATAACCAACGAGGAATTCTGTAATTCAACATGGTATCAGAGCTTTAAGTCTGATCCTCGGAAATCCTCGGTCAGTTTGAGCCGCCACCTCTAAGCCACTCAGTCAAACCCTAGTTGTCGTCGTTTATCCATTATCTGAAAATAAAAACGCAGCCCACTGTTTCGACCATACCTCCCAAACCGCTAAGAATTAACTAACGCCGCTAACGTCATTGGCTTCGCAGTTAAATACCGAAGAAAATCATTTCGAAATCGTAACCTTAGTCTCGACGACGCGCGTTCATATGCCAAAATAGGCGGCTGAATTTAGAAAACAACAATGAGTCACTCTTTTGCTTATAAATTTCAAACCGTTTAGAGTTAGCTGACATCTTCAGCGGTCATGGATTCATAAGTGAATTCCAAAGAAAATGATACCGGAATCGCCGCCTCAACCTCTCTGGCGCGCCGCCACAAGCCACCACAAGCCTATTGTTGCAAGGAAAAAAAATCATTCTATCTTTTTCAAATTCGTTTATCCGCTGCGACTTGGTGCTATCAATGTCATATTTTTTTTTTATCAAAATAACTATCTTAGCTTTCGTTTCTTCAATTTTATTTTTTCTCGTAATTGTAGCTTTATTCTACAATTCGAGTTTTCGTGATTTAGCTGCTCAAACTACAAAGTGTTGTGGGTTGAAGGTACGTTAAATGATCGAACACAAATAATTATATCGTTTGTTTCATTTATATTTGTAAACGTCTGATTATGCATTCTTATATGTCCGTTTATATTCATATTATCATATATTTTTATTGAACACTTTTGAAATTGACATACTTAAATATATAAATACACATAAAACACAATTATATGTTCATTCTGAATATTATATGTTTGTTTCATTATGTCATGTTCTTTTAATATCTTAATGAATGAATATAAACGAACGTGATCAATCTTATTTTCTTAAAAATCAAATATGAATAAGAATTCGTGCGCTAAGGCATTCAAATCCGTCCAGTTATACTCTTAAAGTTAAGCAAACAAGCATGAACAAAACTTCATCCGAGTTTATTTTCGTAAATGCATTTTTTTTTTCATAGTTCCACCAATATATACCTGATAACTTTTAACAATAGATTCACAAACTAATTATGAGCAGGTGTGTATATGCACTATGTTGTAATCTATAGTTTATCAGTTCAGTTGTCTATTTAAAACCTTCCACACATGATACTCGTATTTTTCAAAATAAAAGTTAGAGAAAGAAAAGCGTCACCTTCAGGCTCTGAAAAACAAGAGTACACATAAGGACCCATTAATATAGCACGCGCATGCGTGTGGGCCCCATTCGTTGACTGTTTTTCATATTTTCTAAAATAAATTAAAAGTCAAAACGAAGTAATAGTAATCGACTAGTGACGTAACTAAGTGACAAAAGTCGTCCTCCACCGTCCACGTCAGCTCACCGCCACCACCACCTCCTGCCGCCTCTTGCAATATTCCATCTTATTTTCGTGTAGATATCATTGAGTCAAAAAGCATAGTGTGATTGTGAAATTCACTAACATTTTACTCCGTATCTTATTTGTTTAATCATACAGATAGATATACAAGGCACATCACTTTTAAAGTTTATCTATAAAAAAGAAAAATAAACGACAACAAATACTTAGGCCGCCTACGATGGTGCAGCGTGAGAGGGAGTGAGAGCATTAAGTCACGCACCACCCCGTTGCATTGTGGGCAGGGGCGGAGCCAGAATTTTCTATTAGGTGGGGCTCGGATTTTTTAGATAGTAATAATGTTTAATGTTTTTTTTTCGAACCCATGGTCGAATTAATAAACCTACAACAATGTTGTCACGCATTTTTTAAAGTAAAAAAAGGTCAAATATTTTGTCATGGTAAAAATAGTTTTATAACTAGCTATGTGGAATACTAATAGCGTATCTCATGTATCTTAATTCTATAAGGTAAATAGCATAATAAAAATATACTTTAATATAGGGTTTTATATCATACAGATTACTCAATTTTCCCACTTTGTTTGCCTAAGTTACCAAACTTTCATTTTGTTCACTTAGGTTACTGAACTTTAGTTAAGCATTCAACCTTAATTGTTCAGTGTAATCAAAATAACCCAAATGCATTTTTTTATGTAAGTTAAGTAACCAAAATGCATTTTTTTAGGTAAGTTAAGTAACTTAAATGTCTCATTTTACAAATTCAGTAACCTGAATGTCAACTCCGTGTAGTCCATTACCCTGTTTGCACAAAAAAAAAAGTTTGGTAACTTAGACGAATAAAGTTGAAAAGTTGAGTAGCATATCTGTCTATAAACCCTTTAATATATTACTAATATATATGTAGTAAATTAACAACAAAATAAAATTTTCTAACTACAAATATAACTTCAATCAATTTTACACGTAACAAATCTGCAGGTAGATGACACATTTTATGCAAAAGGTACAAATTTGTCTACATGCAAAGACAAAAGCCATTGTGGTTATCAGAGATTTAAAAATTTATGTTAGATAACTCAAGATTTAATTTTATAAGTAGTTTAAAAATTTATGTTAGGTACAAATTTGTATTATATAAGGCTAATAATAAATTAATATTTTATTTTTTTCTTTCTCTCTCCAAAAACTCTTCTTCTTCTTCCCCTAGAAGTTCACCTCACCCACATGGACCTAGAAGAAAAAAATACTATAGTTCATCGCGAATCCATGTGTGGACCTAGCATAGCTCCGCCCCTGTTGCTAAGAGACTTGAGCCTTATAGCAGGTGCCAAGTTAAAACTCGAAGAATTATGGGTTGAAATTCAAGCTATAAATAAGACAAGTTAGGCCAGTTGGGGGTGGCTGAGCACCCTCTAGCCACCCCATTGGCTCCGCCTCTGATTGTGGGTGACTGGATGGCTCACGCGAGAGGTAGGTGAAAAAAGAGACGAATGATGAATTGTTCACCTTTCATATTATGTACTAGTTATAATACCTGTGCACGCACAGGGTTTTGACAAAAAAATCATTTTGTATTAATACTGAATATTGTGTCTTTAAAGGTAATTACATATAATATATATAGTTATAAGTTTCGTGCAAGCACGAAGTTTACACATAAATCAAATTTATTTTAACATTTTAGTTCAGTATATACACATATAAGAATTTGCCCATGAAAATTGTGATATAAGTACAACTAATACTTGTGCATGAGTTTTTCATTATGCATTAATATATCTATTAGAATTTGATAAAATATTTGTAAAAATTTATGTTAGGTAACTCAAGATTTAATTTTATTTAGCTGGCAAAGATGTTGATGTTGTTATTTAAATTTCACTACTGATATTATGTTGTACACATGATGCAAGTTTAATAGCACATAATGAGCGTTGATAAAGTTAAAGTAAACTTATTTTATAATGAGCGTTGATATTATGTTGATGTTTTATAAAAATATTTTTTTAGATAGCCTTATATAAATAAATAAGAATTACATGAATCATTGTTATAAGTGCAATCGCGTATATTTATTTTTATATTAAAGTAAACCGTGCTTACAATTTGATAGTTATATTCACGTTTTCAGTAATTTAGCCGTATTTAAAATGTAAACTCGTGTCCACGTAGGTTATTTTAAAAATGAAATAAATGAGTCCTTATTGAACGTAAAAAAATTGATACTTATAATCTTATGTAAATTTATATGTTGTTATTTTAAAACAACATATACATTGTATTTTTTAAGATATAAAGTTTAAAGGTATAAAGTATAAGGGGGTATTTGTTTATAATCCAAAGTTATTAAAAAACATGGAGGTTTATAATATTACACTTAACTCTATATAATTTTTAAAAAATCAACCACTAAAGTTTTATTAATTACCTCATCTTTTTTTTAAGTTTTTGTTTTCACAAATTTGACACCTATATTTTTATATATTTTTTTTATCAACCAAATTTCTCCACCAAATTTATTAAAGTTTGACAAAAATCAATTTAATTTTGACTTTTATTAACCAATCACATCACATGATTTTGCTTATGTGGCAAAATCGAGCTCTCCTATTGGCCCAATTTATTTTTCAATGAGAAGGGTTTTCCAAAAACACTCTTAAATGATGGAATTCTTTTATTATATAAAATATTTATGAGCTTCATGAGTTGTATTATTAATTATTTTATTTGTAAGCATGTGTGGGATATATTTATATAAAGTAAGTACTTTATTAAAAATGTGAGGGAGTGGTGACTATTGTGAGTAAAAAAGTGAGAGAGAGTAAGGAGATGCAAAATGGAGAGAGTGGCTCTAAGGTGGAAGGTGAAGGGGGTGTGACCATTTTAGTGGTATTAGGTTGAGAACGGTCGGTCACGTGTGAAGCTTGTTACCGGAAGAGATGTCCAGTGTGTGAGGGCTCATTTACGTTCCAAACGGTGTCACCGTTTAAAGCAAAAGAGAGTTATGTGTGTATGTAAATATATTGGTTTTATAATTTGAAACCATGGTATAAGTACATCGTGAGTGATATTAAGACTAGGGACGAAGTTTGAACTAGTTCTTTGGAGGGACCGAAATGGAGTTGCATAATGTAGGAGGCGCCAAACTTACAAATTGTTCTTATATGAATATGTTTATATGTAAATTACATATGAAAGTTAGACTTTTGGGAGGCCACCACCCTTTCCAGCCCCTATTATCCTTCGTCCATGACTATAACGGGGGTTAGGTGTTAATGATGGTAGATGTGACATTGATGTATAATTTATTTTGGTGGTGAGAGGCACAAACCATTACGAGTAGTCTTTTACATTCAAACATAGTATAATCTTGATTACAATCTTTGTGTGGTTTTGTTAATGCTAAATTAAGTCCTATCTGTTGGAAATGTATATATTTATAAATACCTATATGTTCGGATTCGAATCGTGACCACGGGATTGCACACATTACGAATGAGAATTAAAGTTAATAATTAATATTAATTGATTACGATTAATTATTATACAAAACTCGACTAACGATCGTTAAGTACTTAACGGAAATGACTAACGACCATTAAATGTAAAAGGAGAGAATATATGGTGAATAATCTTAAAAATGGAAAAGATACGGGTTCTCTTTTCTCCCCTATGATGGCCTGCAAAGAGAGGGCATACCAAGCCCACAACCCTAACTTGTTCCCTAAGATTTTCATTCACTATATACAAAGGCTATGGTTAATGTTTTTCATAGCTTTTGTGCACACACATTAACCTAATCTTTTCTTGTCTTTCTCTTGCAAACTTTCGGCCAACATCTTATTCATAGGGTGTTTGGTTTTGTTTTTCTAAAACAAAGTTTTGTAGATCTAGCAATCGCTTTATTCGTTTGTTAATTCGTGTGTACAAGAACGTAGTAGTAAGGCACTATTCTTACACCAATTGGTTTGAGTTATAAAACGGTAAGGGATAACTCGTTAAACCACTTTGTCACATCCATTAAAGAGATCTACCGAATTGCAAGAGGTACGTTACGTAATTCTTTCAGTTAATTATTTATTTGTTATGATCCTTAAGTCTTCCGCTGTGTACTTTGTGGTGTCTACATGTTTTATTGTTATTCATGTATCTTAAACTCAACAGTGGCATCACGAGCCTTGTATAACAAGTAATTAATTACTAAAACACATAAAACAAATAAACATGATTGTGTTATTAATTGTATGTGTAGATCTAGGGTTTGCAAAACCTAAACCCTAATTTTAGGGGGGGCGTATTTTTTGTGCCCTAATTAGGGTTTTGTAAATTCTGTTTTAATTGGATTAGAAACCCTAGGTTGCATGCAATTTTATGTGTATTGCGTAACTCTGTTGTCACACCCCCAAAATATCGCAGCGGAACGATAGTGTCATTGGGGTATGACGTCATAGCACAAAGTATGGATACAGAAAACGACCTCTACAATGAGACGTTTTGAAAAGTCTACCATTCGATTAAATAAGTTAAAGTTTACAAAACAAGAAATTCCAAAGTTTGATAATACATAAAGGTTTACAAAACATGTCGAATGGTAATTGTTAAAAGTACAAGACTTCAATGTATGCCATGCGACCCAAAAGCTCCATGAAATGCTATCGCCTTACGACCTGAGATAAACATGCTAAAAAGTGTTAACACAAAGGTTGGTGAGTTCATAAGTTTGTGATGAAATGTAAAGCCTTTCAAAAATTGTTTATGCAGCAAAGGCATTGTAAATCCACTCAGTTCCAAGTTCCGCCCATACAAAACTTGCAACCTGTGTGTTTACAACCCATTGCCAAAATATGGAATTGTCAATCTTGTTTGTAAGTAGGACATATGTGCATACGATATATACATGTACTTAATGCAAAGAATCACAACCAACTGAACCTCTTGACAAGTCTAAATTGTTTGTTATGTTTCATTGAATAACAGATTATATTCACCCCTAGTCACGTCATCAAGGACACAAGGGTGGGGGCGTCAGCCCGATAGTACTATCAATACCTCTCCGCCGGCTCCCGCATGAGTTAACCAGTTGCTAAAGTATGTATGTTGAGGCATAATTGAAAACAAGTTTAGCACATTAAGGCACATATCGCTATAAACCACACATAATGTCCAAAGAGTATAAGAAGTATAGTGTAACACAATTGTATAAATGGTTTGAGTATTCGCAAGAGTAAAAACAAGTATTTAAGCATGTATCTCCCCCAAAGAGTTTGTAAGAGTTTAAACGAGTAAAAGCGGGGTATGAACTCACCTGGTATGATTGATATGCTAACAAAATGAAGTGCACGAAAATGAGGCTCGGAAACTATCCGCGACCTAAAATGAATGATGTGCTATAATATAAGTCATGAAACAATGTCGTGCATGCAAATCCATATGTAATCTATACCACTTGTATGTTTTTGAAAATAGAATTTATCGTCGAAATATATGTTTATGACATCTCGTCATGTTTATAAAATACTTTGCAAGTATATACGTTGAATCAACATCCTAGAGGTCTCGATCACAAAGAAAAATATTGGTTAAGTATGATACTTTAGTCCAAAGTATAGTTTAAAGGATGGTTTTCGGCAAAGTTTGAGTGACCATAATTAATTCATTACAACTCCGCTAGACAAACGGTCGGACATTTTGGAAAATATGCTTGGCGAACTTACTTTTACTAGAAGACATCACTTTATAAAAAGTTCTACATCAATGTTAAAAACAACCTTCAACTTGGTCTCTTTGTTTGCCGTAAAACTTGCCTATTAGAAATAATATAGTTTTTTTTTTCTTATATAATAAAGTTACGGCAACTTTGTGAAAACGTGTATAATTTAATCGTTACAAATCCGTTTTCCACGTTTTAAAGGTCTTTAGCTTTGTATCAAAGTATACTAACATATTTTTGACAAGTCGACATAATTTACAACGCCCAAGCTTCATTTTTTGACTCGTACAAATTAAACAATACATGCTGAAATTTCCAGAAAATTATAGTTTTCGTCGCCAACTTGAAAAATTCATAACTTCTTCGTTATAGCTCCGTTTTAATCCGTTCAAGCCGCCACGTTTTCGTTTTAAAGTATATTTTCTAAATATCTAGGCCAAATATTTTTACCTACTGTCGGAATTTCCAGATTTTGAAAATAAGGACAGACCCTTTTGAAAACTTGTCGAAATGAGTTTTTCTCGCGCCAAACATATTCTAACCCATTCAAAACAACTCCGAAACTATTCTAATCCTACCATACACCTTCTTAGGGTGTCATGGGTTCCTAGACATCACCAAAAATAATATATAACAAGGAGTAATTATAGGATGACTTATATATATACATAGCTCTTAAAATCAATGAAAAAGTGGTATAAACCTCATGAGACTTGCATGTTTTCTCAAATAAAATGAAATGACCATAACAATGAATATGAAATATTATGATGAATATGAATGCTTACTAGTAACTGATGAGGTTTATGAGAACAAAGGATTTTCCTAATCACCCTAGATTTTTATTTCAAAACCTATACAAAGAGTGATACTAGAGTGTTAAATAACTTTGTCTTGAAAATTTTATGATGATCTTCCTTCTTGGTCTTGTGGCTGCCGATTTTGGAGAGGAAGAGAGGAAGGAGAGTTTTTGATCTTATACTTGCAAATGAATGAGTGAAATGAGTTTGATTTTGTATAATACATGTATACTAATGAGATATTTAGCAAAACAAATGTGACTCACTCCAAATGACTCACCCCCTTGTCGACAAGGGGGTGTTATCATTCACCTTTATGTTTTTTTTTAAATGTATATGTATGATTAAATGTAAGTTAATTGAAGACTTGTGGTAAATTGTGTACCCATTTGAATATTTAAGGTAGCGTTAGATAAAAATAAATTTTCACGGGTCAAGATAAAATATATTTAGGTCATAAAAATTATAAAAATACATTTCTTGCAAAATTTAAGTGAAATAATAATAATCGTGTAGAATTTAAGAAAACCGTCGTAATTATATATATATAACAATTTATATACAAAATAAATTTAAAATACTGGGTAAACTCATAATATTATTTTATAAACTTAATATGAGTATAAAAATATATTGGGATAATTTTTGGAAGTAACGGATCAATTGTTCAAAATAATTAATCACGCGATAATGTTTATTTAATATGAGATTATACGTTTAATGAAAAAGGAAAAACCCATGCATAAATTGATATGAAATGATGAATATGGAGTTTGAGAAATGACCGGAAATTGAGAATTGTGACATTCTTCCCATGTCACGTCCTCGTGATTCAATCGATGATACTTAAAGGTCTACCCTTAGGTTTCGCGAAATCAGGGTGTATGGTCAAAGTGCTTATGCCAAAACTTACGCGTCTAGGTTTCTTATCTAGTCAGGCTCACTGAATCTGAATAATACAGTGGATCACTTTATGGTCTAGGGAAAACGTACCAGTTACGCATTGCGAGCTGCCTCGGTTCCTAAATAGAATGCTCGATCTCGGGGTGGACTGATATTGAGTACAGGGTTCGGGTTGTTTCCGTCAATTGCTAAAGCTAGGTGTTGGTTACCTTGTGGTTGCCTCTGCGTTCCATTCAACTTAGGACAATTATTCCGGAAGTGGTTCGGGCTGTTACATTCAAAGCAAGTCCTTTGATTATTCATCTTGTTGCCCACGTTAGCCGGTGCTACATGTGTTTTACACTGCTCCTTAAAATGGCCGTATCGATTTCAATTTGTACACAAGCGGCAGGGCTTGGTCTTTGGATGATGATAAGCACATTTAGCACACTTGGGATGTGTACCCGCATGTTCTGTTTGTTCAGTACCAGTTGCCACAAAAACTCTTGCCCTTTTGTTGTCTGCTACCACGTCCATTTGCTTATTCGACCCACTCGCTTCCTTCCTCTTGTCACTGCTCTTCAAAGTACCATTTCTAACCATCTCGTCTGTCAGGGTTCCTGCCCTCAGTATTGCACTTTGTATTGTAGACGGCTCAGTCGTTTTCACAGTTCCACGGATTTCAGGCACAAGACCGTATATGTACCTCGCGATTCTCTTGGATTCAGGGGTAACCATATGAGGAACAAGTCTGGCTAATTCATGCAATCGATCTGTGTAGGCTGCGTGACCAGCTCCTATCATAGAGTGATGATAAAGTTCATGTTCCAGTTTCTGCATTTCATTGTCCGGGCAGTACTCTTCTTGCAATAACGCCTTAAATTCGTCCCATGTCATACCTATAGCTGCTTCTCTGCCCCTAGCCTGTAGCTGTGTGTTCCACCATGTCAATGCCTTCCCTGATAGCAAGCAAGCTGCATACTTCACCCTCTGATGTGTGGCACAATTGCTGATGTCGATCACTGACTCTGTCTTCTCTACCCATCGAGTATACGCCAAAGCACCTCCTATACCATCAAACTCCACGGGTTTGTGATTCGCGCCAAACAGTCAAGTCTAAAAGACTTAAAACAGCTCAGACACAAATACAATTAAGTCCTGGAGAATAGATTGAATTCCCGGGTCGTTTAGTCCCAAGGAGACTCAATGGTGTGTTAAACACAAACTCAGAGGGTAGAATGATCACTAAGGATAGTGATCTGTACAGGTTATGATTAGAAATTACACTACTGATTGATTTGGAATAGAATTGGACACAGAATTGGAAAGCACAACAATCAGATGAGAAAAATGTAAACGTAAGTTTAAAAACTACGCAGACGCACAAAATAAAAGTGAAAACTAAGAATTAAAAGACCTAAAAATATAAAAATGACATTTTTGGAATCCTAAAAATAAAAGAAAATTATTAAAAAAAAGAAAATTATTTTTAACACTATTTAATTAATTATTATTAATTAAAAACTATTTTAACTACTTAATAAATACTCTAAAATAAAAGAAAATAGGAAATAAGGCTAGAAAAATAAACTTATGATTCTGAAAAATCTAAAATACTATAAAACTAATTTTAAAACTAAAAATATATTTTTCACACTTTTTATCTAATTATTACTAATTAATTATTATTTAAAATACACTTAAATACTAGAAAATACAAAATAAACTTGGAAAAATAAAATTTTAACTTGGAAAAATCTAAAATACTATAAAACTAATTTTAAAATAGAAAATATATTTTTTATACTTTTTAATTATTTATTACTAATTATTTATTATTTATTAACTATTTATAATTATAATAAATACTAAAAAGATAGAGAAAAATCTGAAACTTTTTCTAAAAATCCTATATGATAACAGAAACCTAAGAAAAGTAGAAAAACAAGTTTTGCTTATTAATAAGTTGAAAAGAAAAATTAAAAAGCTAAAAAGTCTTAAATAAACGCTATCACTATTTTTATATTGATGTTTTTGTGATTTTTCTTTTTGAAAACTACTTAAATACTAATAATAAGAAACTTTAATAAAGACAAAAAATTTATAAAACACTAATAAGCTAATTTGATGAGCTTATGTTCCAAGAGTGGACAAAATGGCTTATTAGGTGGAAATAAGCTCAAATAAGCTTGAAAGATGAAACAAAAGCTTAAAGTGGATATGAATAAGCTAAAGATACTCAATTGAAGCTAATAAGAACAAATAAGCACAATGAAAAGCTCAAATAAGCTAAAAGGAACTTATGACTGTGGTGATGGAAAAACAGAAACTGGGACAAGATCTAGGCTTATAGCAGCCCTAGCTAACAAGCTCCAAACTGAAATCTAAGACTTGATATTTCAAGAGGATCATGTTGGCTTTCCAAAGAACCAGAGAAATCAAAGATTGGACAAGTAATAAGCTCAATGCAAGCTTTTGAAGTTGGTACCACTTTCTGTGCACAGAACAGTTGTGCAGATGGGGTGCTCTCAATAAGCAGTTAAATGAGCACTCAAAAAGCTAAGAAACTAAGAGTTATCATTTTTCTATTTTTCTTTAACAACTAGACTACAAATCCTCCAAATCTTATAAACTGAAACTTACTAATGAACTCACAATGAAATTCCAAACTTTATTCAAAAACGACCCTTTTGAGAATTTTGACTTTTTGAGAAAAACCAAAAGTTGACCAAAGTGAACTTTGATTGGATCTAATGTACTGATGATGTTATGTTAAGGTGTTTTAAGACTGATTATAGCAAGAGTAACAATTTTTGAACACAAAATCAAGAATTGATATTCTAAATTCCCAACAGTGGGCTGCACATACAAGTTCAAAGTGATTTTTGACTTTTTGCTAAAAAGGACTTAATTTCTTGACTTGTTTGAGTAGTTTAGACCTATTTAGACAGGATTCCAACAAAACTAAAAACCAAAAACCCTTTGAGTACACTAAACCAAACACCCCTTTTTGATGACTGTCATGGAGTTTTTCAAACTAAAACACAATTTTAAACCATCAACTTGCTTACAGACCTTTAATAATCACTTGTTAATACTAATGAAGCCTAAAACAATAATCAAAACAACCTCAAACTCATAATTGATGAATATCCTATTTTAACTGTTAAAACCAAGATTTTTGTAAACTACAAATTTAGAAGAACAAGCTAATGATTTTATAGTTTAAACACACTTAAATATGATAAGTGAACACAAAGAAACAAAAATATTAGCTAATAAACCACTACAATAGTAAAATGCCAAAATGACTAAAATAGCTTACAAGAGCTTCCAAGCTTAATATTTAGAACCAGGACCAAGTAGAACTTCCTATAGAACCCCCACAGGTTCACTAACCCAAGGCCATCCAATATCAACCTTGCTCCAGCTGTGATCACCCTTTTCAAGTGATTTTTTATTTTTGAACTATTTAATGGGATTTTTGATGATTTTTGACTTTTTTAAGCTAAACTGATTTTTAAGATAACTAAAAGCTTATAAAAGCTATATGGGAGCTTACATGAGTTATTCTAGTCCATACAAACAACAAACAATATCATTTGAAACATTTGAGATTTTGCATAAATAGGAGAAATTTGCATAAACTGAATTTTAACTTGGAACTTGAATTTAAGGTTCACAAAAGATTTCTTATAACAAAGGAACTTGAAATACAATGTTTTAAGCTTAAAACATAAAATGAAAATGAAAGTTACACTAAAACGACATGAAAAGTAAAATATTACACTAGATATCTCAATACATTGCATAACTCTTCAACTTTATAGACTTTTCTTCACTCCCACATGCCTCTGAGACTTTCCCACCACTCTTGAACCATTGGATCATTCAGAATAATCATAACCGTCCACATGTATTTTGGCGCCAAAAAATTCAATGAGCAGGTTTAAGCTTTTAAGGAATTTGGTTAAGTTAATTAAAGCTTTTGGATTGTAGAGGGGTTGGAGGGGACATGGTATGGGAGGGGGAGTTGAAAAATGGTTAAAACCATGACTGGTTTTGAGGTTCTGGTGTTGAGGAGAGATTGCTACAGTAACCATGGTTTTGAGCGCGTATTCCCTTTTTTGACTTTCATTGACCACAGAGTATTAACAAAGGGGGGTCAAAAGGCATAGTGGCTGGGGTCTTTTTGATTGTGACCTGGGGGTCAAGGGCCAAGGGTCAAAGCAGAAATGGGTTGGGCTAGTATTTTGGGCCTAGTGATTTAATAAGTGTCCGTTTGGTATTAGTGATAAATAAGGACCAAAAATGTAATTCACCCAAACTTCAAGGACTGATCTTGCCATTATTCCAAACTTCTCACAAGGACCAATTTTGACAAACATTGATAAAACAAGGGCCCTTTTTTGCATAAAATCCATTTTTAAAGTCCAAGGACTATTTTTGCAATTTTTCAAAGTTTAGGGACTTTTCTTGCCAATTGACCAAAGAATCATTCAAGGATCATTTTAAACAACTTAGAATACTTCAGGGACCTTGAATGATAAATTTCCACATTTTTGAATTTCCAGGGACTAGATTTGACAACTTTTAAAACTCGGGGGACTAAAACTGCCAATTTTGCAAACTTGATACATTTTTCATCTGATTTTGATATTTTTGAAATTAAAACACATAAAACACTGATTTGTGATAATTTGATCATTTTGATGTGTTTTTGAGTGTTTTCAGATGAATTTGCAGTTTAAATTGTATAAAAATGATGAGTAAATAGAGACTCATCAATCCCCCACACTGAGATATTGCTAGTCCCTAGCAATGATTTGAGAAAACATAATGGATTTTAAACTCTTTACCAAAAGCCATTACTTCTGGAGTAGCCAAATGTTTCAGTTCAAGTAAGAACCATGGTACACTGATAACCATGTGATTTTGAGCAAACCACAAGCTGTCAACGGATTTGATGTGTCTTTACCAGAAGCCGTACCCTTCTGGACTAGCCAACTCTTAGATAAATTATCAACATTATCTTTGGTGAGCTGAATACCAATTATGGTTTTTCCACTGCCTTTACCACAAGCCATAATCTTGCGGGCTAGCCAACTCTTCACTTTTTAGGATATGGTGAGCTGAATACCATACAATTTTGGGCAAATTGCAAGCCATATAAACGGATTTGATATATCTTTACCAAGAGCCGTTTGCTCCTGGATTAGCCAATCCTTTTGTCTTACAGACATGGCGGACTGATAACCAAATGAGAAAGTGTAGAACACTTACTCCAAAAAAAAAATTTTGGCCAAAAACGGGGGAATTGGGTAAATAATACATATGAAATTCGTGAGAATTCCCCCCCACACTAAGAAATGAATATTGCCCTCAATATTCAAAGTACCGGCGGTTATGCCGAAACAAAGAACGTGAAAGGGAAATATTAAGGCCATTTTATTTAGAAGAAGCTTTTTTTTTTTTTTTTTTTTTTTTTTTTTTTTTTTTTTTAGACAGATTGAGAATATACAACAGTGTGGGGAAAACTCCCCCACACTTGGGTGGTAGAAAGGGGATAAGAAGACAGAATTATGGGTGAAAACCCATATGATGCGTGCTAATGTTTTTGATTACCGAGTCACTAGCTTGACTCGATCCCCGCATTCATTTGTTCATGGGGAAAGTTATGTGGACAACCAATCTCAATCGGACTTTCATTCACAATGTTAATAAACACATGAACATAAGAAAGTTCCACTCCGACGAGATATAACCGGTATTTTAATAGTAGAAACTATAAAGCATAATACCGGGGTCAAAGGTAACATCTTCACTCCCGAATGAGTGAAGAGAAGGAGAAATCACCGGGTAGGTGAAGGGCAGTAGGGAGATCAGAACAGCAGTAATCACAAGAACTTCCTCCTCAAGAATTTGAAATTTAATTGAAGGAGGGGAGGTCTTATGCTTGATCTCAGGAATTTTATCAGTTTTCTCAACTGATTTGGATTCCTCTTTATGAAGTTGTTTGGGAGGAAGGATGGTATAATTTTCTGGGTACAGCAGTTGTTCAAGAAGAAGAATAACATCTTCCTCTTGATTACTCTCGGTATCATCAATACCAGGAAGAAATGTATCCAGATTGAGATAATCATCAATCTCATCCATAATAGAATCACTTTCCTCATCCGGATTGAGAGAATGAATGGAAAAGTTGGAAACAATAGGATCAGGATATGAAATGGATGATGGATCTCCATAAAGCAACTTCTCAATGAGAAGTATGTCCCCTTCGATATCAATTGGGGCATGATCAATCTCCCAAGGAACAGAATCACTAGCCAAGTATGCTTCAATCTCTTCCAAGATTGAGTCACTTCCCTCAAAAGGAGTGATAGAAGGAGTAGAATTGGCTATGATAGGTTGATTTTCAAATATGATTGGATCCTTAGGAGAGAATTTAGCTTCATCCACAGAGTTAGCAAACTCAATACGACAAACTGATTCAGGAGGTGGGACAAGTGGAATGCTCTTAGAGCTAGCAGTTTTCACCACTTCCGATGAAATATCCGAATCAAGATCATCATCATCAAGAATACTCCTGACATCTTTGGTACAACATTCAAACCATTTGTTTGAACCAGGGTTGATTTTCATAGCTTTTAGCTCAGCACGTTTTTGTTGAACACTCTTAACCGTGAAATTTGAGAGTGTTGCATCGATTCTTTTGGATTTTTGATCGATTGTGGCAACACTATGTTTGTTCAGAGGTTTGGAGTTCTGTTTGATATTCAACGTGAGCTCTTCGTTATCAACCCGTAGAGTCAATTCTTCAGCAAATACATCGATTAGAGCACGGCTCGTTCTCAAGAAAGCTCTCCCTAAGATAAGGGGAACTCTAGGATCTGGATCAAAGTTTACTACAACAAAGTCAGTGGGAAAATGAAACTTCCCTACTTTAACCACGACATCCTCGGCTATTCCAAGTGGACGAGTTATGGTACAGTCCGCTAGCTCGAGAGTCATACAAGTAGGAGTAAGTTCAGGGAGAGAAAGTTTCTTCCACACTGAGAGTGGCATGAGGTTAATGCTAGCGCCAAGATCGGCCAAGGCGGAGCATTGAACCATCCCCAAGAAATCACATGGGATTAAAAACTTGCCAGGGTCTTCAAGCTTTTCGGGAAGCTTTTTAAGAAGGACCGCTGAGCATTGCTCATTGAGAGGGGTTTTAGCCATTTCAGATAACTTATCTTTGTTGCTTAGTAACCCTTTGAGAGTAGATGCAAATTTGGGCATGAGAACAAGAGCATCAACGAAGCTTATATCAAAGTGCAATTCATTGAAAATTTGAAAAAATTTTTCCATTTGCTCTTTGTTTTTGTCCTTAAGCTTCTCATCATGCATTCTCGACGGGTAAGGAAGAGATGATTTGGATTTCTCAACAGGAGCTACAGGAGGTTCAAAAACAACTCCTTGATTTGACTGGTGTTTCTGGACAATTTGAGGTTGGACTACCGAAGGTAGGACGTGTGCTGTACTTCGTGGGCTTGAATAATGCACTTTGTCCGTAGTTTCCTTGGTAACTTGACTCATTGGCACTGGTGGAGGTGGCATTGGAGTCGTAGGTCCATTGTGTGTCCTCGGTTCACTTTCAACTACTTTAGGGAGAGAAGAAGAAGAAGAGGTAGTAGGAACAGCAGGTCCAGTGTATGAAACACCACTTCGGGTTGTGATCGCCTTAGCATCGCCCCTCGGGTTAGCGATCGTGTTGCTCGGTAAAGTACCTGAGCCCGAGGGTCGATCATTTAAAGACTTCTTCAGATCAGTAATCTGACTGACCAACAACCGGTTCATTTCATCTTGGGATTTCATGAACTGCTTCAGTAACTCATCAGATGATGGTCCTGGAGGAGTAATGATGGGAGGAGCTGGAGGGACAATTTGAGGCCGTATGTTTTGATTATGACCAAAATTCCCTTGATTAGGATTCATATTCCCATGAAATTGATTCCCTCGATTGAAATTGTTTTGATGAGGGTTTCCTTGATGATGGAAGCCTTGATTGGGTCCAGGATAGAAATTACCTTGGTTTTGATAACCTTGGTTCATTCTTGGTTGGTTCTGATTCCGGTTGTGCATGTTGTGATTTGGATTAAAACCGGGTGGTGCTTGATTAGTGTTAGCACGGTAGTGTGGTTCATTTTGAGGACGGTATTGATTACCTCCTTGTTGTGAACTACCGGCTAAAGCATTGGCCTCAAAAGGACTACCATCGGTGGCAGTACAATTGTAGTAAGCATGAGGACCACCACAAGTGACACAAACTTCAACTTTCTTCACTTCAGCATGTGTTGGTGGCTGAGTGAAGGAAACTTTCTTCTGGTTAGCAAGAACCAAAGCCTGAACAATGTCTGTGAGTTTATCAATCTTAGCATCGGTGCTAGATGTACTCACGGGGGATGAAGAAGAAGAAGGTCCAGCATTAGACTGATATGTCTTAGCTCTGAAAGGACGGACCTGAGATTTGTTCTCAATGATCTGCAAGGCCTCTTTGGTAGTCTTGCTCAGGAAATTACCTCCCGCGGAGGCATTCAAAGAATCTTGATTGGCCTGATTGAGACCATTGTAGAAAGTATCCATTTGCATTAACTCGGTAAAACCGTGATGCGGACACTTGCGAAGCAACTCTTTGTAACGATCCCATGCCTCCCCGAATGATTCATCAAATCTCTGAGAAAATTTCATTATCTCATTCTTAAGACTTGTGGTTCGGGATGGAGGATAGAACTCGTTAACGAATTTGGTGACAAGATCTTCCCATGTCTCTATAGAACGAGGGGGTTGTTTCTCAAGCCAATTCCGGGCTTGTCCCTCTAGAGAAAATGGGAACAGAAGAAGCTTGATAGCTTCGGATGGGACATTCTTGTACTTGATGGTAGATGCTATCTTGTTAAACCATCGAATGTGTGCATGAGGATCATCCCGCTCAAAACCATAGAATTGGCTTTGGGTTACTAGATTAAGCAACCCGGTCTTGAGCTCGAAGGTGTCAGCCACGATGGCTGGGACAACAATGGCATCTCCGTAACCCTCGATGGGTGCTTGGAGAAGCTCATTCATAGGTTTGTCTTCTGCCATTTCGACAGGAGGTGGTGGTGGTAGACGTTCCTCAGTCACGGCTGAAGGAGCTGAACGTCCTCTACGTTTACGAGGAATGTTTCCAAGTTCGGAAAGTGGACTTGTAGAACTGGAAGAACGAGTGCGCATGCACTATGTATAAAAACCAATTTTCAAAACAAATGAGGCAAAACACAAGTGAACTTAACCAATAATCACAGATGAAATGGCTTCTTTGAAAAAGGTACACCAAATCACAAGTGACACAAAGGCAAGTTTTAAATCTGATGTTCGGGAACTTATTAATGGTCGCACCCCCAGTTAGGTAGTGCACTGCCTTGGTTTGCGGTGGTTGATTTTTATGTATTCAATTAAGTACCACTGAAAAGACGTAGGTTAGATTTGTGCGGATGGGTTCAAAAACTTTTGGACAATATTTTTGTTATCGTCCCGTTTAACCAAATCGTATCTCTTCAAGAATCACCTTAAAAGAGAATACAAAATAGAAAACGTTCCGATTGTTTTGTTGTTTTATATTTTTTTTTTGGTGTTTTAACACTTTAGGAAAAGTGTTAATGACTTTTTTGGTTTTCTTTTAACTTTACAAAAACTTTTACAAATGGTGGGTATGTGCAACAATGGATCTGAAAATGGCTAGACACACGCTAAAGCCTCCCCGGCAGCGGCGCCAAAATTTGATCTGCCCCGAACAGTCAAGTCAGAAAGACTTAAAACAGCTCAGACACAAATACAATTAAGTCCTGGAGAATAGATTGAATTCCCGGGTCGTTTAGTCCCAAGGAGACTCAATGGTGTGTTAAACACAAACTCAGAGGGTAGAATGATCACTAAGGATAGTGATCTGTACAGGTTATGATTAGAAATTACACTACTGATTGATTTGGAATAGAATTGGACACAGAATTGGAAAGCACAACAATCAGATGAGAAAAATGTAAACGTAAGTTTAAAAACTACGCAGACGCACAAAATAAAAGTGAAAACTAAGAATTAAAAGACCTAAAAATATAAAAATGACATTTTTGGAATCCTAAAAATAAAAGAAAATTATTAAAAAAAAGAAAATTATTTTTAACACTATTTAATTAATTATTATTAATTAAAAACTATTTTAACTACTTAATAAATACTCTAAAATAAAAGAAAATAGGAAATAAGGCTAGAAAAATAAACTTATGATTCTGAAAAATCTAAAATACTATAAAACTAATTTTAAAACTAAAAATATATTTTTCACACTTTTTATCTAATTATTACTAATTAATTATTATTTAAAATACACTTAAATACTAGAAAATACAAAATAAACTTGGAAAAATAAAATTTTAACTTGGAAAAATCTAAAATACTATAAAACTAATTTTAAAATAGAAAATATATTTTTTATACTTTTTAATTATTTATTACTAATTATTTATTATTTATTAACTATTTATAATTATAATAAATACTAAAAAGATAGAGAAAAATCTGAAACTTTTTCTAAAAATCCTATATGATAACAGAAACCTAAGAAAAGTAGAAAAACAAGTTTTGCTTATTAATAAGTTGAAAAGAAAAATTAAAAAGCTAAAAAGTCTTAAATAAACGCTATCACTATTTTTATATTGATGTTTTTGTGATTTTTCTTTTTGAAAACTACTTAAATACTAATAATAAGAAACTTTAATAAAGACAAAAAATTTATAAAACACTAATAAGCTAATTTGATGAGCTTATGTTCCAAGAGTGGACAAAATGGCTTATTAGGTGGAAATAAGCTCAAATAAGCTTGAAAGATGAAACAAAAGCTTAAAGTGGATATGAATAAGCTAAAGATACTCAATTGAAGCTAATAAGAACAAATAAGCACAATGAAAAGCTCAAATAAGCTAAAAGGAACTTATGACTGTGGTGATGGAAAAACAGAAACTGGGACAAGATCTAGGCTTATAGCAGCCCTAGCTAACAAGCTCCAAACTGAAATCTAAGACTTGATATTTCAAGAGGATCATGTTGGCTTTCCAAAGAACCAGAGAAATCAAAGATTGGACAAGTAATAAGCTCAATGCAAGCTTTTGAAGTTGGTACCACTTTCTGTGCACAGAACAGTTGTGCAGATGGGGTGCTCTCAATAAGCAGTTAAATGAGCACTCAAAAAGCTAAGAAACTAAGAGTTATCATTTTTCTATTTTTCTTTAACAACTAGACTACAAATCCTCCAAATCTTATAAACTGAAACTTACTAATGAACTCACAATGAAATTCCAAACTTTATTCAAAAACGACCCTTTTGAGAATTTTGACTTTTTGAGAAAAACCAAAAGTTGACCAAAGTGAACTTTGATTGGATCTAATGTACTGATGATGTTATGTTAAGGTGTTTTAAGACTGATTATAGCAAGAGTAACAATTTTTGAACACAAAATCAAGAATTGATATTCTAAATTCCCAACAGTGGGCTGCACATACAAGTTCAAAGTGATTTTTGACTTTTTGCTAAAAAGGACTTAATTTCTTGACTTGTTTGAGTAGTTTAGACCTATTTAGACAGGATTCCAACAAAACTAAAAACCAAAAACCCTTTGAGTACACTAAACCAAACACCCCTTTTTGATGACTGTCATGGAGTTTTTCAAACTAAAACACAATTTTAAACCATCAACTTGCTTACAGACCTTTAATAATCACTTGTTAATACTAATGAAGCCTAAAACAATAATCAAAACAACCTCAAACTCATAATTGATGAATATCCTATTTTAACTGTTAAAACCAAGATTTTTGTAAACTACAAATTTAGAAGAACAAGCTAATGATTTTATAGTTTAAACACACTTAAATATGATAAGTGAACACAAAGAAACAAAAATATTAGCTAATAAACCACTACAATAGTAAAATGCCAAAATGACTAAAATAGCTTACAAGAGCTTCCAAGCTTAATATTTAGAACCAGGACCAAGTAGAACTTCCTATAGAACCCCCACAGGTTCACTAACCCAAGGCCATCCAATATCAACCTTGCTCCAGCTGTGATCACCCTTTTCAAGTGATTTTTTATTTTTGAACTATTTAATGGGATTTTTGATGATTTTTGACTTTTTTAAGCTAAACTGATTTTTAAGATAACTAAAAGCTTATAAAAGCTATATGGGAGCTTACATGAGTTATTCTAGTCCATACAAACAACAAACAATATCATTTGAAACATTTGAGATTTTGCATAAATAGGAGAAATTTGCATAAACTGAATTTTAACTTGGAACTTGAATTTAAGGTTCACAAAAGATTTCTTATAACAAAGGAACTTGAAATACAATGTTTTAAGCTTAAAACATAAAATGAAAATGAAAGTTACACTAAAACGACATGAAAAGTAAAATATTACACTAGATATCTCAATACATTGCATAACTCTTCAACTTTATAGACTTTTCTTCACTCCCACATGCCTCTGAGACTTTCCCACCACTCTTGAACCATTGGATCATTCAGAATAATCATAACCGTCCACATGTATTTTGGCGCCAAAAAATTCAATGAGCAGGTTTAAGCTTTTAAGGAATTTGGTTAAGTTAATTAAAGCTTTTGGATTGTAGAGGGGTTGGAGGGGACATGGTATGGGAGGGGGAGTTGAAAAATGGTTAAAACCATGACTGGTTTTGAGGTTCTGGTGTTGAGGAGAGATTGCTACAGTAACCATGGTTTTGAGCGCGTATTCCCTTTTTTGACTTTCATTGACCACAGAGTATTAACAAAGGGGGGTCAAAAGGCATAGTGGCTGGGGTCTTTTTGATTGTGACCTGGGGGTCAAGGGCCAAGGGTCAAAGCAGAAATGGGTTGGGCTAGTATTTTGGGCCTAGTGATTTAATAAGTGTCCGTTTGGTATTAGTGATAAATAAGGACCAAAAATGTAATTCACCCAAACTTCAAGGACTGATCTTGCCATTATTCCAAACTTCTCACAAGGACCAATTTTGACAAACATTGATAAAACAAGGGCCCTTTTTTGCATAAAATCCATTTTTAAAGTCCAAGGACTATTTTTGCAATTTTTCAAAGTTTAGGGACTTTTCTTGCCAATTGACCAAAGAATCATTCAAGGATCATTTTAAACAACTTAGAATACTTCAGGGACCTTGAATGATAAATTTCCACATTTTTGAATTTCCAGGGACTAGATTTGACAACTTTTAAAACTCGGGGGACTAAAACTGCCAATTTTGCAAACTTGATACATTTTTCATCTGATTTTGATATTTTTGAAATTAAAACACATAAAACACTGATTTGTGATAATTTGATCATTTTGATGTGTTTTTGAGTGTTTTCAGATGAATTTGCAGTTTAAATTGTATAAAAATGATGAGTAAATAGAGACTCATCAGTTTGCATACTGAAAATTCCTTATACGTGCATCCAATTCTGTTGTTGTTGTTGGTGGTGGTGGTGTTGTTATTGTTGCCACTACCAACTACATTGTTGGTGTCGACATTCCCGTTCCCGTGGTTTCCCGAGTTATTCATATGGTTTCCAACTTGTGTGACAATAGTGGGAAGCAAGATTTGAAGTTGTTGAGCGATGATGGCGGCAAAATCAGGGTTTCCGCCAGCGTTGTTGTCATTGTTACCCATGTCGTTACCGCCTTCTCTACCTCCATGCTCACTTGTCCTTCCACCCCTTTGCGCCGCACCATCTCGGCCAGTGCTGCGTGTTACCCTCTTTGGTGCCATGATCTCTGCAAGGAAAGGACAGTTGAGTTCCCAATGTCTATACTTAACGTCCTCAAACATAATACCATGCCACAAATTGGCTCCTAAGGTATGCCGACACCGATCTACGTATGCGTGGTCGCATATGTCCACGTGGGTTGTGACGCATTTATAATTATGTTGGCCACCATAATTATAATTGCTTCATTTCACACGTGTACATACCACCAAGCATACATGTCTCGGCGATTGATGTTACTGAAATAGGTAGCCATTCTATCATCCGATTCTAAACGGTGGAGGAGGAATTTAGGGTAGGTATCTATGGGGAGTTGCACTTGGTGTATAGGGAATTCCTTTAGGTGCTAAAGTCACTATGAGGTTTGGTCGACAGCAGTTCCCAAAGTATCCTCAAGAGAACTCCCATCTTCGGGCAAAATCATTAAATCTATACAGCTTTATAGTAACACTTATTTAGCTCGATCTCATGTCTCATCAAACAAGAACTGTCACGAGATCAAGTTAGATAAGTGCTCATTACTGAGCTCTATATTTTTAATGACTTGACTAGATTTTGGGACTCCCCTATCGGTACAAGGAAACCACGTTATCCAATGAGGTGGTTCTAGAAGAAATATTTAAGAAAACATATGCGCACGAAAAGTGTGTAAGGCGATAGGAAAAGAAAGGATCGACGTGAAAGCGGTTATAGTCTAGGAACTAAAATGCAACCTAGTTCTCTATAACCAAGTCTCTGATACCAATAATTTCCGGTCATTTCTCAAACTCCATATTCATCATTTCATATCAATTTATGCATGGGTTTTTCCTTTTTCATTAAACGTATAATCTCATATTAAATAAACATTATCGCGTGATTAATTATTTTGAACAATTGATCCGTTACTTCCAAAAATTATCCCAATATATTTTTATACTCATATTAAGTTTATAAAATAATATTATGAGTTTACCCAGTATTTTAAATTTATTTTGTATATAAATTGTTATATATATATAATTACGACGGTTTTCTTAAATTCTACACGATTATTATTATTTCACTTAAATTTTGCAAGAAATGTATTTTTATAATTTTTATGACCTAAATATATTTTATCTTGACCCGTGAAAATTTATTTTTATCTAACGCTACCTTAAATATTCAAATGGGTACACAATTTACCACAAGTCTTCAATTAACTTACATTTAATCATACATATACATTTAAAAAAAAACATAAAGGTGAATGATAACACCCCCTTGTCGACAAGGGGGTGAGTCATTTGGAGTGAGTCACATTTGTTTTGCTAAATATCTCATTAGTATACATGTATTATACAAAATCAAACTCATTTCACTCATTCATTTGCAAGTATAAGATCAAAAACTCTCCTTCCTCTCTTCCTCTCCAAAATCGGCAGCCACAAGACCAAGAAGGAAGATCATCATAAAATTTTCAAGACAAAGTTATTTAACACTCTAGTATCACTCTTTGTATAGGTTTTGAAATAAAAATCTATGGTGATTAGGAAAATCATTTGTTCTCATAAACTTCATCAGTAACTAGTAAGCATTCATATTCATCATAATATTTCATATTCATTGTTATGGTCATTTCATTTTATTTGAGAAAACATGCAAGTCTCATGAGGTTTATACCACTTTTTCATTGATTTTAAGAGCTATGTATATATATAAGTCATCCTATAATTACTCCTTGTTATATATTATTTTTGGTGATGTCTAGGAACCCATGACACCCTAAGAAGGTGTATGGTAGGATTAGAATTGCTTCGAAGTTGTTTTGAATGGGTTAGAATAGGTTTGACGCGAGAAAAACTCATTTCGACAAGTTTTCAAAAGGGTATGTCCTTATTTTCAAAATCTGGAAAATCCGACAGTAGGTAAAAATATTTGGCCTAGATATTTAGAAAATATACTTTAAAACGAAAACGTGGCCGCTTGAACGGATTAAAATAGAGCTATAACGAAGAAGTTGTGAATTTTTCAAGTTGGCGACGAAAACTATAATTTTCTGGAAATTTCAGCATGTATTGTTTAATTTGTATGAGTCAAAAAATGAAGCTTGGGCGTTGTAAATTATGTCGACTTGTCAAAAATATGTTAGTATACTTTGATACAAAGCTAAAGACCTTTAAAACGTGGAAAACGGATTTGTAACGATTAAATTATACACGTTTTCACAAAGTTGCCGTAACTTTATTATATAAGAAAAAAAAACTATATTATTTCTAATAGGCAAGTTTTACGGCAAACAAAGAGACCAAGTTGAAGGTTGTTTTTAACATTGATGTAGAACTTTTTATAAAGTGATGTCTTCTAGTAAAAGTAAGTTCGCCAAGCATATTTTCCAAAATGTCCGACCGTTTGTCTAGCGGAGTTGTAATGAATTAATTATGGTCACTCAAACTTTGTCGAAAACCATCCTTTAAACTATACTTTGGACTAAAGTATCAAACTTAACCAATATTTTTCTTTTTGATCGAGACCTCTAGGATGTTGATTCAACGTATATACTTGCAAAGTATTTTATAAACATGACGAGATGTCATAAACATATATTTCGACGATAAATTCTATTTTCAAAAACATACAAGTGGTATAGATTACATATGGATTTGCATGCACGACATTGTTTCATGACTTATATTATAGCACATCATTCATTTTAGGTCGCGGATAGTTTCCGAGCCTCATTTTCGTGCACTTCATTTTGTTAGCATATCAATCATACCAGGTGAGTTCATACCCCGCTTTTACTCGTTTAAACTCTTACAAACTCTTTGGGGGAGATACATGCTTAAATACTTGTTTTTACTCTTGCGAATACTCAAACCATTTATACAATTGTGTTACACTATACTTCTTATACTCTTTGGACATTATGTGTGGTTTATTGCGATATGTGCCTTAATGTGCTAAACTTGTTTTCAATTATGCCTCAACATACATACTTTAGCAACTGGTTAACTCCTGCGGGAGCCGGCGGAGAGGTATTGATAGTACTATCGGGCTGACGCCCCCACCCTTGTGTCCTTGATGACGTGACCTGGGGTGAATATAATCTGTTATTCAATGAAACATAACAAACAATTTAGACTTGTCAAGAGGTTCAGTTGGCTGTGATTCTTTGCATTAAGTACATGTATATATCGTATGCACATATGTCCTACTTACAAACAAGATTGACAATTCCATATTTTGGTAATGGGTTGTAAACACACAGGTTGCAAGTTTTGTATGGGCGGAACTTGGAACTGAGTGGATTTACAATGCCTTTGCTGCATAAACAATTTTTGAAAGGCTTTACATTTCATCACAAACTTATGAACTCACCAACCTTTGTGTTGACACTTTTTAGCATGTTTATCTCAGGTCGTAAGGCGATAGCATTTCATGGAGCTTTTGGGTCGCATGGCATACATTGAAGTCTTGTGCTTTTAACAATTACCATTCGACATGTTTTGTAAACCTTTATGTATTATCAAACTTTGGAATTTCTTGTTTTGTAAACTTTAACTTATTTAATCGAATGGTAGACTTTTCAAAACGTCTCATTATAGAGGTCGTTTTCTGTATCCATACTTTGTGCTATGACGTCATACCCCAATGACACTATCGTTCCGCTGCGATATTTTGGGGGTGTGACATCTGTTTAATTGCATTAATTGTTAAGTGTGATTTATATCCATGATAATTATCTGCATGTTTTATCATGGATTTGCTTTTATTGTATGTCTTTATTGAATTAAGTGATATACACTAAATATCTTGATAGATCTAAAATTGGGGAAGACCTCAATAATTATTATTTAATCAATTATGTGCTATGTGGTATATGTTTAATTTTGACTTACGCAATCGATGAATCGATGCATGTGGCTCACCTTGTACATAGATGAAAACGGGTGAAAGTCTTAATTAAATATATACATATTGACAGATCTAGAATTGATTATTAATAGGATTTATCAAAAGGTTTGCATGTGGCTATTTGATATGCATGACTTATTTATTGTGTTGTGCATTCATTGTTTATTTGTTTATTTTCTTTAAATACTTGCTTGTTTGTTATGTGAAACAAGGGTATTTTCATAAGAAAAATAAACTGACCTAAACAATGGTGAAACATGTAATTTTGAAGCATAGTAATCGTAATCGTTTAATTGATTGATTTTTATGCATAAAATAGCTAGAACGGCTCACCCATTATTGACAAACTTTGTGCGTCTTAATGGAGCTACCAAGTATTCCTATGAATGTGCATAAAATCTTAAGGGTGAATTGACTTAAATTCTACGCGCCACTTTTGTGGTAATTATCCGAATAACTTGGGTCTTATGACTCATGCAGTAGTAGGATATAGTGGTAATTAAAGGTAATTCTTTAATTGGTGTAACCAATACCTCGATTAAAGTTTGATGATGAAAAGCTTAAACATTAAAACACGAATATAAATGTTTTAATAAAACCTATGCTACGAAGATGAATGCATGACATCTTTGTACATATTTGATTTGACATCAAAATTATTACCCTTTAATTTAAGTTGTATGCCATCCAACGAAACGGAAACACCTGAGATTACCTTTTATTTGCGTGAGAACGTGATTTAGATCGTAATCAAAGGGTAAAATATCCACGTGACGTGAGAACGGGCATGGATGATTTTGCAGTTTCTTAAGTTGGACAACTTAATTGAGTTTTGTAGTGAGAACTGGCAACTCAAGGCATAAGATGGGGATAAAACATGTTTACATGGCAATTGAAATTGGCTAAATGTAAATCCCATAAATCTATGAATTGCAATTGAAAATTGGCAATTGAGGTTCGACTCGTACCATCTTGAATAATTTCATTACTAGCAGATCAACTGATGTGATGAAACTATGTCAATTTGGATCCTAGTTTTTCAGTGAAAATTAAATGGTTATATGCTTATGAACCATGGGTAATTAATTTTCTTGAAAAGGTTAATTATCGAAAATACTAAAATTGAATTTTGTAATTCTTTTGAATGTATAAATGCAACATTTAACCGTAAACGAGGTTTAGTCTTTGATCAGTAAATTGATCCATTCTGCTTTCAAACAAATGTTTGATCGAGAATAATTTACTGAAAAGACAAACAAAGTCTATTTTCCATGGGAGAAGAATGAGACTCAATCCATTCCTTTTCATGAATGAGAAAGGTATAATAGAAACATTTGAATTGTCTAAATTCTAATGTAACTCATAGCAATGAATTGCACATCTTATTTTCCATAAAGATTTCATTACCCTTATTTGGTGAATGAATCCTTTTGTAACAACATGAATGTTGGTTAACTGGAAAACATGTATATGAGTTACTAAAATTAGAAGCTAGACTAATTACCGCGAAAATTGGTAAAAGGAAAACTAGCATTATTTATCTAGTTGTTTTACTTTAACTTTTAAAGGTGCTACATACCATTATGGGCATGGTAGGCCTGTTAAGGAAGAAATTGCATACCCAATTTTTCGAGTTAATAACTTTGATGGATAACCCATCATTCATAGAGTAGAATACACCTTTTAGTACCTTAGTAATGATTACGTATGGTTCTTCAAAGGTTTAGGAAAGTAAAAAGCAAGCAAGTTGTTTTCACTGGTTATACAACACTTACAATGTTGTTAGATTCAGTGGGAGCATTTGTGTTGCATTACTGAATAAGAAGTTGTTTTATTGATTTCTAATTGTGGGAGCTACTAGCCTTATTTCCTGTGTAGTAACCCAGATTATCTTCAAAGATAATTACTTTCCAATTGTAGGCACATATGTTTTAAGGAGAGTCATGTGCGTTTCCTTACTAATCAATATAGTCCTACATCTACTTGTTACATCTATGACACAAATCATATTAATCAAATAAACGAACGTGTATCGTGTTGTTTATCTGCTACATGATGTTGTTCCATGCACAAGTGGGAGAAATCTTTATTGTGTGCAAGGTACAACACATATAAATATGATTCAAATGGATTCTCTTGACCGCAAGGTAAGAAAGTAACGTTCAAATACGTTCAAATAGGAATTATACATTTAAATGTGTATGATTGCCCCATTAAGAACATGTGTCAAAATGATAACAAAGACTACTTTAAATATTTATGTCATTTAATATTTAAGAAACACTTGTAGTTACAATTTATGTTACGTGAGAACGTGAACTAGATTGTAGCCCAAGGTAAAATATCCACGTGTCGTGAGAACGAGCATGGATGATTTTGCAGTTTCTTACGTTGAACTTTTCATGGAATGACATAATTAAATGAAGTAATCTAATACTACTTTGAATTTAAGTATTCGTTGAATGACTTAAATATATGTAGTAAATATTAACTTGAAATATTAATGAAACCCGAGGTGGTGTTCATAATTACTTTAATTATACATGTTTATGATTTCTTTGTAAAGTCACAAACATAAAGTCTTTTAATACAAGACTTACAATATAAAGTAAGACGTTAATTTGCTATGTTTTAAGATATATGCATGAAGTCAATGAGTTGATCAATGACTTATAACGTATAGTGGGATTATAACTGATATATCTTTTGACTTGGTCAAGAATACTTGTGTTACAATGCATGCAATTGACTTGGTAATTCTATTGTACCATTAAGTTTTACTTTGTTGGTAAATAGGTAAGCCAAAGAATAGATGGTTATCTTAAATATTGTTAGATTATCTTACAATATTAATTCTAATGAAATACCATACTTTTATGGTATGTTTAGTTAGAAGAATCAAAATCTATTGGCATTGTTTGATTCAAGATAACTATAGTATCTTCCAAAAGTTATCAAGGTTAGTAGATTGAGTATAGATTGAATATACTCAATAAGACTCCAACCTAGAAGATTAATAAGACACCATTTGTTTATGGAATGTGATGAATCACATTAAGTCTTATAATGAAGTTCTAAATTTGTTAAACTACTTGTAAAGTGGGGTGTAACAAACTAATGTCAGGAACTGTCAATGTTTTTTGTAATATCCCAAAAGAGAACAATGTATTATTGCTCTACTTGCTAAACTATTTAGAGGTAATCTTTAAATTGTTAAAGGCAAGTGGGAGTTTTGATTTAGATCTTGAAAGATTAAAGTTACAAAATACATAATCTTCTAAAATGCACTAGCAAATATCATGATGAGGCTAAACATGTAAATGATAGACCTCAATATGATGGAATTGTCATTCATAGATCTGTAAGGATATCTCAGATATTTAATATGCTGAGGATTATGAGTTACAGGATCATGGTAAGCCTGTTAATCATGATGATGAATTTACCAAATGTTGAATTGTGGTAAATCAATCATACTATGAATGTTGAGATGCTGTCCATAAAGATAATCAATTTTAGATACTTGGTTTATCTAAATGAAGATGATTTTCTTCAAAGGATGAAAACCCTAGTGGTTTAAATCTTTGTGTAGAAATCATATGGACAATATTGTACACGCATTTAATGTATGTCTAGTAATAATAATATTAATCATACTTAAGTAATTAACTATGATTGAATATTCTTTACTAGATACATTAAATAGAAGTATAAAGATTATAATTGTCATACTTAGTTTCATTGATATGAAATTTTGAGAACGAATATCAAAACTCTTTGTTTTGAAATTACTTTTGCAAGGACGATAAGTAATGCAAAGGAGTTTTATGAATTCAAATAATCTTTGAATATGTACAGACTGCAAGAATCCATGAATGGATATATGCATGCATCTAGGAGATGATTCTTATGTTTAATATTAAATCCATGTTTGATTTAATAATTAAAATAAGATAGCTCATAAGTATTCCTGAAAGCTAGTGGGAGTATTATTTTTAAATCTTATATGTTGTATGGGCAACTACATTCCACCAAAATTAAGTTTTAGTTGGGAATGAAACTTCGTTTGTAAGATTTGAAAATAATATATATAACCTTGGAATATATGTTTATTATTTTAAACATATGCGGTAAATAAATGAGTCTAATAGAACATGATGGATATATAATGAGATCTTAAAGTCTAACTTGAAGATTCATCATGTACATCATGTTGTAAGATTGTTGTGTCATGCTTGATTACAAGATGATTTGACAACATTGAAAGTTGTTAGTGTAATAAATATTTAAAAAGGAATATGTTTGGATATAGAATCACATTCCACAGTCTGGAGATGCTCCTAGATTCTATGGATGAAAATATGGCAATTGTTTCATAATTGTCATTGCCAACAAACTTGAGTTTTGGTAGGCACCAACATTACACTATAAATGTTCAAAGTTTACGGATGTTTAAAGAGCATATTGTTGTACACAATGATGCTAGTATAATTGAGATGACACTCAATTCTAGTCATGGTATCCTTGATGATGACCATGTTGACTAATTATGCTCAAACTAAGAGCATAGTTACATTATACATTAAAGAATAAAGAATACTTTAAACTTTAAAAGTTTTGGAAGATGATTGTCATAAAAGGGTGGTTCAGGTTATCACGCACCTTATGGAATGTTATGACAATATCAAGATATGTGTAAACACATACAAGAAGTTCACTTATTGAATTCTTGGAATAAGTATTCTCAAAATTCATATAGATCAAAGTTAGTTGAAATTATGCCATGTCAACAAGTATGATTTTCATGACTTGAGGCAAAATTCATTAACTAAGAATTATCATGCATTGATCTATTTAGTATTTGGATAAAGGATATTGTAAACATTATTATTCAAATGAAATAAAGTATTTTGTTATGTTTATTATTCATTTATTATAATGTTATCCTGTATTTGCATGTTTAAAAATCTTTGAATAACTTAAGTTATTTTAAATAGCCCGTTGTCGATCAATAACATGAGAATGATATTGAATTAAGACAAATCTGAGTATTAGTTAGAATATACTTGAAAGTATATTGATGTGTAGCATGACTAATTTCAGATGATATTCAATGAATTGAGTATAAGACTTATCCCACCCACATGATGGTACTTTATGGATCTTAGTCATTAAGTACATCATGAATATTTATCCTCTGACTTGAGATACCAGAGAACTGTCATGGATGTAGTGCATTTCTGTGAAGCAATCTAATGCTATACGTAACTAGTAGTTATAAGGGTTGTTTTCAGAAGTGTTGCGAAATTTATGAATTCTGCTTGTAGTCAAAACAGGATTTGGTTTCTTCAAATTTATTTTGAAGTATAATACTGCTGGGCCCCTCGTATGGTTGTCAAGATGTTTGCATGGCCATGCCCAAGGTCTTCTGGAATATGTTCAGAAGAATTGGTAATCTTGATCAATCATATAAAGCGAGAAACAGAATAGTTAATTAAGAAATGAGTGAGATCCATATTCTTATTAACATGGTATTAGAAACAAAAGGATGAATATGATGATGAATCATCAAAATTGGTTTTTCTCCAGAAAACCATACACGAGTTGTACCGGGGGCATTGGCGTGTTGCTAGACGCTAACCAATGTCATTACACGTTTTGTAAACATATCCAAGTGGGAGTTGTTGGAAATGTATATATTTATAAATACGTGCATGTTCGGATTCGAACTCGTAACCACGGGATTGCACACATTACGAATGAGAATTAAAGTTAATAATTAATGTTAATTGATTACGATTAATTATTATACAAAACTCGACTAACGATCGTTAAGTATTTGACGGAAATGACTAACGACCGTTAAATGTAAAAGGAGAGAATATATGGTGAATAATCTTAAAAATGGAAAAGATACGGGTTCTCTTTTCTCCCCTATGATGGCCGGCCAAGAGAGGGCATACCAAGCCCACAACCCTAACTTGTTCCCTAACATTTTCATTCACTATATATACAAAGGCTAGGGTTAATGTTTTTCATAGCTTTTGTGCACACACATTAACCTAATCTTTTCTTGTCTTTCTCTTGCAAACTTTCGGCCAACATCTTATTCATAGGGTGTTTGGTTTTGTTTTTCTAAAACAAAGTTTTGTAGATCTAGCAATCGCTTTATTCGTTTGTTAATTCGTGTGTACAAGAACGTGGTAGTAAGACACTATTCTTACACCAATTGGTTTGAGTTATAAAACGGTAAGGGATAACTCGTTAAACCACTTTGTCACATCCATTAAAGAGATCTACCGAATTGCAAGAGGTACGTTACGTAATTCTTTCAGTTAATTATTTATTTGTTATGATCCTTAAGTCTTCCGCTGTGTATTCTGTGGTGTCTACATGTTTTATTGTTATTCATGTATCTTAAACTCAACACTATCAACATATTTTTGTTGATTGCTCTATTGCTTATAATCGTTGGTCAATTTTGAAAAGGTTTTAATGTTTTTTCATTTGAAAATATGACTGACTTAATCTTTTGGGCGTATTCAACAACTAACCTTAAAAACTTGTTAACGAAGATTGTTCATGGCCATGCCTGCACAATCAAGAATCTGGGTTACGGCGACACATAAATACAACTTGTTTAGATGAGAAACCTAAACAGAGCACTCTTTGATGCTGACGTACAATAATATAAGTGAATTTTTTTTATGCCAGAGTATTGTATTTGAAATTATCCTAAAAATGTTTTTAATATTTAATGTAACATTATTAGATTAATCGCTTGATTTTTGCTAACACGTTGAAGCGAGTGTTTGTGAAGCGTATTTCTAGGCTTATGTGATTTCCGTTTTATATCGCACAAATTTATTTTTTTCCGGCTTATTTTAAACTTATGTGTTTATAGAAGCTTATTGTATTATGTTTGTTCTAATACAACAAACAAAAATAAACTTATATAAAACATGAGTCTCAAAATAAGCCGGAAACAGTAAGCTTGTGAACATAACCAAAATCACACACGGATCAGTAATTTGATAAGCTTAAACAAACACCCTCTTAGTAAAATAAGCTATCATCGAAAGAAAAAGCATAACAATTTCTACTTATAGAAGTACGTAACTTTGTTTTTCCTTTCAAGGGGCACGCTTTAAGATAATAATCTAATGGCAAATTTAGACTATTAACAGGATGAATTTATTGTATCTCTTTTATTGTTTTGCCATATAGTAATATACTATACGTACATTTATTTTTGAAATATTGACTTTAGAAGAGAAAAAGGGATACACTGCTTCCAATCTAGTAATACGACTTCCTTGACCTTGAACAACAAAATAACTATTGAAACTTGACCTTGAACACATTACTTTTTCCTAAAACATACAACACTTGAAGATTGAACAATACTTGAAACTTGAGGAAGACTTGGACCTTTAAACTCAAACCAAGTATTCATTCTTGAACGCAACACTTGAAGTCTTTCAAACATTGAACCATGAAACAACTTTGATCAAAAGTAAAATCCATTTACTAACTAATAAAACATTGTTTACGACCCCAAGCACTAGTTGAATAAACTAGAAAAACAAAAACAAAAAGTAACCTAACTTTCAAACCAACTTGTATAAAATGACCAAAAATATAAGTGTTCACAAAACTTCTCTTTCTTTTCGTAAATTTGTGATATTTTTTGATTTTTTTTGCTTAGTTTTGTGAGCCACGCTTTTTAATAGCTGTTAGAGCATATACAACAATAACACCATAACACCAATAACACCGTCCACGTCAGCGTCACGTCAGCGTCACATCAGCTTTAACATTTAACGTTAACATCCCCAAAAAACACCCACAACAATAACATCCCAATAACATCAATAACATTTCATATTTTCATTTTCAACCCCTAAACTAAAACGAACACTTCATTTATTAAACTAAAACAAATACTTCATTTATTAAACTAAAACAAACACTTCATTAAAATAGAAAACATATTACAATACGAGATTAAAAAAAAAATACAACGAAATAAAAAAAAAAAACACACTGCAAATAAAACGTTACAACAAATTAAAGGAAATGACGAGAATACGATCTACTGACGAGGTTTCAAGTTATATTTTTTGATGATTCGATCTTTTTCGGCATTGATCCACTCCACGACCATTGGATCTTGCCCCTCAGTAAGCGTCATCAAAAACTTTATCTCTTCCAACCTTGTTATTGTGAGATCTTTTTCGTGCGCGGCCCGATACGCCGCTTCGGAGACTTCTCGTTTCATACGAAACTCGTTTGCCATAGTTTCGGTGAAATAAGCTGACGAGCTCGTTCCTCCAGTGCTTGTTCCCCCAGTACTTGTTGTAGTCTCGGATCTTGCTTTCTTGGTAGCACGTTTCTTTCCCATGGGGCGAGGTTGTTCATCTTGACCAAAAAAAGCCTCGCTTGTTTGGCTTGGGACTTCGCCGGTTAAATCAACCGGTTCCGGCGTGTTCCATTTTTTATAATGACGCAAAACCTCCCAAGCGTCTTCGAGACCAAAAGTTGATCCCTTGGTTTCCTCACGATACCATTGCTTTGCCCGTTGCATCACATCCAGCTCACTTTCCCCGCTTCGTTGATCCCGTTTCGCACGTTTGTAATGAGAGTTGAACTTTGTGCATATGCCGTTCAAAGTTTTCCACTTGCTTGACAGCATGTTCTTGTTGCGCCGTTGAAAGTTGTTTTTATTGAACTCATTTCTGACCCGATACCAAAACGTATCTCTGGGTTGGCACTTTCCAACTTTCGGATCCTCTGAAATAGCTATGTAATATGTTGCAAGTAATGCTTCCTCTCCTGGAGTCCAACGTGCGTTAACAACTTCCTCTTCATCAGAATCAACTGGTTCGGGCTCGGGGTCTTTGGATTTTTTTTGATTTTCGCTTAGTACGACCTTTTCCTTTTTTTGGAGGAGACGTGGGTGTGTCAGCAACATCATGTGTTTCAGTTTGTGATTGTTGTGATTGTTGTGTGAATTGTAGGTTTTGAAAGTTGGAGTTTAAGGTGTTTTGTTGGTTTTGTTGTTGCCAATACAGAAATGTTTGATGTTGTTGCCATATTTCTTGGCTCGAAGCGCCTAGTGGGTTGGGGTTTGAAGATGAACCCGCGTTCGGGTTAGATGATGAACCCGGGTTTGAGGGATTCCACCCACCAGCGAGAAGATTGTAGAAAGTATCGTCGTTGCCTCCCGACATTGTTTTTTTGCAGTTAATTGAAGTTGAAAGATTGAGAGTATTGAGAGGATTTAGTAGTGGAAGTGTGAAAAGAAATGGTGTTTTAATTGGGTATTTATAGTGGTTAAAAAAGTTTTTTGAATTTTTTTTTATTATTTTTAAAACTAGCCGTTTAGGGTAGTTTTTGAAATTTTTTTTGAAATATAACGGCTAGTAGCCGTTTAGGGTAGTAAAGTGTAAATTTTTTGATTTTTTTTTCTCCTCCCCTAACGCCCGTTGCCAAAGCAACGCTGGTCTCCTTTCCCCTCTTTAACGCCGATGCTACAATGGGTGAAACGGCCATAACGCCGTTATTACGACTTTAACGCCGTTATGGCGTTATCGTTGTAACTGTTCTTAGTAAAATACTTACAAAATCTGTTAGAAAAAAAAAAGAAAAAGAAAAGAAAAAGAAAGAAAAAAAAAGGTCAATAGAGACTTAGAGAGCACGGTTTACTGACTAGTTAAATATTTTAACGCGATAGTAATTCCTAGCCTTGGATTCCTATCTAGATTATTAAAGGAATACAACTTTCAGAGAACACGAATTGAATAGATTGCAACATGACTAATAAAGCATGAAAAACACCTTTTATATTGAATACAAATACATATTGGGGACTTTAAATACATTGATATGTGACTTGATTAGCATCTGTTTATATATTTGTATATATATAAAGAGTTATATTCAAAGCAAAAGCATAATTGATATGACGTGTTATCTTTTTTGTGTTCACTCAAATATTTATATCTGGCTTGATGTAACTCGCAAATCTTTTGATGTTTGTTGGTTTAGTCATGTTTAGAAACATAAAATCCAGCATTCCAGCCTAGCCGAAAATAACATTAAACATGTTTAAAGCGAGTGAATTCTAGAGCTAAAATCAACATATATAATTGGATTCCCAACCTGTAACTGAGCATTGATGACCAAATAATATTCAACTCGAGTTGACGCCGCTGCAACTTTGTTTCCGAACGGAAGTATATATTAGAGCACCCTAGCAAGAAACCAAGATTACACAATGATGGATAAAAATTACAAAGATTTTTGAACCATGCTATCAATTTAAAGAGGTGTTCTTGGCTCTAGTAAAGATCCAAGTAAGCGATAGTAGTTTGATGTCGTTGAAGATGAGTTCTTTGTTTAATTTCTTTGATGCAAAAACCGTGATCGTTTCTATATTTCCAAAGTAACCAAAGGCGAGTTTTGTTGGTTTTATGGACAATAAATTAATAGACGTGTGTTAGGATCGAACTCGAGACCACGGGATTGCACACTTTACGTATGAGAATTAAAGTTAAATAATTAAATATAAATGTTGTATTTATTTATTTATTAATCGAAATAACTAACGGACGTTAAGTAATTAATGTAATGGATTAACGGGAGTTAAATGTATTTGGAAAAGGACTAGATTGCAAAGTTTGGGAAGGTTCCGGAATCCCTTGGGGATGGATACAACCGATCGGCCAAGGATCCTCAAACCCAACCCATATCAAACTCAAACTTGTTCACCAAGTTTAGTTTAGTATATATACAAGGCTAGGGGTCTTGTGTTTTGCATCTCTTGTACTCATAATCTAAAACCCTAAAACGTTTGTGTGTGTTTTGTGCTCAAATCGATCGGCCACCTCCTTTAGGGTGTCGATCCTCAACCTTTTTCCAAAACAAGTTATTTGGTTTAATAAAACTAGCATTACTTTAATTTGTTTTAGTACGTGTGTACAAGAACGTGGTAATAACACATTATTGTTATTATTCTTGGATTGAATTACAAAACGGTAAGGGGTAATTCATATAATCCTATAAACCCTAATTAGGGTTCATCCAATTGCTAGTTTTGTGGATTTGATTCTTGTTCGGCTAGAATCAAGAAAGGTACGCATATTCTTGTTTATGTTAATTAATTATTCGTTAATCTTTCCTATACGCTTCCGCATATGTACTTGATGTTTATTGTTTATATTTATGATTGTCATGTTATATAATTCCAATAGTGGCATCACGAGTCATTGGTTTTAATGAGTAATTATTTACATAAACGCGTAATAAAACGTATATTGTATGATGTTTGATGTGATTAATCTAGGGTTTTGATTTATTTTTTTTATGGGTCGATTTTAAATTTTTTTGGGGCGTACCCAATATTTTTTTGGTCGACACATATTAAATTTTTTTAGGGTTTGAAAATTGTTTGCTAACCTTATCGAAACCTTGAATTAATATTTTAGTTACGTGATTAATTCATGAATCATTTGTTATGTGTCATGGAATTTTTTATATGCAATCTTGTGACTATTTGTATAATTGTTATAATATATCCATGACTATACATGCATGTTAGTCATGGATAAGTTACTTTGATATTGTTTAACTGTTAAGAATATTTATTTACGATAAATCTTGAATTGGAGAAGACTCCAATTATATATATTAATGAATCAATTATGTGCAATTTGGTATATTATTAATTATGGGTTTACGCAATCGATTCTTCGATGTATGTGGCTCACTCTCAATTGAGAGAGTGAAAGCCCTAATTAATATATACATTAATTTAACCTAGATATTGATTGTTAATAGGGTTTTATCGAATAAGTTGCATGTGGCTACTTGTTTACACGTATAAATTGTTTATTATGTGTGCATTGTTTTTTAGTAGTTTATTTTTTATTGGTATTACCTGTTTGTTTATTATGTGCGACAGTTTTATGCAAAGGGTAATTTTGAATAGAAAAATAATACGGACTAAACAATGGCGAAATTTGATTTGTTTTGGAAGAGTTAAGTTTTCAATAGTTTAATTGATTGGTGATTTTGGTACAAATGACTGAACGACTCACCCATTAGAATGAACTATAAAGGGGTTAATAAAGAAGTGCGCACAGTCACACTGAAAGGATGTCTTAGGTTATGTTTTGCGCTTACCTGGTCCTCTGCCCCCTGTAAGTTCGAATGGAGCTACTTAGTAAGCCATAAAATGTGCAAACTCATCTTAAGTGCGAATTAGTTTTAATTTCATGCGCCACTTAGGTGGTAATTACCCGAAACACTAAGTGTTTACACTTATGCAAAAGTACGGTATAATAGACGATAATTAACACTGAATTCCTTGATTGGTGAACCCAATACCTCAATCAAAACTTTGATAATTTGATCTTTATGAATTGGTAATAAAAAGTTTTTTATTAAATTTATGCTACAAGATGAAAGCATGACATCTTTGTACATATTTGATTTGACCACATAAAATCAAAACTAGTTCCCTTTTACATTAAGTTATATGCCATCTAATTAAAATGAACACTTGAAGTTGCAATTTATGTCATGAGAGTACTTGGCTAGATTGTGATGGAGAGGTAAATCTCTATGTAAAGAGAGACCTTACATGGACATATTTGCAGTTCTTTAAGTTAGACACTTAAGTTGAGTAGGAAGTGAGACTTGGACTCAATGGCATAAGATGAGATGAAACATGTTTATATTTGCAATAGCGTTGGAAAATATAAATCCCATAATGATCTAGGAGTTGAAAATTGTTTGCCAATTAATGTTCGACAGATTACCTTATTATATGCGTTCGTTGCTAGCAGATCAACTGATGTAATGAACCTATGTTAATTTGGATCCTAGTTTTCGAGAAAATTCTATGGTTATATGAATATTACCTTGGGTATTTTATTTTCTTGAAAAGTTTAATTATCGAAAATACTAAAATTGAATTTTGCTAATTCTTTAAATGTATCAATGCAACATTAAATTGTAAACGTAGGTTATTCCTGTATTGGTAAATTGATCTACACCTGTAAGGGTTTTTGGTAGAGTCAACTTTGCTAAAAGGATGAACCTAGTCCTCTTTATATAAGAAAGAGTGAGATTCAATCCTATTCCTTTTCATGAATGAGAAAGGTATGATAGGACAAATTATAATTGTCTAAATTCTAAATACATAACTCGTAAGCAAATTTTAATAGTTAAGAAAATTGCATATTTTCTGAGTTATTAAATTAGAAGCTATACTAATTACTGTATAATTGGTAAAAGACAAACTAGCATATTTTATCTAGTTGTTTTGTTTTGACCATTTAAAAGTACTACTTACAATTGTTGGAATAGTAGAACTATTAAGAAAGAAATTGCATGCCCAATTTTTCAAGTTAATAGCATTGATGGATAGTTCATCATCTACATAGTAGAATACACTCTTTAAGTACATAAGTAATTGTTATGTATGGACTTTTTCAAAGGTGTAGGGAAGTAAATAGAACACTATTTTCTTTTACTGGTTAATGAAACGCTTTCAATGTTGTCAAATCCAGTGGGAGTGTTGTGTTCTTATTACTGAATAAGGAATTAATGTAATGATCTCTTATTCAGTGGGAGTTACAAGCTTTGTCATCTTGGTAGTAACCCAGATTATCTCTTAAGATAATTACTTTCCACTTGTAGACACTTATGTTTTTAAGGATAGTCATGTACGTTTCCTTATTAGACAATGAAGTGGTTCTACATCTACTAGTTATGCTAATATCAATGACACAATCATATTAGTCACATAAACAAACATATGTCGTGTTGTTTATCTGCTACATGATGTTGTTCCATGCACAAGTGGGAGAAATCTATATTGTGTGCAAGGTAGAACATATAGGTATATGATTTAATGGATTATCTTGACTGCAAGGTAAGAGACTAACGTTCTAATATAACTTGTACATATCTAATTCAAGAAACACTTGGTGTTGCAATTTACGTCATGTGAGAACTTGACGAGATTGCAACAACAAAATAAATCTCTATGTGAAGTCAGACCTTGCATGGACATATTTGCAGTTTCTAAATTAGACAAGTATTTAGAACATGTGTCAAAATGATATATAAGACTACTTCAAATTAAATATTTAGATATTATTATAATGACATAAAATTAAATGAAGAAATCTAATCCTACTTCAATTTGTTTATTTATGTATTTTGGAATGACATAAATGAAAAATAATGTAGTCCTACATTATTGTGAAGTAAAATAAATTAACTTGAAATTATAATTGAAACCAAGAGTTGTGTTCATAATTACTTTAGTTAAACATGTTTATGATTCATGGTAAAGACATAAACATAAAGTCTTTTAAGACTTATAATAAAATAAGACGTTAACTTGTTATGTTTTTTTTAATTAAGACATATACAAGAAGTCATTGAGTTGATCAATGATTTATAACGTATAATGGGATTATAACTGTTTATGTTTTCTTGATGAGACATGGATATGAAGTGACTTGGTTAAAGAGTACTCGTGTTATAAATCATGCAATTGGCTTGAAAAGTCTATTATACCATTAAGTTGACTTAGTTGGTAAATAGGTAAGCTAAAAGGAATATGTTTATCTTATATATTGTTAGATTGTCTTACAATATTAATTCTAATGAATACCACAAGATGATGGTATGTTCAGTTAGGAGAATCAAACTCTATTTGATTTATTTGATTCAAGATAACCATAACTTCTTTCTTAAAAAGTAGCAAGGTTAGAAAATTGAGTATGGATTAAATATACTCAATATGACTCCAACCTAGAAGATTGTTAAAACACCATTTCATTATGGAATGTGATGAATCACATTAAGTTTTTAAATTGAAGATTCTGAATTTGTTAAACTACTTATGAATAGGTTATTAACAAACTAAAGTCAGGAATTGTCAATGTGTATTTGTAATGTCCCAAAAGGAGAACAATGTAGTTTTGCTCTAATTGCTAAGTATATATAGATAGTTTATATATTACAAAAGGCAAGTGGGAGTTTTTTTTTTTTTTTTTTTTTTTTTTTTTTTTTTTTTTTTTTTTTTTTTTTATCTTGAAAGATAAAATTACAAGATACATAATCTTCTAAAACACACTAGTAAATATTAGGATGAGGTTAGACATGTAAATGATAGACCTCATGATGATGGAATTTTCATTCATAGATCTGCAAGGATATCTTAGATATTTGACTTATATGCTGAGAAATATGAGTTACAGGATTATAGTAAACCTGATAATCATTATGATGGATTACCGAATATTGAATTGGGTAAATTACTCATACTATGAATGTTAAAGATGTTGTACATAAAAATAATCAATTTTGAAAATTTGGTTTAACTTAATAGTTAGACTAGGGAATGGAAATGAGTTTCTTCAAAGAAATGAAAAACCCTAGTGGTTTGAATTTCTATGTAGAAATCATATGGACAATATTGTACACATATTTAATGCATGTTTTATGACAAGATTATTAATCATACTTAAGCAATTAATTATGATTGAATATTCTTTTCTAAACACATTAAATATATAAAGATGATAATGGTCATACTTGTTTTCATTAATATGAAATATGACAATGGAATATCAAAACTCTTTCCTGAGAAATTACTTGAGCGAGGACGGTAAGTAATCAAAAGGATTTTTGAATTCATATAATCTTTGGTAGTGGACGAAGTGCAATAATTCATGAATGGATAAATGCATGTATCTATGAAATTATTCTTATGTTAAATTATTAAATCCTAGTTTCGATTTATAATTAAAATAAGATAAATTTTAAGTATTCCTAAAAGTTAGTGGGAGTATTATGTTAAGGTTTTAAATCTTATATGTTGTATAACATATAGGAAGTAACATTCCTTGTATGCTAAATGTTAAGTCTTAGATTGGAATGAAACTTCATTTGTAAGATTTAAGAATTAAAATATACAACCTT